>CM054410.1:9460000-9675000 GCA_028858755.1 Ara ararauna | reverse complement strand
CATCTGCTGTTCTCCTATTAACATGGCAGGCAATGAAAGGAAGATGATCCTACATCTTTAAAAGGCAATTTATACTTAGAATTACTTCTTGCAATACACTAATACAGATTTTTTTTCTCACAACAAATACTGTGTAAGTAACAATAAAATGTGTTGTTGAATATGCCAGTGAGTCAACCTGTGTTATAATTCTAGCAGTTTTCTTGGTAGATTCTCATAATGTGGAAGATTAGGGCAAAAGTTTCAAATGATATCAAAGATGAAGAGCAAGCCAGGTATCTAACAATCTGCAAGTTGAATGATTTAGTCAGGAATGATGAAGGTGCAGATTCAATTCCTCTGGTTTTGGCAAATTTCCTAACAAATAAAAAATATAAGGTGGTGCCTGACCTAACACAGTTTTGTCGGCCTTCTTTCCTAGAGAAAGGAAATGGCTTTCATGGCGTGTGTGTCATAACAGTCCCCAGTCAAAACAGTGTGAACCTTAAAATGAGAAATAGAACAAGATGTCTGACTAGGTCTACCTGTGCCAAATACTCAGTTACTCTTTAAGGAGCTTAAGAGTCTTGGTTCCTGTAAAACTGCAGTTAATACAGTATTAGAAAAGACACAACATTAAAAATAGTTATGAAAGGGAAGCAAAAAGTAAGTAATTTTGATTCTGAAGACACTTTTAAGTTATTTTAGATGCAAAGAAAATCTTTTCATAAAAGAAATATAAAAATGATTAAAACTCTGTGCCTTGAGAAGGTACAGAGTTTGCTTTTACACAATTTTCAGTAAGTCTTTAAAGTGATAAAATCTTGAATATTAGATGTGCATTCCTTAGGGCTTTCATTTCATTTTTATACTGAAAAAAAAAGCTAATACAAGTTCACAGTAATCAGAAATGGTGGTAATTGCCACTACTAAAATTCCCTGTAAAAAGTTTGTGCTGTCTTACAGAAAAGTAAGTGAAAATTAACCAAAGTTAATAAATCTACTTACTGCACAAGAGATAGTTAAAAAGTGAAGTTTATAAATGTATATGTCTTCTTCTGTAAAGAAGTTAACAATAGAGTTCCTCAGCTGTAACCATGATATACTTAAGTTCTGAAAGTGGTGTATTGTGGCAATTAAAACTAAAGATGCACAATGGTAAAACTGCTAAAATAATGTTTCTAGCTATATGACTTCCCATAGAGATATGCTGTTGAAGGAAAATCTTAAAGACTTTGTATCCAGTAATGAATGTTCTTTTCCTTAATGACAAATGAGAGTCATAGTAACATTTCCTGACTAAAGATGATTAAATATTAATGTACATTTAGCTAAAGAACAAAACAAGAGCTATAGATCCAAAATTGGACAAATGTATTTGTTTTATTAAGCTTAACTGATTTTTTGCCAGTTCATAAGGGTAAACTCAGCACCATGAAAAGAGTAGTTAATGATAAGACTCTGGAGATTTTAATGATGCTTGGCTTGTAGTGAGCATTACCTGAAACACATCTAAATTTGTCTTCATCACTAAACTCTGTCTATGCAAATAAACCAGGGGAATAGCTGTAATATGCACAGTGAGGGGATTTTAAGTATAGACTAGAGGACTTCAATATTTCACTTGAAAATCATTGGAATAAAATCTGAAGATTTCATCAAATCTGAATCCTTCATTTCTTTCACCAGATAAAATATATTAAACAGGCAATTGTTTTTCTTCTTCTTTGAACATATTCTGAATTGAAATAAGCATGGAAAGGGAATATCAAGTGGAAAATTATTACTATTTTTTGTCAAGTCAGGGTTCATAAACTCTTTTTTATAATTTATTTTAACAGTGTATCTGGAACGAATCTGACCCTCTTCTACTAAGCCATGCAGTATTCCTGAAGAAACCTTCAGGGTCCTTTCTTGGGATTATTTGTATTGAATCACACAAATGACAAAGCCAAGAGCAGCAAGACATTAGTGTGACAATCAGGAGACAAACAATTGTACCAAATCCAGAGAACTAGTTGCAAATGAGCAACATGGAATGCATTTTGGATGTTAAATTTAAATTTTTAAGCTATTCATTAATTTATGAATAATTCATAAATCACGCTTCATAACTATGATGAATAATAATTACACATAAAATGAAAAGAGCAGGAAAAGATATAACAATTGATATTGAAGAGATAACAATTCATATTGAGTTGATAAGACAAGAAATATTCAACATCTTCCTTATTGATCAGCTAATCTCTAAATTATAACTTTTAAATGGCTTTCTCAAAAACAAAGCACATTTTTTTCTTACACTTCAACGCTTTGATAAGAAGATATGGACTTTTCATACCTCCCTTCTTCACAGACCAGTCCTGTTTAAAAGAAGGTGTCATTTGTGTGTGAAATCAAAGCTAGAAAAGAAAGAATTTAAATTCACAACAGAATAAAAGACATTGTTACTGGGGAAGCTTTATTGTCAGATGAAAGAAAGAAGACAGGACAATGTGAGAAAGGAAAAGCCTTGTGCAGCTAAAGATATATATATATTTATGTATATATGGAATGGTATCAGGGCAAAGATACCTAGAAGATCTGTACAATGCAGTTCTACAAAGAAATCTTAATGAGTCTTCAATAAATGAAGAATAATTTGCCGTACACCTTTTAAGAGTGATAGAATATAAAAAGGAATGTCTTAGTCCCCTACTAAGGTAAAGCCATGCCTAATTTGCCTAACTTCTTCTAACAGCCTTCAGTAATGCAGGTTTCATCACCTCAACCAATTCCAGTGCTTAACCACCCTTATCATAAACCTAACTAAAGTTTTACTCTTCACTGAAATTTATGCTAGCATTTTCTTGGTTTTCTACTCTAAACACAGAGAATAGGTTAGAGTGATCCTCTGGGAACATTTAGAAAGGAGACATCAAAGTAAGCCCACCTGAAATCAAAAGATTGGGGAAAAGTTTGCTAGAAATTTATATCAAAAGTAAAAACTAGTGGCTCCAGGGAATTAATTTAGTAATGGGGAACTCAGCCAGGCTCAAACATTTTTCTGTGTGTCTTTCTGATTGCAGGCAAAGATGGGGTCATCAAAGCTATGAAAATATCTTGGATGTCTTCAGGCAGAGTTCTGAGCCTCAGAGAAGAGATCTGGGCATGACAGCAGTCCATATGAATGACAAAGTGGCAATTATTTCCTACCACTTTGTGTATATATCTTGACAAGCTCAAGAAAGGACACAAGGTAGAATTGAAGAATTAAAGATTTAAAGATGCTAATTTAAGCAGAACAAACTTCAAAATAATTTGTGAAGTGCTGAGAGAAATTGAACAGGATACAGAGAGAGAGATGGAGATGAGGAAGTCAGAAACTAAATGCAGGTGTTCACAGATAATTTACACCCAAGAGTTATATATGTCATCTCAGAAAGATATATAAAGGGTTAACTATGACATCCAAAAAAGACTGCCTATGGAGTTAAAAAGGGCAGCCAATATGGATGACTAAGGACATGCAGAAAGTAATCCTGGGAAAAAAGTACGCAAGATCCCTTGAAATATGCTTTCCTTCATACCAGTTACAGCAGGCTCGTGCCCTCTCTGGCTTTCCCTGTAGCAATTCATTTGAAAATAAAGGTACAGCTCTTTATTGTTATTTCTCAATGGCCTTATTTGTATCTTACTCTTAAATTCTCTGTCAGTTTTGATCAAATGTATTTAGCAGTTCAAGCCTTGTATCCAACTGTTTTATTCTTTTTGCCTAGATTTTAATGTTCTACAAAATGAGCAAACAAATACAGTAAGTAACATGAAGTGAGATAATGTTAAGACCAGCACTAACTTAAAGGAACAAAAACTTATTTATTTTGCCATTATTTTTTTATTCCAATACTGTGAAAATGTGTATTTCAGTAATCAGAGATGAATAAGATTTTGGCCTTATGCACTCGATGTCTGAGTCTGCCACTGATTCACTCATGACTGTGGAGCAAATACTTACAGTCACCTATAAAACAGAAAAATAACGCTCTTTAGCATCTTTTGATGTCTAATATAATTTTGTAAAACATTTCAATACCCTTCAATGAAGGATGACATATTAAGTTGACGAATGTCTGTTAAATATCATCACTGATTCCAAGACTCTAGGCAGCTCTTTATTCACATCAGTCATATTCACAGCAATGGGATTTTAATGTGTCCACTTCTTGGTTAACTCCAGAGAAAGTCTACTTGGCACTATTGCTGCCACTATGTTAAAGAACTTGATCAGAGCCCCTTCGTCACTTGTGACAGCTGGACTGGCAAGGTTGTAACTCCTTTGGCAAACCTTGATTATGCTATTAAATGAAGGACCAGCATGAACCTCCCAGACTTTCTCCCAGTGGCATCACAGAGAGCCCAGTTGTCAAATATTGTAATTTCTGGAGCTATCAATCTTTGCTTGACAAAAGACACAGAAGGCATCTAAAGAGGGAAACGAATCACTTTATTGGCTCTCCTTCCAATCTGTGGCCTGTCAGATTGTACTTGAGGGCAAGGAAAGACAGTAAGAAGCAGGCATGTCTTTCCTTCCACTTTTACATTGCATTCCACAACTGCTATTTAGTTTAGTTTACCTAAGAACTCTTTTCTCCTTACTTTCCTTAAAGGCTGGGACCTAAGAAATGTTGTGTCTGTTTTTCATTGAAACTGGCCTTAAGTGTAGTCAAAACTGCAGTTTAGTCTGAGAAATATGTTTGTGGCTTTTATTTATCACTACCATTACCAAGGACTTCTTGGTGGTTTAATTAGGCCTAAAGGCATTTTTTTCAATACTATCTGTATTGCTCAGATCTAAAGAGTTAATACCAATATACTCCATCTCAGGAGTTTCCTAACTTGATGCTAGCTACTGGTCATAATTGAATACCAAGCAGATTTTAAAATAGCTGCTGTGATAGAAGTGTCAGTGAGGAGGAAGTATTAGTTATAGACATGATTTCCCATAGGCATCCTACAATGATAGATATTCTATTGTTATCTTGTTTCTGCTTTTAAACAAGTGAATTTTGCAGATGAGTGAAGAAACAAAGGAAGCACAGCATTCACAGGGCAATTGGCTCTGAGGCTTTGCAGGTAAAATTGTTAATTGAGGGATTTACAAATAGGTTAATGTAAAAAATGAATGTATATGAGTCATTTGCTACTTAACTAATAATAACATCTTGCAAAACAATTAAGCAGTCATGTCCAAGTCAAACAATAAGCTACGTTTGGTTTTACCATTCAGTAAATAAAACGTTATTGATTTTTATATTAGTAAACAACTGAAAGCCAATAACAATCAAAAATATATATGAGCATGAATAGGAATTTTACTTAGACATGAGAAGTTTTCATTTCATTTTTTCTAGTTAAATTTTAACGTATCTGTGAATATGTCAAGATGACAGAATCTCATTTAAAAGCTGTGAAGACAGCTGACAGAAAGTGCATTAAAAATTAGATTTTGAATTCAAAGAATGAAAGCTTTAAATCACTACAGGCATGTCTGTAGGACAAGATTGATACCAGATGCTATTTAGTACATGTTATTAACAAACCATTCAAGCCTTGAAGGGACCTTGTCACTACATAACTTCTGTCTATGTAAATAAGATTGCAGCAAGGATTTATATTGCTAGTGATATCGACCATCCTGTACATTAAAGAAACAGGACAGAAAGTACTGCTCACGTTAAGAAAAGTGCGAGAGAATACTAAAATCTATGACTTTCTCCTGACTTTGCTTACACACATAAATCACTCTACAGTGCCGTACAAAATCTATCTGATGAGAGCACTGGCTTGCAGAACAAGAACAAACACAATTGCCTCTGTGCTAGAACAAAGTATTGCGTAAACCAAATATTGTTGTTTTATTATAAAGCAGCATACATTAATGTAGATTAAGTTTCAAACTGAAAATATGCACACACTGCAGAACCGTTAAAAATCCCTTTTTTATCACTCTGTTTCGAAGGTCTTCCTGTTCCTGTTATGTTATTTACTAATAAGCAGCAACATTGTGGTTTTGAATACTTAGTGCTTTGGAGAATACTGTGATAACAGTGTCAGCCGCTAAATTCTGGTCTTCCCTGACTTCTGGTCCATAACCTCCACTGACATATTCATTCAATGCTAATTTGACACTTCTGCTTTGTCCTGTGGTCTCCCTAATTTACCGAAACCATCTCTCCCTTGCTGTCTACCTTAGTCTTTACATATATACTTATACACAAGTCACTTCAAAGGGATTGTATGTCTTACCAGAGGACAATAATATTTTATGCAATTTTTACAAATATTTTCTCAGATGCACAATTTTTAAGGCTGAAGCAACAACTAGGAGATCCGTCTGACCTTCTGTCTCAACAGTTCTGGTTGAACTAAGAACATTTTCAGAAAGATCCAGTCTAAATTTTATGACTTAGTGAAAGAGAATAAACTGTATTTCCACAGAAATTTCTGAACACAGTTATCTGTCATATGGCTGTTTTTTCTTTGTATTCTTGGCTTTATTTGACTGACATAAAATTTAAGCACTAAATGAATAACTATATACATTAAAACTTGAGGAATCCTTGTCATCATAACATTTGAAAGTAGAATTTTGATGGTTTGGGATTTGATTTTAAGGCCTTATATGATTTTATTTTTTGGTCTCAGATATTGCTTTCTTTGTGGGGTCCTACAGCCATGGTAACTACAATAAAATATCTGAGCTGAAATCCCATTTCTACAAGATGAAATGGCAGCTGACAGCTCATTCTCTATGAGAAAATTCTGTAACTTACTCGTCCAGAAAAATCCTGGTATTCATCTTCATTCATTATCAGGATACCTTAGTGGGGTTGTTTGTATTCTCTGAGTAGAATTGCGACAGGAAAATGATGCATATTGGAGCCCATGAAACTGATGGAAATATTATGATATTATGATAGATATTATGACTTCAGGCTATACTGCCTTTTCCAGATGACTTTTCACACAGCAATTCTCTATCAGTAATCAACATGAGGTACACTGAAGTCATCCTGACTGAACAAGGGGGAGCCTGTTTTGGCAAGAGCAGAAACAGAAAGACATGGATCATCTGCAGGATTTTTTTATTTCATGGCTAGGCTCAAGGATCCAATCTTGATTTCTGATGAAATTATTAGAAGGAAGTCTGCAAACAGATCCTCACTGACACTTATTCCTCCAAGATCCACATGCTTTTTAATGAGTTTTTCTGGCCTATGTTAATTATTGCTGGAAATATTCAACATTTATCTGCCTCTCCATATGACAAATAAGGATAACGTTCTTTCTTTGAAAATCAAAACTGCCAGAAACTCTGCGTGTTATCTCTTTGATGAATCCAGCCCTGAGACTTTACTTTAACATGATGCCTACAATCTGGATTTGGTGCAATTCCATAATGTCTCCATTTTAAAATTATTATTATTATTATTTTATTTCAGCCTCCCACTGATCTGTCAATTTGGAATTACAATGTTACTGGATTTACACACATTATTGAAATACAGGGATTTATTCAGTATTGTGTTAGAAAAGATGTCAAAACACATGAAACTAACTTTCAGCTGTAGATGTGCATATATATACATGATGTGTCATTTTCTGGTTGCTTTTTAAACTAATCACCTTCTCTTCTTAAGCCTATTCATTGTAACATCATCCCCTAATGTGAATATTACAGTCTCATCCCAGGCTTTGCTGAAATCTGTATAAATGCCCTTGATTTTAACAACAGACAGCAGATATAAATTCAGCAATAAATTTCAAGCTGCAGAATTAGCCCTTCAATTTCTTGTGAATTACTGAGATTGCAAAGCATGACTGTATTTGATTAGTCAGCACACAGGCCATATTCTTAGAGACTGTTTGTAACTGCATTGAGGGATGTCGTCGTTTAAGCCCAGCCAGAAACTCAGAATCACTCCCCTCCTTCTTCCTTTCCCCGGGCTCCCAAAGGGATGGGGAGGAGAATCAAAAGAATGCAACTCCCACAGGTTGAGATAAGAACAGTCCAGCAACTAAGGTATAACACAAACCACCACTGCTGCCACCAATAATAATAATGATGAGGGAAATAACAAGGGAAGAAAATACAACCGGTCACCACCCACCGACCGATACCCAGCCCAACCGGAGCTGCAATTTGCGCCTCTCAGGTAACTGCCCCCAGTTTATATACTGGGCATGACGTGCTGTGGTATGGAGTACCCTTGCGGCTAGTTTGGGTCAGGTGCCCTGTCTCTGCTTCCTCACGGATTCCTGTGCGCCTCCTCACTGGCAGAGCATGCGACTGAAATTGAAATTAACTTCATCAGAGTGAACATTACTTAGCAACAACTAAAAACAGCAGTGTTATCAGCATTGTTCTGAGGCTAAAGTTGAAAACACAGCACTGCACCAGCTAATAAGAAGGAAAAAAAGACTGATACAGCTGAACCTAGGACAAGGGGTTTTCCAGCTTCTCCTGTTCTGTTCATTTTCCAAGTATTGGAAATAATTTAGCTTTACTTTATTATAGAAAGAGAGCTTTGGTTTAATTTTTAGGACATAAAACTAAGATGATCTTTCTAAGATCATTGTGTTCTATAAAATGTTAACCTCTGAATGCTCATGCAGAAGTGCTTCCTCTGCCCTGCTTTAGTTATGAAATGACTATATGGTTGTAAGTCTGTTTTAAAAAAGCACTGAGAGTGCTCTCTAGCATTTTCCAGTTGCTAGCAGGACCATGCTAGCATAAAGTGGCTTCTGTACACACTGACTTAATAAGAACCTGACAATTTCTACTATTTTGTGGATTTCTCATCAGTACACAGATGAATTATTGTTGCAGCCAACAATGAATTTAAAGCATCAACATAAAGATCATGAGCTTAAGTTATCTCATATGATTCATGTAAAAATTTGAAACAGCAGTGAAGTCAAAATATATAAACCCAGACCTCCTCCCTTCATTGACTGTTATTAGCAGAGATTTGCAGCCAAAGCCCAATCATGTTAAAGTTGGATGCACTTTTCAAATGACAAGTACTTCAGCCATTAAATGGTATGTTTTACAACACATTGAAAGATTACTCTAATATGCTGGCAATATATATTTCATGAAAAAATAATAAATTTCTTTTTGACAGAAAAAGTAAATTCCAGCCTGCTGAAATGGAAGTATAATCTCTGAATACTGTGATATTGTGTTTATTGATGGCAGGTTCTTTGATAAGATAGTATGGTCATTATTATTTTCTATAAAACAATAAGAATGTCAGTGCCTGTGAAACTTTAAAAGTAAAGTTGAATCTAAATTACGTTAACATCACCTTGAAATTGGCACACAGCTTTTTCTATATGAGAAGGGACAATTAAATCAGGGATACTGGAAGGAAAAAACTAATCCAAGCACAAATCACTAGAGAAATTACTGAAGAAATGTAGCATACCAAAACAGGTGAGAATGAGCAAATAAATATTATAACTTCAATTAAAAAATAGAGTATTTAATGGACTGGAAAGAGATGTGGGAATTAACATTGGCTGATATATTTCAAACAACTGAAACATATCCATAATATCTGTTTGTGTTGTTATATTTTAATGTCTGTGGTTGCCTCCAAGTAATCTAGGAAACAACAAAAAAAGAGATATGTGTCAGTATGACTAAAATAGTGCTATTTTCTGCCACGAAATTCTAATTGGAACCATTCTGTGCAGCCACACGTCAGGAAGAGCACTTATGCTTTTAGAACAATAATACTGGTTAAAAATCACGCTGATCCTGGGAACAAAGCTGTTACACTATGGACTTTTCAGATGGAGAGGAATAAAGAGGCTCAGAAAAATTCACAGGTTCCTCCAGCAGATGTTGCAGCTCAAAATGGAGGTGCTGGAAAGAGCTGCTAAAGAACCCAGATGAATTTGTGAGGGGTCTTCACTAACACAAAGGACCCCGTGCATGGACCTGCTGTTTTTAGAAGATGGCTGCAGTGTGCATTAGAGTGATCTGGCTTTCTGAGCTAGCAGCTCTTTTCTTGAAATTATTTCAACAACGAAGTCTCTTAATCTAAACAAAAACATCTACAAAAACGTTTGACTAGCAAGGGGATTTGATTCTGTATCAAATTGGTAGAAAATATTCACTGTCGAATATCAGGCACTGGCATGCTGCCTCACAGGTTGAGAAGCAATGACAGTATTTATTTTATATCATTTACTGAGATTGCTAAAATATTCCCTAGGTGCACATCTTATACGCTGGGTGCCTTTTCCACTGTTTAAAGTGAAAACACACAGCAATACAATAGATATGACTATACCTCCTGTCTTTGGGGTATCATCGAACAATGTTAATTTCTTCTCCCCCGGAGAATATATTACTGAGCCCAGTGGAGAGAAATAACAAACACTGAGTTGTTGAATTACAACGTGTGAACCTAAATTCCATATTTCAAATACATTTTGTAGCTTTCTAGTCTGCTGGTATTTGATGGCTACAAATACTGCTTTTGTTTAAAATAGTCAGATTTACGTTATTCTTCCTGAGGGTTTCATACACTGGTGGAATAGCCACAAATCTATTTTTCAGTGCCTCCATGTGGTGTGCATTGCTGATAATTTGAAGCTTTCTTTTTCTCATTTTGAGCACCTTGTAGACCTTGCTGACTGGTCGTGAATGTTCAGTGTACAGAAGCATTCAACATTTGTTTAACATGATGGAATACACTCTGAGGGTAATGAGGAATTTTGATATTACTTAAATAGCACTGCTTCTTCTTTAAGGCACCTGATAAATAGAAGAACAAACCTACTCAAAAAAACCCCACCACATTTAAGAAGAGATCATTTAGAACCACATTTGCTCTGGTTGTCTACTTTAGTAAAAAGGAAAAAACAAATTGTCACCTCTCACCAAGGCAAGACTTTGTAGCACACCAGGTTTCCTTAGATTAATGTTATATTTACACTGATTAACAAGCCTGGAAAATATATGTTGCCTTGTATGTTCAGCACACTTCACTTTTTTACTGATAAGTATCCTTTTTTCCTCCTTTATTCTTTTACGACTTGCTTGCTGAAAATAAACAATGTCTTCTTGTGCTGCTTTTTGGTATTTTAACTGATCTTGAAAAAAGCAGCAGTTGAGTAAAGCTTAAATATTCACTTTCCAAAGCTTGACCAAATTACATTGCACATTCAATTTCTTCTACCTTCCAAAATAAGCAAATTGAATGTGATGTGTTGTGAGAGGAGTAAGCTCAGCACTTCTATAAACGTCAATATTTTTCTCTTACCAACCACCAACTTGTTAATTAGAGAATGATTGAATCTTATGGACTAGAGCAGAGCAGAGGAGCTCAGGTATTTGTACAGGACCTGGTCTGGAATTAAAATTGCAGCAGGGGAAAGGGAACTAAAGGGAAAGGACATATTTCACAATTACTTTTATATATACATACATATGCATATACACAAACACATGCACGTATATATTCTTGGAAAAGCCACAGCACTAGATCTTGCTTCGATTTTGTAGGAAGCAGATTAATAGAATCAGAGAATACCTTGAGGAAAAGATCTCGAGGATCATCTAGTCCAACTTTCCTTTGGCAAAGCATGACTTAGGCTAAATAGCCCTGCAGCCTGTCCAGCCTCATCTTAGAAGTGTCCAACAATGGGGAATACACCCCTTCCCTCGGGAGGTTATTCCAATGGCTTTTCTTATTGTGAAAACATTTCTTTTCGTATCCCGCTGGAATCTCCCCGGAAGTAACTTGTGCCCATTAGCTCTCATCTTTTCTACGTGACTTGTAAAAAGGCAGTCTCCATCTTCTTTGTGGCCACTCTTTAAATACCAGCACACGGTGATAAGGTCTTACCTGATCTTTCTTTTCTCTAGTCTGAGCAATCCCAGTTTCTCAGCCCTCCCTCATACGGCTTCCCGGTCCTTTGATCATCTCTGTGGCTCTTCTCTGGACCCTCTCCATCTTGTCCATATCTTTTTTGTATAACAGGGACCAAAACTAAGTACAGCATTCCAGGTGTGGCCTGACAAGTCCTGAGTAGAGTTGGAGCTCATGAGAGTTTCATTTTTTAGTTCATTGTTGACAGAAAAGTTGCAGAATGCTTTTTGTGGCATTGTGCTTGGGAGTCCTGACACCTTTGAACAAACAACACGACATCCATGTCTAAACTGAATTTCAGCTTGCGTGAGAGGAATACGACTGCTCAACCACCTGAAATTTCAGCACCTATCCATAAATGCAACATATTTGAAAAGATATATTTAAAGGGTATTCTGCTCTGGATGCACCTACCTACCTTAGGTGCTTATTTGACCCCTATTACTGTACTATCAAAGCACCTCACAATCTTACTGGCTTTATTCTGACAAATCCCCTGTGAGGGTTTGCTATTATCTCTGCACTCACTGACACTTTATGTTTCAAGGAAGTACAAAATCAAACTGATTCAAATGTAATACTTTCCCTTTGGCCTTGGAGGCCCAAGGCAGCTCTTTCTAAACATGGTTTCAATCATGCTTCACAGATTATATGAATTATTCAGGTCTGTAAATCTACATTTTGCAGAAGATTTTTCTCAGCTTTAAGATCAAGTTATAAAAAGTTATCATTCCTTTAAATTGCCTCTTAATGGTACAGTTTTGATAGAAAATCAGGTAGGAAGTATACATATTTTTAAATACATGACAGTTTTACAATAAGGGGGAAAACTGGTTTTCTTGTGTTCTTTAGGGAAAAAAAATCTCCAGTTCAAAGAAGGACAATCTGTTATTATAATTGAAAAGGAAAGCCTAATTTGTACATCTGATGGCAAAAAGGAGGCTACAGGTAGGATTCCTATTCCCAGTTTTTCATACCTCTTTTATGGATTAATCTTATCCAGAGTTTGAACAGACACTACATACAGTCCTTGGTAAACTTGAAAAGAATCTAATATTCTAGGACAGGAAAGAGAAAAGCAGAGCAGAGGAGAGAACTAATTTAAGGGTCAACTTCCAGTAAATAATACTTTGTGTTGCTCTGTTTTCCAAATAAACCACTGTTTACAATTTTCCCTTTTATTCTGCTAGATGAAAAAGGAGGAAAACACGAAGTGATTTTGGTATCAGAAATGCGAATGTCGGGAGGCATCAATTCTTCCAAAAGGCATTGGAATAAGTGAAGGAGGTGGCACGTGGGTTTTTTTCATTGACTGGTGCATCTTCAGTGATAAAAAGGGTGAAAATTACTCAATGTGCAAAATGACAGAGAAGTTGAATAACAAATCTAATGGAGAAAGCTCTAAATTTAAACTCTTCGACATTAATTGTTGCTGTATTATCCTTTTCAGGATGAAGATTGATGAACATTTTCCTCAAGGGAAGGGCTCGCTTTGCCTGTCACTGGCCTCCCCTCTGCTCTTACACATCAGTTCCTGGCCCCATGCTGTGCCCTCAGCTCAGACAGGACAACTGTTCTGGGATTAAATGGATGATTGGATCAAGGAGACAACAAGGCCAATGATAGCAATAATAATTGTGATTACTATAGTTTCCCATTTCACTTTACTACTCTGTCTCAAACTCCTTATGTGCACTCAAAAAAAAGATTTAGTTAGCCAAGGGAGAAAAGACACCAAAATAGATGGCTGGATTTGCTTGTAGAGGGTCCTCAGGGCAGCTGTAGAGCAAGGAGGAAGTATACCTTTCAACCATGTGAGCCTGCCCAGAGACCAAATCTTGTACCAGGACAACGGGACTGTGAGACACCAGCAGTACTGGAGGAGGCTTGAGCCTCTTCAGCTGGAAGTGGCATGATGTTACTGACAGCAGCACCGTGGAGAATCTGTCACCAGGAAAGTTATTTGACAGGGGGAACATTTTTCAGGGGGAAACTGAAAGTATTTCCTATTCTGACCTGTCATCACCTGTGAGGGCCACTGCTTGGATCTCAAGAATTGCATCAAATCATGACCTTGGTTCTGATAAGCAGCTTCCAATGAGTGGCTTAGTCCCCAGTTTATTTATAGCAATTGGCTAGTTAGTGTTTTCAGCAGTCATTTTAAATAGCTTGATTTGGAAACATCCTTTAACTGACATCTGAGCAACACAACCTGTCAGCTAACAATTCTACTTGCTGTTTGGTGTTCAGCTACTGGTAGAAAAGAAAGAAGAAAATAAACATTTCCTGAACATTTTTAGTGTAAAAGCTGCTTTTAGGGATATTTCTGATTTACTGCCTTACTAGAGACTGATGGCATAATTCTTTACCTGTAAAACTTGTAACAGGGCATATGCTAATCAGGAACAGTCAAACACTGCTTCCTGTTACTTCTTACTATATAAGAGGAATAAGAATTGCTTATAGTCCGAAGTGTCTACTCTCGCCACTCAGTTTGTCACTTCCTATTTCACTGTGCTTTAGCTACAAAATGCCCCAAGATACAATTTTCCATGAGTGAATTTAGCTTGAATATATTAGAAGAAAAATACTTTAGGTACAATCCTGAGTAAATTATTTAATAGTATGCCTGTTACTTCTAGCTCTGTTAATGTGTAGTGTTGCTACCACTTATCCTAAAAGGCAATTAAAGTATTTGTTTTAAATTATAGTCACAAATGTGACTTATTTTTAGGTAGCAACTTCGTTATTAACCTGTCAATCCTGATTATTATTAAGCAAACTGTTCATTTCATCTGCTCATTGCTGCTCATGTACTCCATCACTGGTCATCAGAGGAATTGGGCTATTGCTGCTGCTCCCTGAGTGGAGATCTGAAAGTTTTCAAATGTGATACCATCCAATAATTGACAGTAATTGCCAAATAAATTATACTGGATGTCACACAAATATTAGGATTTGGAAATATTTCCATAAACATGCAGTATTTATCTAGGCACTCCTGAGTAATACAGGCATGTTAATTACAGTAGGCTAAACACTGCCTTTTATTCATTCAGCAATTCATGTCAATTGTCTGGCATTTTGTTAATTCTGTTTCTTCAAAAATCCAAACAATTCTGCTCTGTTCTTTGCCTTGAAACCCTTGTATTGTAGTCTGATGGGCACTCCATTTGGGATCCTTTTCATTATTGCGCTGTAAAGCAATCGCACAGTATATTTGAGTGACCTCCTTCTCAATTTAATTATTTTTCTGCTTCATTTTTTAAAGTAATTTTTTGCTCTATAAATAGCAACTTTTTTCAATTAATGAAGCATGAAAAGTGTATCCCTCTGAATAAAACTAAAAAATTGAAACATTCTCTTTGGAGATCCTGATTTTTAAAGAAGTTTGCTACACACATGCACATTTTATTGTGTTCCACATATGGCTGTAACACAAGATTATTAAAAACTACTTGTTCAGAGGAGGTATTTTGCGCTCAAATACCCACAATCAGTTAGTTGACTATGAAACTGCCCAATTTCTATGTGAAATCAAAGTAACTGTGTACACATTTGGCATATAATTAAGTTTCTAAATTGATTAAAGTCTAACCCTGAAATGATTGCAAGCTAAGGCTTGGCTCCAATGATTAGCTCTTAAAACTTCTTTCACAAGCTTGGGCAAATAACACATTTGCCAAAAAAATGCTGCCAACTGTGAAAGTTAATTATGATAAATGTAACACAGCTCTCTCATCGCCAATGTACAGAGAAAGGCTTTTGCCTCTTCTAACTTTATTGTCCATCAAGACTAAGATGGCTCTTCAGGATTTTTTTTTTTCCTTTAACAAGGACAGATATGTCCATGAGTGACAGTTAAATTTGTTGGAGGTATTAAATTGCTAATGCTAATGCATTTTACAATCTTCTGAACTGATTTAATATATTAGACTGTCACTCAAAGTCTTAATAAACAATTCCACACTTCTAATTTAAAATCATCCTGTCAGATCTGGAGGTTTTCTCAATTGCCCTTCATTGTTAGTGTGATTGTAGTTTACAAACAAATGACTTTTTTTTTCTGCAGGTTATATCATACAAGACTTTAATGGGTATTTCTCTTGTTTCTCTATTTTATTTATCATGAAACAGCTGTGCCAGAGCTTAATGGTGTGGATTTTTGCTGTAAAGCACCTGTTCTTACAGCTAGACTTCTCTCTTGCAAATAATCTCTCACTTAGTCAGATTTCAATAGAACTTTCTTCTCATTTTAGGATATTGCAAACTCAGCCTTGTGCAACTTCATACACTTTTGAAGAATGATTTCATTATGTTTATTCTAATATAGCGTAATTCCTCCATGGAGTGCCACTTTTGCTTCAGAGACCCATCAGAATCTCAACAAGTATCAAAGTTTTGCATTTGCAGATGTGAAAAACAGAGGTGCTCATTATAGCTAATAGACTTTGACAAGAAAGTCATTAAAAATAAAATATTTTTCCTAATTTTGTAGGGAAAAAAAGGAGAAATGAGGAATTGATTTTTCTGAGGTGGATTTTTGGGGAAAACAACCTGGATATTTTTATTCTGAGGCTCTTAAATATAACAGCAGCACTAGCATCAAAGGGTTTAGATTATTGTTTGGATAAGCATCCAGATTATGACACTTCATCTGTCTCAGCATTAAATCAATGTATCAGATTGTTATCAAAGAAAAACATGAAGAAAATTCCACCTTATACTGGTATTAATAAAGCCTCCTTATGTTTTGTTTAGTTTCCTTTATCTGTGTGATGGTGGTAGACTTCTTCTGTGAACAACTGCATAACTTATTTGCAGTAGGATCTAAAATCACTGCAACAGACAAATACAAATTGGTCTGACAGCTAATTCCATAATGTGCTCCTACTCATTTAAGAAAGCTTCATCTCTGACTCTCCCAATTTTCATTATAGACTTTCTTTACTTAGTTATGCTGAGAATTAGATAAGTATTCCCTAAGGGAGAAATCTCTTTCTTCATAGATAGCTTTCAGGATTAAGACAAAGGCTGTGAATGAATCATAGAAGAAATAGGAGTAGTCAAGACTACTAAGGTTAAGTCTAATGAAGTATCAGTAAGCTAGCCACCTGAGGACATGTTTTCATTTTACAGACATGAAGAGACTCCATTTTCCTTATACGTATAATTAACCCAAATGTCCAAATGTGAAAAATTACCAGGTCACTTAATCAAGGGAGTGAAACTGTTATATTTAAACTGAATTTTTTCCTGCCTTAGAATCCTACAAGTTGCCAGGGCTTTCCTACATCCTGACTTGTGAGGTTTTTGTTGATGTCAGAAAGTAGTTTGTAGCAATTTGGTGATTTGCAGTTCAGTATCAAAAGTAATTTGCCTTTGTATTATCATTTATTTGTTTACAAACCCAGTAAAATCAATTTAGAAACATTAAACAGAAGAAAAAGTGAAGACATTGAGCTGGTTTAGTCTTTTGTTCTGATAATTCTCCATGACTTTATATACAGTACAATATTCCTTTTTTTTGTCTAATAAAAAATATTGTAATTGTATTGAAAAATTGTCATCCATTCCTGAAACCTGGCTTTTCTTCCATTTTCAGACCATCACGGCTATAAAAATGTGGAGAAATATTTGGGCCCTTAAACCAATGGACATTGAAAATTTAGGACTGCCTCTAATAGTTGTATTACAGAGACAACATCATTGGAGCTGCATCAGAGTTTGCAAAATGAAAATCTATTTGCCTATGTGTCTGTTTGTCTATCTTTGTATACTGAGTATGCTTTTCCACAAAATGAACTGGAAACTTATATTCGGGGTGTAAATAGAGATTCTTAGAAAATATCAATGCAACATAGCTGACCCTTTTTGTAACAGTGCAAGCATCAAGTACCAAAAATATTTTTTAAGGGTTTTAAGCTGCTTTTTCTTCCTTAAGTTAGCCTGTCTCACCATAGAATCATAGAATCATAGGGTTGGAAAGGACCTTAAGCTCCAGTCCCCTGATCATCCTCCTGGCCCTCCTCTGGACTTGTTCCAACAGTTCCGTGTCCTTTGGATGTTGATGACACCAGAACTGCACACAATACTCCAAGTGAGGTCTCACAAGAGCAGAGGAGAGGGGCAGGATCACCTCCTTCAATCTGATGGTCACGCTGCTTTTGATGCAGCCCAGGATACGGTTGGCTTTCTGGGCTGTGAGCGCACACTGAAGCTGGCTCATGTTCATTTTCTCATCAATCAAAACCCCCAAGACCTTCTCTGCAGGACTGTTCTGAATCTCTTCTCTGCCCATCCTGTAGCTGTGCCTGGGATTGCTGCGACCCAGGTGTAGCATCTTGTACTTGTCATGGTTAAACTTCATCAGGTTGGCAACAGCCCACCTCACAAGCGTCTCAAGGTCCCTCTGCATGGCATTCCTTCCCTCCAAAGTATGAATCGAACCACACAGTTTGGTGTCATCGGCAAACTTGCTGAGGGCGCACTCAATCCCACTGTCCATGTCACCAGCAAAGATGTTGAACAAGACCGGTCCCAGCACCAATCCCTGAGGGACACCACTCATTCCTGGTCTCCAGCTGGATATTGAACTATTGACCACAACTCTTTGCATGCAGCCATCCAGCCAGTTCTTTATCCACCGAGTGGTCCACCTATCAAATTGATGTCTCTCCAACTTAGAGGCAAGGATATCATGTGAGACTGTTGAACGCTTTGCACAAGTCCAGATAGGAGACATCAAGTGCTCCAGCCCTGTCCATCAGTTCTGTAGCCCCATCATAGAAGGCCAGCAGATTGGTCAGGCAGGATTTCCCCTTAGTGAGGCCATGCTGGCTCTCATCAACCACCTTGTTGTTTTTCATGTGCCTTAGCATGCCTTCCAGGAGAATCTGCTCCAAGATTATGCCAGACACAGGGTAACTGACTGGTCTGTAGTTCCCCAGCTTGTCCGTTTTCCCTTTCTTGAAAAGGGGGGTTATGTTTCCCTTTTTTCAGTCATCAGGAACTTCACTTGACTGCCATGATTTATCAAATATGACGGACAGTGGCTTAGCAACTTCATTTGCCAGCTCTTTCAGGACCCGCGGATGGATTTCATCATGTCCCATGGGCTTGTGTGCGTTCAGGTTCTTAAGATGGTCTCAAATAGTATCCTCTCCTACAGTGGGCCCAGGGTCTTCATTCTCACAGTCCCTGCATCTGCCTTCCAAGACTTGGGTGTTGTGGTCAGAACATTTGCCAGTGAAGACTGAGGCAAAGATGTCGTTAAGAACCTCAGCCTTCTCCAAATCCAGGGTAGCCAGTTCTCCTGATAGCTTCTGGAGAGAGATCATGTTGTCCCTAGTCTTTCTTTTATTCACAATGTACATATAGAATTCCTTGCTGTTATCTTTAACATCCATAGCCAAGTTTAATTCTAACATGTCGTTCCGAGTTTTGAGTTTTCACATCTGGTTTAATTAGTCACATCATTTTATATTACCTGATAAAGTGAAACGCAGCATTACTGATTTTACTAGACAAGATACATTTGGAGATGTTACGTTTCTGGAAGTTGGTGGGATTTTAAGGAAGGGTACTGGTCCATGGGTATCTGACCTCTTCTAATTGTCATAATTTCTATGGTTTTTTCTGAAGTGTGACATAAACTGTCTCTGATGCCGGTATAGATTCTGCCACCTGATATGCGGGGAAACTATACTGCTGGATGAAGGAATATGTGGCTTGGACAATCAGATCAGTTCATGACATTTGTGGATTACCTAATACACAGAGGAATCTTTTTATACATTTTGATAGCTATATTCCAGCCTATTTGCCTCAGATGAAGATTTAAGGGCTTAGCTTCTTCTTGAAAAGGCATACTCAGATTCTTACCTTTCCAGGGGTCAGTAAGGTTTTCTTTGAAACATTGGCCATATTTAGTTAGGACTGATTTTTTGGCTTTACCATCATATACTCTGTTTCAGAGATCTGAGCAGCTGTGAGTGATTTTTAACCACTGTCTGTCATCAGTATGATTACATCCAGTGTACCTGGAGTAGCCAAAGATCAATTCTTACACTAGCCTGCTCCATGGCAAGCAGACAATTCTTAAGTCTAGGTAAAAGATGTGAGAGATCTTGCATGCTATGGAGATCAAGATAATTATATGTTGAAAGACTCAATACTATAATACTACTTCAGAAAACTTAGGAACTTAATACTAAGAATGTATTTTTGATTAAATGGGCATTGGACTAATGAATACATTTCAAAGAGCAGTTACAGAAAAGATAGCATGGTGACAGGGACAAATGTGACAAATGGGCAAAAGCAGGCTGAGACAGAATGGAAAAATTCAATGAAGATACTACCTCCCCATTTCTTTAGTGCTGGCCTCCATTCTCTCAGTTCCCATTTTCTTTATTTCAACATTACAAATAGACTGAATTTTTATTTTTTAAAGAGGATGCCAAGTACTTCTTTTGTTACATTTGCAATTCTATGAACTCCACACAGCGTTTGTAGTAATAAAAGATAATAATTATGAACTGGTATAATTTTCATTACACAGTTGATCTTGCATAAATTTCAATCTGTAACAGCACTGGTCTCCCATTAGAGTGGGGTGTGGGAGGAGCTGCTGAAAATGAACTCCCTAAACAATAGGTTTGATAGGATAGTAGCTATAACAGCTTTCTTAGTTGCCTCATTCCTTGTGGGAACCATTCTGCAGCCACGCTACATGCAGAACTCCCACAGAAGTCCTTGAACAAGTGCATAATTGGTCCCTAGTGAACATTTTTAGCACATTTGTTTTCATTACTATGTTTACTATGTACATTGTGGAGGTGTCAGTTATGCTGTGCTCCATGGCTCTAAAACTGCAATGCGACGGCAATAATTTATATTTCTTTTTGAAACAATAATTTAGCAATTATTTTTTCCCTTATGTGTATGTTTTTAGAAAGTACATCTGTGTGTTCCAGAACAGTATGCCAACTCAGCACTTTCCTGCAGCATTTTGAACCTCTTATACCTGTAAACCTTATGAAGTGGTAAAGATTGAATTCTTCGTTCAGTCTTTGCAGGCAGTTGAAAATAACAAACACACCTTTTCACAAAGAAGTCTTTTCTTTACACAAAATCTATTGCTAAATTGACTGGAATTCATGGTTAGCATTTGAGTAGACTTTTATGTTTTTAAACACGACAACTTCTATCTTGTTTTTTTCTTTAAAGAAAGTGGATACTAAAAATTACATATTGCAGTTCTTCATATGCATTCCGTGTGAAATCTTAAAATAGAGCCTTTGAAAATCTCAATACTGAGTGTTAAAGGGAAAGGATTTAACCCGTATCTTTCTTTCACTGAAGAATAACTAATGTATTATTATTTTTGAATGAATCAGTGGTTAATGAGAAATATTTGAAGACTGCACACAGCAAATCAATATCTTTGTTTCTCCTGCTAATCTTCACTCAACAGATAATCAGCTTTTCGAGGACTGAGAATTTGGGACTATTAGAAGATAAGGATGAAGCTCTGACAGCTTACTCATTTCCTCATGCAAAAATTTGTTAGGTCATTTTTTGCATGTGAAATATGATACAGATATATCATTGGCGTTTGATAAATAGAGAGGTTTTTAAAAATTGCATCTGAAATACTTGACATTCAGCACAGTTTTTGAAAATGATAAAATCGTAATTGTAAAAAAGACCTGCAGTATTGCCAATCAGATTCTTGCTGTCATGTGCACTCTGGCACATATATCTTACTGTCCCCCTGCAGAAGAAGGAATGAGCATAAAGAAAGAGCAATTTTCCTGCCGTAAATTGGAAAGTCTGTCAACCAGCTAAGTGATCTACCATCAATCAGTGTTAAATTCTCCTTAGCTGCAGAAAACTAACTATTACTGAGAGATTTCACACAGTGACTAATGGTATATGACAAACACATTTAAAATCTGCATAGACCAGCATCAGTTTAAAATATAGCATGAATAATAAACAATTCTAAAAGATATCCTTGTGTACAAAATAAGATATAATCTCCTCAAATATATACTGTACATAGCAGAATACCTATTCTAGAAATACGTTCAATATCAATACAGAACAAAGTCAAGTATACAGTATGACTTTATGTGGAATAGCATCTTTCACACGATACATGACACAATATTGCATGTATTCCAGCAAGACTTTACAGCAAGATGGCTTGGTTATAGTATAAAGATTATAGCTGAATAAAACACTGGGCTAAATATACAATTACTTTACTCACATGAGGAGCCGCATTAAGTAATATTGAAATCTTGAGGTGAGGAAGGTCTTCTCCTTCACCATGTCATTACTGAAGCCACAACTAATGCATCTGTTACAGATGGCAAGCAGACAAATGTATGTGAGACAGTGTTGTTGCTTGCATACTAAACTGGCCATTTCCCAGTGCAAAGATCCCACTCATGTCTGTTGAGTTTTCCCTTAAAAACATATTCATGCATAATACGGAAAAAACATTGTAAGAAAGGAATATATTAGCTATTAAAAGCTGTCTGCACTTCTAGATGAAGGACAGTGCCTAAAACTGAAGACATTTGTCTTAGATTTGCATTTTCAAGCATGTAGAGCTTTTAATTTATTTCCATTCATTTTTCAGATTTATATTTTTTATTTGGAATATAAATTCCACCATTTTGACAATGTTCTTTCTAGCCAAAATCGGCTTTTTTTTTTCCATTGTCTCTGACAAAAGTGTGCTGCCACAGAAGTGAGAAGGAAAGTAATTTTTTATTTTATTGGGAAAACGATCTGCTACTTTGGACTTTGTCATAGAATCATAGAATAGTTAGGGTTGGAAAGGACCTTAAGATGACCTAGTTCCAACCCCCCAGACAGGGGCAGGGACACCTCCCACTAAACCATGCCACACAAGGCTATGTCCAGTCCAGCCTTGAACACCACCACCGATTGAGCATTCACAACTTCCCTGGGCAGCCCATTCCACTGCCTCACCACCCTTACAGGAAAGAATTTCTTCCTCATATCCAGTCTAAACTTCCCCTGTTGAAGTCTGAACCCGTTACCCCTTGCCCTCTCACTACAGTCCCTCATGAAGAGCCCCACCCCAGCATCCCTATAGGCCCCCTTCAGATACTGGAAGGATGTTATGAGGTCTCCACACAGCCTTCTCTTCTCCAGGTTGAACAGCTCCAACTTTCAGCCTATCTTCATACAGGAGGAGCTCCAGTCCCCTGATCATCCTCGTGGCCCTCCTTTGGATTTGTTCTAAGAGTTTCATGTCCTTTTGATGTTGACGACACCAGAACTGCACACAATACTCCAAGTGAGGTCTCATAAGAGCAGAGGAGAGGGGCAGGATCACCTCCCTCTACCTCCTGGCCACACTCCTTTTGATACAGCCCAGGATACAGTTGGCTTTCTGGGCTGCAAGTGCACACTGAAGCTGGCTCATGTTCATTTTCTCATCAATCAAAACCCCCAAGTCCTTCTCCACAGGACTGTTCTGAATCTCTTCCCTGTCAACCTGTAGCTGGGTCTGGGATTGCTGCAACCCAGCTGGAGGACCTTGCACTTGTCATGGTTAAACTTCATCAGGTTGGCAACAGCCCACCTCACAGGCATCTCAAGGTCCCTCTGCATGGCATTCCTTCCCTCCAAATTATCAACCAAAACACACAGCTTGGTGTCATCGGCAAACTTGCTGAGGGCACACTCAATCCCACTGTCCATGTCACCAACAAAGATGTTGAACAAGACTGGTCCCAACACCAATCCCTGAGGGACACCACTCGTTCCTGGTCTCCAGCTGGATATTGAGCTATTGACCACAACTCTTTGCATGCAGCCATCCAGCCAGTTCTTTATCCACCGAGTGGTCCACCTATCAAATTGATGTCTCTCCAACTTAGAGGCAAGAATGTCATGTGAGACAGTGTCAAACGCTTTGCACAAGTCCAGGTAGATGACATCAAGTGCTCTACCCCTGTCCATCAGTTCCGTAGCCCCATCATAGAAGGCCACCAGATTGGGCAGGCAGGATTTCCCCTCAGTGAAGCCATGCTGGCTGTCACCAACCACCTTGTTGTTTTTCATGCGCCTCAGCATGCCGTCCAGGAGAATCTGCTCCAAGATTTTTCCAGGCACAGAGGTGAGGCTGACTGGTCTGTAGTTCCCCATGTCATCCATTTTCCCCTTCTTGAAAATGGGGGTTATATTTCCCTTTTTCCAGTCATTGGGAACTTCACTTGACTGCCATGATTTTCAAGCCATGAAGAACCACAACAAATTTGGGCAAAAGTGCCTTCACTTTGGATGGACACATGCTCTGAAAGAAATCTGTAGGTCAAAGCACCTAGGGCAAGGAATGCTATAATGAGAATACAAGTAGTTCTAATAATCACCAAAGAGTTGAAAAGCCCTGAGTAAACGTAACTGCACCAAACAATTTCAGGCTGAAGTACAGCTTCCCCCATTCCTAGTAGAAATAAGAGAACCAAAAGGGAAAGTATAACAAAATAGCTTAAATGTGTTTAGGCGCAATGTTTGTAAGTCATGGTGTGATCTCTTCAATATTTGTCTGACAGTTTGTCTCCTCATCCGTCTTTCTGCTTCGTCAAATGTAAATATTCATAGCTAGCTTGCTTAAAGACTTGAAATGCTGCTGCTATCCGCTTCTGAATTGTGACTTTTTGAATCATTCAAGTGTTGTTTTTTTCTTATTTTGTCTCATCTGAGCTCAGATATCTCATATTTAAGTGGGATAAAGTGCTAAATATGTTAAATGCAGAACAGTACAAACACAAGTTGAGATGTCTGTCCAAATGAAAACTACAGGTAACAGAATAAACAGAGCTATAACTTGAGCTTGAGCTGTTGCTATATTAACAAAAGCATATTGTTCTTTGACCTTAATTCTGCAAGAGAAAACATTTTCTACATAGTTCTGAGAAAGCATAGACTAGGTGAGCCAGAACAAGAATACTTAAATAACCATCCCATTAACTGAATTATAGTAATGGCTCACCGATTTGACATTACTATGTAGCATCAATCCCATTTACAGAATTGCTAATGAGAAATCAGAAACAGCGTAAAAAGGAATATGCATGTTATGCATGTTATTTGGTGCCATTCTGACTATATGCATGTGCATAACTATTTGGGATAGAGGGAAGATACAAGGAAAAGGTAGTTTGGAAATGTTATTAGTAGAAAAGATTGCAGGTCTGCTGAATGCTATCAAAGACCTGCCCATGTTACTCCAGCACCTTCAGTAATTGTTGTGAAGGCTATGGAACTTCCTATAGGGAAAGTGGGAGCAAATGTATAAAATAATTAGCCAAAACCCATATATGATAGCACACAAGCTACATGAAAGAACCCCTGAAGTTTATTAGATAAATTGTATTTCCAATTATTGACTTCTCCCAAAGAAAAAAAAATCCTGTTTTTTTAAAAAGTAAAAATTAATGTGAAAGTGGAAGTACAGCAAGTGAGATAACTAGTGAGAAGGATATTTTCCATCTCTCCTTAGTGCTCTCCTCTACTGTTAGCAGAAGCCTCTGATGTATTATCATCTTATTATCTTCCATTGTTTTTAATAGGGTTTTTTATGAGTAAGGAATTTATGGCTGTATGCAAATATTCTGTGAAGCTAGCAGTAAAAGAAAATGCTATTTACACTGAAATTCATATACTAACTAAAAAACATTAACAACAGCAATTAACAACAATGGAGATTGTGGTGTTTCCATCTGTATTTTGCAATATACAGCAAATGATAGTCACTCAGCAATACATTAATTTGCTAATGTTCTTCAGTTAAAATAAGAAGTCGTTCTATTATTTTAAAGCACTTTTATCAAAGTATTCCAAATCCTCAAATCTTGTCTGCTAAATAATTAGTAATTGTTAAGGACATGAAAATTCACTCCCAGCCCCAAGCAAAGTATTATTTCCCTAGAAGGAGTTTCAAAATTACTCAAGATTTCTGTTATTCCAGATGGGATACAAAGGAGCAATCTTTTGCATCAAGGCCATCAGGAGATTTGAGTAGTCTTCTCACATGCTGTCCAGATGCACGAATGGTATCCACTGCCTGAATAGTCCTTTTTCTGTAGAACAGTGGAAGAGAAAGATACAGAGATAAGGAGAAACAGGTGAAAAGGTTTTAAGGGGTGGTGAAGGGGAAGAGAGATACAGAGAAAGAGAGAAGCTTCACTTCTCATCCTCCTTTCTACATAACTACAAGACAGAAGGGTGTGGAGGAAGGTCTTATGTGTCTTTTCTCTCCAGCTCAAATAAACACACTCATTAGCTGAACACATGGTTCAGAAATAGTAAAAATCTGCGCTCTCAAATTTCTAGAAAATATTACATTATATAAACGCGTTTTACTAATTTTTAAATTCTGAACTTTGAGGAAATTTTCTCTGGTTCTAAAGAACAGACTTATCTGTAAATCTTTGAGAATCATGACAGGTCTCTCTTCAATGGTTTATGTATCTATGTATATGCTTCTATATCTTTACCTATAGAGCAGCATCCAGGTGGATAATAATGTCTTCATATCCTTCCCAAGTGACCTTGCAGATACCATTAACCTAAATGAGATTAGTCACTGGAGCTGTGCACACTTGTTTTTGGCAGATGCAGCCATAGCAGCAGCACTTATCAATAAAAGAAGCTTGTTGAAGAGAAAGAGACTGGATTTGGAAGTTTTGAAGATGATTATAAGGACATATGGTGTCTGAATTTCTGAATACGCCAGATACAGCATGGCATAAGGATGCATATCAAGAAACTGAAAAACCTCTGTGAAGAATGCACATTTCCATGTTCATTTTTATAATACACTGCAGGAGTTTACACAGAAGACTCTCATTCACGTAAGTGAAGTTTATTACTATCAATCACAGAAACAGCAAACAAAAATTCTGAGATTTTATGTACAGTGCTTCAATCTGAGGGTTTTAACACTTTTGTAGGCAGCAGTAGTTATTTCACTGGCAAATGGTGTCTTTGGGAATACGTTGATCATCTGGCTAAGTTGTAATATTCATAAAATATCAGCAGCCCAGTTGCAAAACAGCCATAACAACACAGTCAGGCAGGTCTGCCTTTTTACATATTTAAATATTTATGCTGAGGTACTCATTGCTGTTGTAGAGTATCTTTTTTGTGGACAGGAAAATCATCCATGAATGAAGTTCCAAGGTTAATGTTTATGTGTAATCAAACTGAAGAAGGTATTGTGGACACAACTGTAATCTGTGTACTTTGAATGAATTTGAGAAAATCTAAATACAAGCTTATATTCATATCATATTAAAATAAATTACAAAGGAAAACAGTTACTCAAATCTCTCATATAGGCAGTGAAGACACACTTTCAGAAAGCAGTTGAACTGTCTGAGACCCGAATTATGCTTTGAAGATGTCCGTCTTGTTCCTCTGTGTACAAGGAAGAAACAAAGAGTTTCTGTTAACTGTTGCCTAAAAACCTGCAGCTGTTATAGAAGGTTTGGATTAATCTAGAACTTTGTTCTTGAAATAACTTCAAGAGCAAGATCTTCTCAGGATGTGAATTAATCTGGTATCTAGCAGTCTAGGGTTTAAAGCATCACCTGCAAGTGAAAATCCTGGATCAAAGGCCTTTCTATAAACAGAACAGTAGGCACAAGTAGCCGTGGTAACAGCATATATCAGAAGGCACTAATCACTGGGCTGCAGGGTAATATGCACTCTTGTTCTCTTTTTCTATGGTTTACGGAGTATTCAATTATTCTGTGTGGAGCAAAATAGCTTCAACAGAGGGAAGAGTGGGATGAAAATCAGTCCTGTAAGTCCTTAATGGTAGGTTAAGTTCAAATGTTGTCAGGCAGAGGGGGAAAATGAAATTAGAACTGCCAGAAACAGATTGGTTATCTGATCTGCTAAGTTATGTAGAGTGTACCTCTGTTTCTGAAAATACCTATAAGATCGCTTCAAAGAAGGGGAGATCTTTTTAATTTGTGCACCCAAATAGGCTCTGGAATTTCTTTTATCTATGGAAAATCATGTTAGATATATCCTTTAAGATCCCTACAAGTTTGCAAACACAAAAAAAGAAGCACCACACAGTGTCATCCTCCAAACAACTGAAGTCTAAAATAGATTCAGTTATCTCTGATGGCAGTGCTTGGTCTGCCAAATGTTTCATAAGTACCAACGAGTTTCCAGTTTGTGCTGTAGAGCTATGCATGTTAGTATTCAATACAACAGGTATCCAAGAGGAAGTTACATTTTGTGTTTGCACAAACAAGAAAAGGTTGTTTGGGGATGTATCTATCAAACTGATAACAGCATATTCAGTCTTTTCTTAATTTGTGGATATTTCCACATAGGTATAACTAGATGAAAGAAGAGCAGACATTTTTCAGCTGCCAGCACAGTAGCTAGCTAGGCTGTCTGTATTCTTGGTCCTTTCTCACAGTTCTGAAAGGTGTCTGCTGGCATTGCTGTGGAGGTATCTACTTCCCCATTTATCTGACAGGTGGTTAGCCGTCAACATAAATAAAAGTTGTGACCTGTCTGCCACTTTCAATAACTCAAGTGCTGTATTTCCAATCTGTCATGTCCTTGACAGCCCTTTAGTTTATTAGTAAATGCATTATTCATTAGGAAAATTTGTTAGGAAAATGTGCATTAATTTTCATCATTTTAACTGTACTCCACTATTATCCCTTTAATGACATTTTTCTCTGTTGTACTCCGTCTGTTTCAAGAACTAGATGTTGACTTGGCTGATACACTACTATGTGGGAACATGAGGGAGGATGGCACTTTGTTGCTGCCTTGTGCAAGTTCTTCAAGATGTCTACAGATAAAAAAGCTTGTACAGCTAACTCCTTTCACAACGCTGAAGTGGGTGAGTGGAAAAAGTGGGGAAGAAGAGACAGAAACCTGCACTTGCCATCCACCATAGCCAGATTAATCCTGCATGTTTAAATCTGAAGTAAAAATAATACCTCTGGGAGCTGAGAGAGGCACTGTGACTCATACAGTTATCTTCATGGGACTGCTTACTGATTGTTCCTTGTTCAGAATGGTGCCTTCTCCCTTCTTCCTCTCTCCACTGCAAAAATTGAGTTATGTCTAACAAGGAATAATGACTTTCAGTGTTTCACAAAACCAAAAAAACCTGTGTTCATGCTGTAGTTATTGTATAGAATTTAGTCTTAGATTCAGTAAAGACAAAATAAAGGTGCTGGTTCTTTCAGACCCAGCAGTCCTTGTACCAGATGCTAACCCTTCATCCCTTCTGGGAGAAATAAAAGGTCCTAAAGAAATATATTGAGCATAGATTGAGTTTCCAATTTGGTTAGCATTACGGTAGCTGTTCTGTCCTCATGTTAGCTTGGAAATTTCTTACGTAAATTGTATTGTAATGCTTATAACACCTGTTATTATGACAGGATTTATTCACGTCAATGACAGGTAGGATCACTAGCAAGATATCATAATATAATGTTGAAAAAGGAAATTACCATTATAAAATTTCATCAAATGGACGTGACAGAAATTAGGGATGAGAAGAAATTGATGAGAAGAAATTAAGTGGGAAGATAAACAAGGATATGTACGCATCAGACCAATCCTGATGTGCATGAGATCAGATGAGGCATAACAGATTGCCAGTTTAAGTTATTGCAGCCAAAGTTTCCTTCCCAACCAGCTATCCGTCTTTCAAGCAGCTTGGATCACATTATTTTAACCTCAAAGTCCACCCTTTGGATTGATAAGTCTGGCTACCTGAGGATTTTAGAAGGTGAGTAATTTGTTTTAACCATCTCCCAGATGGTTTGTGAAATAGCATTTGCTACTGCTGAGCTCTGTACGCTGTGCATTTTTCATTCCTGTGTTGTCCATTTGTTTGCTCCTATTCTGATAGCTAGCATGGCTTTGCAAGGAGAATGTCAGAGACTAATGGTAAAACTGCTTGCTAATTACTATTAAAACTCCCATGTCTGAAGTCAATTAAGGCATACAAAACTTATGGGACATGAATCAAATTACCAGGCAAATACGCCAGATCTTAATCAAGGGGATTTTTTTTTTTCTGTAGGCTTTTCTATAGACTATGTCTTTAGATGAATTTCTAGTTGCTGTGCAAACTGTCACACTGAGAAAGATCATCTGTTGCACACCAGTCTTCTGCTCCACAGAATGGCAGCCTATTTTTCGTGATTGCAGCTTTTTGTTAGCTGCACCAGTGAGATGCCTTCCTGGCACATTAGTCAGGGAGATGCTCCTGGACAGGTGCTTAGGGAATTTTGAGGTTAAATTCAGAGTTAAAAGAAGAAAGAGAGACAGAAACTTTCTCCTACCAGTTGTATAAAGAAACTGGAATTTCATTTGACATTAGATGAATGGGAAAAAATAGAAAGTTAAAAGGATGTAGGATAGAAATGCAATTCTCAAGAATTCTTCTTGCTCAGTTTAAGCACTGTATAAATGCATGTCAATTGTCAATTAACCTTGCCTGTTTAAAAACAGAGATGGGCAGATGACGATCCTTTAATTTTTGCTTTTTTCTAGTTCCATTTCAGAAGTTGATTTTCAGTGTATGAACATAGTAGGAACTACACTGGAACAAGCCAAAGGCCTTTCTGAGGCATCTCTAAAATCTGAGTCCCATCTCTAAAAGCAGCTGACACAGAGCAAGAACACAGCAATACCTTCCCAGATATTCTTCAGCCTCAAAACGTTTTAGCTCAAAAGCGTTCTGAGACAGGGATCCACTGCATTTCATAAACTTCCATAAATCTTTCTTCCATTTTTTTCCCTGTTGTCTTTAATACCCATGCAAATGATAAGCTTTCCTCTCTGAATGCTGCCATTTCCCACCCAGTACTAATGACTGGGACAGTTTGCTGGCAAGGTGAAGGCAAGAGCACTGCTTCAACCTCACTGTTTTGGTGGGAGCAGGGAATTTCTGGAGCCTTAAACTGTTCTCTAGGGATATGGAAGAAGCTTCAGAAAGCTGTTTCTCTAGGGGGAAGTCAGTTGCATCTTTTCTCCAAGTCAGACTTCACTACATTTCAAGAAACTAGCATTTAACAGAATGACAAAAGAAGAGAGACAGTGGAAAGGTGACTATTTACTATTAGACTGAAGATTAAGTTACCTGTACAGAGTAAACAAAGAATTATTAAGCAACAGAAACATATGAGGGAAATTGCCTCAAAAGTTACCAGATGGCAACTGCTGTAACTTACTTTTCAGCAGTCCTGCCAAGAACTGAACCGGATGCAACATAGTACAATATCATTTGCAGAAAAACACAAAACCAGAGAATTCCTGCCATAATTGTTCCATGATTCAGCAATTCAGCAGCTAACTGCTCCCAATCACACATAAACTCAAATAAATTTGAGAAGAGACTCACATACATGCCATATGTTAGGATGAATGTAAAACCCCAAGGATATCATTGGAAAGCTCATAATGCCTATGCAGAATTGAAGAAAGCAAAGAGTAAATACAAATTTTCAGTATCTGTTTTTAAGAGGAAGGGCATGGGGAGCAGGCTTTTTAAGTTCACAATTAACTTGCATCAGGCAAATCCATAGCTCTTCTTCCCCAGGACTACCGTAAAGTCAGTGGAGCAGCTGCCTAATCCATGGGCAGAGACAAAATAGCAAACTTTGAAAACAAGACAGGTTAATACTTCAAATTTGCATAACCAAATACCTGGGGGTTACCTCTGCCACAGTCATTCAGGGGGAACACTTTCTTCCTCACCACATACTACTTCTACAGTCGGTCATGATGTAATTTGTAGAACCTAAGGCAGAATTCAAATCTAAGTTACTCTTTGCGAAATTAGGATTTACCACTTTCATTTCCTTTGAATCACTCTTAATTTACAGTGGCATAACAGATTAGAATCTGTCCCCTCGAGTTTTAATACCTGCTTAGAGTTAGACAGCAGGAGACCTTCAGCTTGAGACACGAGCTATTAATTTGCTCATCTTTATTCACACATAAAGGCTGATATGTGCCTTTATGAATTTAGGTACAAGATAATGCAGATAAAAGTATTCAGAATGTGCATAAAAGTGCAGGAAGGGATAGCAGATGATTTTAAATTCTTTTTTAATAATTGCAATTAAGCATAAAATTGTATTATGACATACAGTGTATTATTTCTCTGTTTTTCTCTTTCCTCAGTTTTTTATAAAAGCTTAAGGGGATAATTGTTCTTATGGTAATGTATTATACGTTACCAGCAGTTTGGTTTTGGACTATTTGTTCCCTGCAGAGTCTTCAATACCAGATTTTTTAAAAAGCAATATAAAATAATTATAAATTACCTAATGTAATTAAGTTCATTATAGCAAGATGCTCATCTGTTTTAGTCCACTGTTAGCCATCTTACTTTTTGTATTTCAGGTTCTGTATTTTAGTTACACTCTTTTCTAGGGAATGGGCAGGTTTTTTTCTCAGAGGGCAGCATGGAATAAAAATGAAGAAAACATTCATCGTTAGCTACTGGTATTGGAGGAAACCCTTTTAACTGCAAATTTCTGATGGAAATTCACACTTTCATATAGTGGGTGCAAGTCCTTCTAAGGGCTTTTTTTATTCTCCTTTATTCATCCCTTTATAAGTGGCTCTCAGACCCACAGAGAAGACTGACCAACAACATGAAAATCACTGCTAATCCAAAGCTCTGCTCTTGGGTATTTTTAGATGGTTTACTATTTTCACTCTTTTTTTCATGACCTAAGATCTGGTTGCATCCTTAATTTCACTAACAAATAAAAAGGGAATATTCATTACTATGTTTGAAGTAATAATATTTTTAAAGCTCTGTTGGAAATGTAATAGCTGTTTCTTATTAATAACTAAATTCAGCTGCAAAATAAGTACAAGGAAGAATGTTCTGACTTAAAAATTGCTAACCATGCACCTCTCTCAGCAGGAATTTTAGCAAAGTTACACACAATGAAGTTAAGAAAAGTAAGAGGTTCTATATAATGAGAGCATTCTCATTGGCCTTCAGATGGCAAGGTAAGACATTGTACTTTTAGCTATTCAGGAGAGATTAACCTTTCAGGAATACTGCAGTTGGTAAGACCCTATTCTTCATATGTTGCATACAACTCCTAAAAGCAGAGAAGACTGGGCAATGACAAGCCTTTAATAGTTTGTGGTTTATAATTAAACCTCTTCAAGTATTATTCCTTACCCTTTGCTTAGGCATTCATTTGCCAGAAATGGTGACGTACGAAGACGTGAAACAGGGTTTTCAACCATCACAAGAGGGCCCCATGAGTGAAAAATGGCAAGAGGTCAGAAAAGGGAGTCAGCCTTCTAGGGCCAGATCTCTGATTCATTTAAATGAATCCCTCATGCTATTATGAGTTAATGCTACTCAGTATCTGCCAAAAAAAAAAAAAAAAAAAAAAGGAAATAAGCCAAAAGACCAAAAGACTACGTGCGATTGGGATTATTGTTATTTTTATCAGAACTTAATTTTTATGTCATGCTCTGCACCTATCTAACTGCCACTCATCAATTTACTGGTTATTGTGTTTTGAATTCCCTACATATAGGAAATCATGTGAGCTGGAAAAAGACTGGACCATGGAGAAAAAAAAAAAAAAGATTTGGGCTTTTATTCAGAGAGCTGCAGCTAGGCAAACCACTAGCCAAAGACGTGATATAATTCTGACATTGTCATCCTGCCAGAAAGAAAGAGAAGATAGAGGGAAAAATGTGAAGCCAGAGATTACAGCTAAACTGATATTTTCTCAAACTAAAATGGATTAATTTTTTTAAGGAAAGGAAATATTATTGCAAGACTACTGACAGAAAATATAACTCTCAAGTTAGGCATAGATTCCAGAATTCCAAAATTCCAGGACTGCTTGACCCAAATTTCAAGAAGAAATTTGAAACCATATTTGTAGAAATGTAGGCCATTTATTAAAACACAAAGTGATATTCTGATATGAGCCATATATCACTTGTCATATCCAGCAGCCACTATCTTCTCATCCTCTCCACTTCCAATCACATGCTGCGTATTTGTCAGGTATCGAAATATTATCCGTATCTCTGAAAACAAAAGAAAAGAAGGGAATATTTATACTTCTAAAGACCCTAAGAGAAAAGGAAAAAATCTTTCACTGGCATTTATAGACATCATCAAGCACAAGCATTTTACCATCAATACTGAACAGGCCAACACTGACTAGACAAAATCAGTCTGTCTTTCTACCTGTTGAAGAACATTGTCATAATGATCAGGGTGCAAATGAATTCCCTATATCTGTATGCTTAGAAAGTTGCCTGGGGGCAAGCTTTATGATAAATGCAGCCTATATTGTTCCACACACACAGAGCAATATTATGTTATGTGACAGGCTGAATGACTATTAATACAGGTGCTGCGCAGTATCTTGTATCCTTCAAAATGAAAGCTCTTCTTGACAACATATATCAATCCCATTGGCTTACTTTTAAGATGGAAAGAAGAGTTAGATGGAAAAGATGAAAGAAAGCCATAAAAATAGTTTTATACAAGCTTCTCATGGATATTCTATTCCTCGGCCTGTGGGTAACCTGTGTTCTCAGAAGGTCCCGATGCCTGAAAAAGGGGAATATAACCCCCATTTTCAAGAAGGGGAAAATGGATGAGCCGGGAGAAGTACAGACCAGTCAGCCTCACTTCTGTGCCTGGCAAAATCTTGGAGTGGATTCTCCTGGAAGGCATGCTGAGGCACATGAAAAACAACAAGGTGGTTGGTGACAGCCAGCATGGCTTCCCTAAGAGGAAATCCTGCCTGACCAACCTGGTGGCCTTCTATGATGGGGCTAAGGAACTGATGGACAGGGGTAGAGCAGTTGATGTCATCAACCTGGACTTGTGCAAAGCATTCGACACTGTCTCACATGACATCCTTGTCTCTAAGTTGGAGAGACATCAATTTGATAGGTGGACCACTCAGTGGATAAAGAACTGGCTGGATGGCTGCACTCAAAGAGCTGTGCTCAATGGCTCAATATCCAGCTGGAGACCAGGAATGAGTGGTGTCCCTCAGGGATCGGTGCTGGGACTGGACTTGTTCAACATCTTTGCTGGTGACATTGACAGTGGGATTGAGTGCGCCCTCAGCAAGTTTGCCGATGACACCAAGCTGTGTGGTTCGGTTGATATGCTGGAGGAAAGGGATGCCATGCAGAGGGACCTTGAGATGCTTGTGAGGTGGGCTGATGCCAACCTGATGAAGTTTAACCATGACAAGTACAAGGTCGTCTACCTGGGTTGGAGCAATCCCAGGCACAGCTACAGGTTGGGCAGAGAAGAGATTCAGAGCAGTCCTGCAGAGAAGGACTTGGGGGTTTTGATTGATGAAAAAATGAACATGAGCCAGCTTCAGTGTGAGCTTGCAGCCCAGAAAGCCAACCATATCCTGGGCTGCATCAAAAGGAGCATGACCAGCAGGTCGAGGGAGGTGATCCTGCCCCTCTCCTCTGCTCTTGTGAGACCTCACTTGGAGTACTGTGTGCAGTTCTGGTGTCATCAACATCCAAAGGACACGGAACTATTGGAACAAGTCCAGAGGAGGGCCAGGAGGATGATCAGGGGACTGGAGCACCTCCCCTATGAAGATAGACTGAGAAAGTTGGGTCTGTTCAGCCAGGAGGAGAGAAGGCTGCATGGAGACCTCCTAGCAGCCTTCCAATATCTGAAGGGGGCCTTTGGGGATGCTGGGGAGGGACTGTTCATGAGGGACTGCAGTGAGAGGACAAAGGGTAAGGGGTTGGAACTAGATGATCTTCAGGTCCTTTCCAGCCCTAACTCTTCTATGATTCTATGATGTTTCAAGCAGTAATATATTTTGGCTTCTTTTCATTTCCCTCTTGGAATGCTTGGGTCCACTAAAGGCCGGAATCACAGGGTCAGATGTAAAATTGGATATGGGCAGAACAAATGCATCCAAATGTAAAATTTGAAGACAGGAATTTTTTGTCGAGTTGTTACCTAGTTCTGGTAATGCCTGATTTCTCCAGGTGCAACTCCTTCTAATCTTTCTTTTCTTTTGAATGCCCAGAAATGGTGTGATTTGATTCTACCACTAAATATAATATATTACTCCCATTAAAAAAAGAAACCAGGATTTTTACTTTTTGATAAAGTCTCACAGGGGATTAAAAATTCAGAAGTGCCTCTAGAACTCACTCAAAGAAGCCAACAGCGACTATTTTCTTCCAAAATGTGGTCTTATGTATTTCAGGTCTATGTTTTATTTTGATGAGAGCACCACCAGTCTGGAGTTCCTAAGAAGCAACTTTTGTAATGAACTGCACTGTGGAGAGTTTTATACCATCCTTAGGGGACATTCTGTTCTCCCAACATATTAAATAGAAAGCCAAAGCATAGGTCTGTGGTTTTGCTTGCACTCAGGGACTTAAATTCTTACCTAGTTCTAACCTTCTTTTTTGCCCTTTTTTTTTTTAAGAAAACTTATCTGAAGGAGTAGCCTCAAAGTTTACAGTAGAGATGAAATTGGCATTTTGTGAAGGTATATCCTATTAAACTATAACTTATATGAATATACCAAAAATGGAATAAAGTACTTGCAGGAACCCTTCAGATTTATAGATCTCTTGTTACTACCTTGTACATTCTCCCTTATGCTCTTTTTCTAACTGAAAAGCAGGGGAACGATGCCACCTGCATGGTGGAGGACTGTATCTCTATTAGTCAATACCAGTTTTCCAAAAAAATCTTCAAGGAACTGAGTTGACAGTGACATTCAAAAAAAAAAAAAAAAAAAAAAAAAAAGAAATTTAAACGGCTTCTTACAATCAGAACAAAATATTTAAGTTTCACATTTTTACAATACTGTTAATTGTTGAAACATTTGTATCCAGCATAATTGAAACAAACAGATCGTCCTTGCAAAATATATTATCTCAATGACCCGGAATGAAATGCTTCCAAATGGTTCTTTTGCAAGCAATATTATTTATGTTTTGATGTCAATCGAAATAAAAATATATTTTCAGTATAAGCTACTCTTATTATCTGGTTCTAAAAGAAATATAAAAATGTTTTAATTTTTAGAAATGCCTTTAATATGTATTGGTAGAAAAACTTTATTACAACAAATATGATTTGAATGTCTTAGACACTTTTAATGATGAGCTCTTCAGATCAAAAGATTGACTGTGGCTGCTGTAGATTACTCCTGCACAACATTAATACCTCCTCCCTCTCCTCCTTTCCTGAATTCTCCACACACCCATCCATCTTTCACTAGCAGGGGAATCTTATACTAATTGCACTTCTCAGACCATTAAGAAGACAGAGATAGATTTATCGAGTGAACAAACAGAAGGAAAAAACAGTTAGGAATGCCTCACATTTGTCAATTTTTCTTCCCAATTATTAAGACAACCTGATCAATTTTTTTCTCAGAATGTGCATGTTAGCATCCTCCAAAGTATTTTATAGGACACTGCAATGTTGTTGTCATAATAAAAAAGTGATGCAAACAAAAAAGTAAATTGAAATGTTTTTTAAAATGTAAATATAACCGAGTGTCACAACCTAAATAAAAAAAAAACAATGTGACAATAAAAAAGCAATGTCATAATAAAAAAACTTATAACACACGTGTGACTACCTTCAGCCAAGCACAAATGCAGATAAAATGGAATTTTGCATCTCAGTTATAGTGATATAGAATTTGATTTATTTCGTATGCCCACTGAACAGAGAAGCATCATTGGTTTATTTACCACTACATCACTGTTTGCAATACTTGGACCAAAACATATAAATCCTATAAGCTTCCAAAAAAATCCAAATAAGGATATATCTTTCCACAGATGAAGTTAGTACTCTCTCAGAAAAAAAAAACCTTTTTGTGATAATAAGATGACTTATTATATCGCAGGTATGCGAATTAGGTGACTATTTTATTCATTGCAGGAAAATTATCTTCAGAAGTAAAAAAATTACCTCAAAAACTATCTGAGCATCTGACACTTCCTTAATTCTGCTTTAAGATAACCAAGGTTGGCACTGCTTGCTCTGTAAGCCTGAACACCCAGGATGAGGAGCTGAGGTGACTAGAAAAGAAGAATCTGCCAAATGTAGAAGTAAAATGTCATGTTAAATAAGCAAGATATTTTAAGCTAAAAGCCTTCATCCCTTCTCCAAAAACAAATCAAATCAAGCTGGAATCACAACTGTAATAAAATATCCATACGTTTACAAATAGCAATATCTGGGCATCTGAATAACATCCATCCATTTTGACATTAATGTTAACCTGAGGTTTTATGTATGAAGAAAAATAGAAAAAAAAAACCAAAAAGGCTTCTATGTCTACTAATGCTATTTGCAATCATCCCAACATATCAGAAATATACACTTAATTCAGGGGTATTTAAAATCTGTATCCAGTTTAATCACTTTATATTAGTTTCCATTATTTGCTTTTTTATTCCATAAATTTGAATGTGTCACTTGTCTACTAAAGTCACCAGAAACAAGTAATATTTAGAAATATTAAAGTATCCCAGTGCACATCTCTAATTGACTATTCTTTCTTATATTCATGAATGATTAATAGTTAGCCCCTAGCTACTTATTGCTGGATCATAGTTTTCTAAAAGAAAGAGATTATGTTACTATTATTTACATGATCAAGTTTTATGGTAATCAAAATTTTATCTAAGGATCGGTCATTCTCTAGAGACATGATGTATAACATCAATAATAGACTGATGAATGACCTGACTGGGCAGCAAAATCATTCAAAAAAAAAACCCCAAACAAACCAAAAATATGAGATTCCTGTCACAAGAAAGCAAAAGCAAATCTGAATGCTCTTATGAAGGGTGTTTCACGCTGCCAGTATAAAAAACTTTGATATACTAAGATTAGGACAAATAATGAAAAATTCAGGGGAATCCCCAACACAAAGGCATCAGCTTGAGCCTAACAAAAAACATCACGAAAAAATATTGGTAGCTTTCGTGTATTTTGACACCTGATTTCCTCTCTGTCTAATCCTCCCTTTGGGATGGACAGCTGCTGTGACCTTAAGGTTTCTTCATCACTTTGACTGCTCTAATTTCCTGACTTCTGCTGACAAAATATGGGTTTACTTGATGGAGATTTTTGGAATGATACAGAGAAGACTCACAGTTAAATGTCACTGATACAATGTTCTCTAGACATTTTCAAGTACAACATAAACATGGAAACACCGTGGGTGGCATCTAGATCTATTTGGGCCTTCATATATATTCTTCTTTTTCCTTTCACATTTATAGCCTCATTTATATGCTACTGAATAGGATGGTATAGAAGGCATCAAATCTAGATCTTATGCATTCTGGACTCTGCAATTTACAACTTTAATTGTGTTTTTCAAAGAATGAGCCTTTTGTATTCCTATTCTGGAATGACAGGTAGGACATTTTTACCTTTCCTGACATTCCTTCCTACAAAAAGGATTAAAAGCAAGACTTTCCTGCAAAAGAAATAAATAGAAAAGGACCTGTAGAATGGGGATACTTAGAAGTGCACAAAGGGTGATACTAATATCTTATAAATTCACTTTAGAAATCAATGAAAATGGAAGTTTTGGTGCATTTTAAGGCAAGAGTTCAGGAGACACTTCTTTAGAAATATTCACAAATGACATCACTATAGAAATCTTTGATTAAACTGAAAGTCAAGACAGCAAAAAAAATAAAAAATGGCCAGCCTTTCCAAATAGTTTGATACTGATGATCTTGGTTTTGTTTTGGTTTGGTTTGTTTCTTTTTGGGTTTTGGGTGAGTTTTTTTGCTAGATTCTAGTACTTTCCATTCTCTACAAACCCATTTTGCTGACAGATTTTAAGTGAAAGGGGTTTACTTTTCATTTATGTAATTTTGAAATTCCCTAGGAAAATGCAGCTCAAAAAAATCAGACTAATCAAAGCTGGGGACCCCTCTAGGGCTGGCAGAAAATTCCCAGAAATGCTGTGGAACAAGTTCACTCCTTGTAAGATGAATCCAAACACTTTTTCTACATTCCCATCATTTTTCATTCCCATCTTCTTAAAAAGGTACAGCAGGTATGTTTGGAATTATAATCCTACAAACAAACCTGTTATTTTTAAGCCTGAAAAGTGTTTAATCTAATCTAGTTTAAACAATATTAGACATGTGTGGTAGCAAATTCTAAACACAAATTTCTTCTAAAGATCCATTCTGCTGCGGCAGCGGCTTAAAGGTGTCAGATTGAAAAAAAAAAAAAAAAAAAGGTTTTGCTTAAGTATTTTAAATTCTTATTTTAATTTAGATGAATATTTGTTCCATTTCCCTGGTTTTGATCTAGGCTAGAATTGTCACATAAATACAATAATATCTGTATTTCATCTTGTTATGATCAGGGAATATCTGTGTGTAAGAGAGACACAGAAAGAATAGCCTTGATCCCCTTAAGCTAAAGTACATACTGCGGCCCTAACATTTATTAGGCCTTTATAATGTACTTTGCTGGATTTATTATCTCCACCTCCATCTACTTCTGCTTGAAGAGAACAGTCCTAAAATTGCCCTTTAAAAGAAGACAATCATGATTCTTAAAATAGAGCATCCTTTCACAGCAAATCAAAAGTGGAGAACAATGGTGAAGGGGCTGTCTTTCCAACCTTACTGTGTGAAGTTTTCCTGCTGGAAGCTTTAAATGAAATAAAAATCAGCTTTTACAATAAGCCTTTGCAGATAATAACACTGGACAAGGACTTTGTTGGGTTGCCTCCTTTTAACTTGTCTCTTACTAGATTAAATGAAGAGATAGCCTGATTGGGGAAGAACTAGCTTTATCCAGGTTACAAGACAGAGAATCACATCTAACAGCCGTAGCAGAAGAAGACAGCAACATGTAACCTGAATTATTTTCTTAGGTCTCCATGTGGTCTTCTCTGGCTGAAGTGAATGCATTCCTTTCTTGCATCCTTGTTTAACTGAGATGACTAGTCAGGGAAAGAAGCATGGGTCACTTTGTAAATTACCCATTCTCATCACTGGTTTTCTGTCCTCCAAGATTTCTAAAGGTTTAGCTGAAGGTTCTAGAATTCGGTAATGAAGTGGTGAGAACATGATCACAATTTTCTATTTGCGCTGATTCAGCTGCACAGTCAATGAACAGTTTGTGTGATCAGATGAGGTCCTTATGTTCACTTGCTTATTGTCTCACTCTCCATTAATAGTTTGGAGTTCAGGCATACAAAGAATTTTAAACCTAATTGTCAACTTATTGCTCTCACAGACAAATTGTCAGCAAATGCCACCTTCAAATTAATTTGACGACCTCCATTTATAAACTACCTCTGCCCCTAACTCTTTTAACAGAGGACCTGTCTTTTAAATTACATCTCATTCTTACTCATGGCCAGTAAGTATAACATACTGCAATGTCTTTGGATTAGGCAGCTCTTTTTACTCTGATCATCCTTCCCTCAAATTATGAACATATATATGATATGATAAAACATCATTGTTTGCTTTAGAAAATAAACAAAGGTCTTTAAGTATCAAGGCAGTGGAGGGGCCCTGACTAACTCAGCAACTTCATTTGTCAAAGCTCATCAGAAAAGTCATATGCTGAACTGCTATTAAATCTGGCTTGTAATTTTTTAACAAAAGATTCAAGAAATAAATTGACCTTTTGAAGTTAAGGCCTTATCCTCTCTGCCTGAGCTGAGCAACTGAAGAGTCCACAGTAGGAATAAGAGGAAAGTCATGATGAGGTCAGGAAATGAGCAGATGTGTGTAATACACAATGGTAGCCATATGAAATAAGTTACTCATCCTTTCTATATGGCACAGTTACCTGTGTCCAGCAGCACAGCAATAGAGAGACTCCAAACCAGCATCCTAGCAGTTGCACAGTATTTTTCAGGAAACTTGTTTCATTTTTAGGCACAAACACATTTGGAATGGGTAACTGCCACTGAGCCTTGACTAGCATATTGAAAACATACTAGGGTACTCTTGGGAATTTTGAGAGTTCTGCACAGTTAGGTTAAATGATGTCTAGAGTCCCAAAAAGCTGGTTCATATTCAAATGCTGGCAAACTGTTCCTCCTAGAATTAGTTTCAGAAACTCCAGAATTTACAGTCACTACAGATAAACAGAAAATCTGAAAACTGTTTTCTTCTCTCAAGATTCATCCCCAGAAATTCAGATTTTTAGGAGAAGATGAGACTAGCAGCAGGATGGGCAGTTTACTTGTGTGTCACATTCCTGGTGACAAATTCAGAGATGGGTAAGTAGAAGTTAACAATAGAGACAAAGATTCATACATTTAAGGAATCAGTACAATGACAGAAATCCTGGCTGTTATAGGAGCCAATATAAATTTAATCATTGATTCTAAATTATGTGGCTTTTATCCAATAACTGTAACCCACCTAATTCCCAGATAAATGTTCAAAGGAAATTGAATGCTTCATAAACCTCATAATTTGTCTCAGAACAGCAAATTCATTTAGAAAGAGGCATGTCTTGGTGCCTGGTGGCAGATGTGGCAGAGGACTGTTTTGTTTCTAGAGCTTTACTACTTTCCTTCAGTACAGCACATACCTTTTAGTTCAATATGATGACCAAATCTGCATCCAGACAAGTTTAAATATTCTTGAATTTTCTATTCTGTCTTCAGTGCTACTGTATTCAACTGAGGTCTCATCTTGCACTATGACACATTTATTACCAGATGATAATTGAAAAATAGAAGAAATGGCTTGGAGAGTAAATGAAAGAGGGGCAGATAATTTTAGGATTCAATTTTCTCTGCATTTTTTACTGGTAGGCATAACTTAATACTGCAGTAGAATCCAATCAGAAGTTCTCTTCAGTACTTGTCACATTTCAGTGAGCTAACAGTGGCATGTCAAAACAGCTACAAATCTGGAAGAATAGTTTTTGCTGGAATTAACAATAAGACAACTAAAACTATGAAGAACAATATAAAGAGAATGCAAAAAAAAATTGTTAAACAAGTAAAAGATTTCAATTATGCTTATTGCCACCTTAATTGGCTTTTCTTCCTGTGTAGCACAATCTTCAATATCATATTATATACAATTAATTCAACTGCTGTAATGAAATTAAATACATTTATATAATTCGTATGTTGGCAGAAAACAGTAGCATTAATATGGCCTTTCATTTCGCAAACTGATAATAAAGCCCAAATCTAGTTAAGGAAACTCAATAAAATCTTTATATGATAACACTGACCTACACGAGTAACATGCTATTTGCCTGGACCAGTGTGAACTTAGTGGAGCACAGTACAAACAAACAGATCCCCAGCTAAGTATATGTGAGGTTATCTTACAATTCCCCAAAGAGAACACATTAAGAAATCCATTAAAATTTCCATAATTCTATCACAGTGAATTTCACAGCAAGCTTCATTTCACTATCTTTTTTTTAAGATTTAAAAATAAATTCATCTTAGCTTTGCATGCTAGGCTAGAAGAATCCATGCTTAGAGTTGCACCTTGCAACCCTGGAGGAAAGGAGTCTTTAAGTCAAGATTAATCTTCACAAGCCTGGGTTATTCTGGGAGCTGAAGGGCACTCTGAATAAGTCAGACAGTATAGAACACTTCTCTGTAAAACCCTTTGCACCTTACTGCTGCTCAAAATCATAGCTGTGGGATAGGACGCTAACTCTGTCCTTCCTATTCTCTGCTTTGTGCACAGCATATCCTTACTCTATTCTAGTACTCTATGCATCATGCCCCTCTTAGGCAACACATAGCAGGAGTCTAGACTTTTAGGATTTATTTATATAGCTGCAGTTTTATGAATCACAGTGGAAGCATTGAAAAATTACATTCATTTTCATTTTTGATGTTACGTATTTCACTATGCATTTCTTTTTCTTATACAGAAACAAGATACAGGCACTTTGATCATGGGATCATGTGGCCTAGAAATGCAAAACTATTATGATTTCAAGAAAGAAAAGGTCATCATCTAGAAATCCAGTTGGGATGCTTGCCAGCCATGTCTTACACCAGCATTCCCTAGGCTCATCTATTCTTCATTTACCTTGCCTGTAACTCTACCTATGATCTCTCTTGTAAACATTTATGAGCAGACATTTCAGACGCTTCATATTTTCTTTAACAAATGGTTTATATCATCTTTGTGAAGAGTACTACATAACGATGCAACATCATACATTAATATTTAAAACTGAATGAAATAACACCTCAACAAGGATAATTTTTACTCACTTTGCTAGCTGTCTTAAATTCATTTATGGAATGAGTAAGAACAAGGAAATCACAGAGATAGCGTTTCCTTGTGTTTTTATGAATAGACAGCAAATTCATTTTTTAGAAGAAATATTTGCATAAATGTAACTGGTTTCCCTTCAGAATGGGCACCAGTTTTCACAAATTATAAATTTGAAGTTCATTAGATGATTGAATGTTTGGAAATACGATTTATGGGCCACATCTCCCAATCAAGAAATAAAAACACCACTATATGAAATACTTTTTTGAATAGAACTCAGCAGAACTGTAAAACACAGAAACTGAATATTCCATAATTGCTGTTATGAGCAAACACCACTTTCAAAAGCAGCATTACAGAGACACACTATAAGAAGCAGTGAACAAAAATAGATATCATAAATTGCGTAAAACGCAGATTGAGAACTAAAAAAGATTCAGAGCCCAAATCCTCTAACAAGCAATGGTAAGGGGTGTATTACACAGGCTTTGCTAACATGTTGCTGGAAATGCCTTAGATTCCCTTCTGAAGACAGAGGGATTGTGCATTCAAGAGTTCTAGGACACCTTCTCTTGGCCAGCCAAGCCAGGAGAATATGTTGCATCATAGTGCTGCCTGTATTTCTGAATTCCTCCTGCTGTGTTAAGAGAAACTTGTAACTTTTGAATGTGGTTGCATCTGTGTTTTCTTTTTCTCCATATCCAGCAAAAAAGGCATGCTTGTGGTTTGAGTTCTGCTGCCTTGTAATTCCATTGCATCCAGTTTTCTTGTTCTCCTATCACAGCTCTCACTGTTACAGGATTTTTTCCAGGAAAGTCCTGATACTGTTTTGCAGAGGCATTGGGAATGCTTATAGTGATGGACATTTATTTCCAAAATGCTGACCTTCCAGAAATTTGTCACCTTGTTACTACTATCCCATTCCCTTTCACTATTTGTATTTTTTTTTTCCTCTGATTACTTTCAACACCAGTTTTTCTTTTCATTTCCCTTAGGTTCCAGCAGGATCACTAAACCACAATTTACAGTTTCTGCAAACCCTAGGCACTTTTTCCACTCTCACTTAGCTGCTTTGGGACTTGCAACTTATTGCCTCCTTTTTTATTTTCTTACAAAAAGCAACGTGTCCTTTAGACGACAGCCTACATAAAATATTTTTTATAGACCTGGGGTCAGCATACAGCTTTTTAGAAGGCATTAAATTTTAGATTGGAAATTGAAATACTTGTATGCTTGGGTTTTAAAAAAGGAAAAATCATCTGTCCTTATTTTGAAAAGAAAATCAGCTCAAATCAACAAAGTACAGCCTTGGAAGTTCAGGCAGCTTTGTGCCAGAAAAACAAAATCTCACCTAGCTTTTTACTTTTGAAGAGCTGAGCAAATATCCTACATAGAAGTTGACAAGATCTGTATGGATTGAAGAGTATCAAAGACTACATATATACTTTTAGAATGTTTCTTGTTCTTACCCACACAATAATATATTTTAGAAGTCTCAGCTACAGTTCTCGCCATTGTAAATACCCAAGAGAAAGTCCCTGTCCTTTTTCAGCTACAATCTAACTGGACGAGACAAATAAATTACAGAAAGGAATATACAACATAAAAGTGATGAAATGGCTTCTATAATATCATGCAGTATGACAACGGCAAAATCAAGAACAAAACTGAAATTACCTGAATCCCACGTGAGTCAGTGGTCTGTTTAGTGGACAATCCTATTATTAGACTTTGTCCAGCCCCATTGGGTTTACCACTGCTCCATACACAGTTGTAATACACAGCCAGACCGCAACTACCATGTTCACTCCTCCATGATAAAGCTGAAAAAACCAAGGTACTTTTACCTTAAGCTCATTTTTATTAAGAGTTACACTTCAATAGGTCTGATATTAAGTGCCAAATGACAGCAATAGGATATGACAAATACATTTTGAGTCCAAGCTGCAAGACTGTTCTATATGTCATCTGCATTATTGTTATGCATAAGGACGCAAATAGTTGCTGACACTAGGTAACACATGGGTGACACTTAGTGAAATCATGTCAAGGTACACTTGATTAAGTGAGAATGACATAACCTGATTTATGGATTCCCTTGACACACTACTTCTTTCCTGGCAGTAGAAATAGCATTATTTATTTCTGTTGAATATAACTTTCCACATTTACCATCTCTTGATTCTTGTATTAAGTGGTCTTGACTATAGTATTTTTTATATGACATTAGGGCCTAGAAGGTCCAACTAGGTCTACTGTGTGACATGCATAGTAAAATACTTCTGCTGAGAAGTGTTTGGTGCTGAAATACTCAAGTGAGGAAATAAGGGTTAAGACCAATGGATTTTCATGTTCTACAGTCAAAGACACATTGACATCTTCATGCACAATTTCTTCATCTGCTCAGATAACTCTGGAAGACTTTTTCATCATGACTGACATATGAGGTTCAATCTGTAACTGGTCCTGGGTTCTTTACTTTCCCACCCTTTGTATCAGAACTGATTTATCACTCTTGCCGCCTCATCATGTTTACTCTACAGAGTGCAGCACAGCGAGACACTAATGCATGCTCTAGCCTAGCAAAACCACAACTGAGAATGTTTCCTTGTTACCAAATGAACTTCCTTCTAGATTCTATTCCACTATACCTTTTTTTTTTTTTAGGCTGAGGCATGTTACAATGTATCTTATGTTTAAAACTAAAACTATGGAAAATAAATACTTAGTATTGAACAGGATTATTGAACAGAGCAATGGAAGAATTTCACTTGAAAGGGGCTTTGGAGGTCTCTAATACAGCCTCCCTTTCAAAGCAGGGCCAAGTAAGTCATGTTTTTCAGGTCATTGCACAGTCAAGTTCTGAATATCTCCAAGAATAAGTATTCCTCACTTGCTCTGACAGTTTGAACCCATGGGTTTGACCTGTATCTCACTACCTGCATGACAATAAAATTTTATCTTCTATAACTGGGGTGTTCTGTACTGCAGCTTGTGTCCACTGCTTGTGAATCAATGGAAGGAGAAATGAAAACTGAAATGACAGCTTTGTCTGATAAGAAGCCTATATCATAAAACACAACCTGAAAAACACAGAGAAATGAGGATGAAAAACATTGTATCAGTGAAGAGATGAAAGATTTCAAAATTCTAGCATAAAAAGACCTGTAATTAAAGAAGAGGAAAATGAAGAGGCCTGAGTGACTCACACTGTTGTGCCAGCATTCAGGTAGCTAAAAATAAGGAATTCCATCATTTGCAAAAAATTCTTACAGCAAGATTTATTACACACAACAATAAGAAAAGATTAATAAAAATAAGTTCTACACTTTTTAATATGACATGGGGTTGTCCTGGGTTCAGCAGTAGCAGTCATTATTATCTCCCTCTTAGTAGCTGGTGCAGTGCTGTGTTTTTGACTTTCAGCCTGCGAACAGCGCTGATAACACTGATGTTTTCTAGTTGCTGCTCAGTCATGTACACTAACCAAGAACTTTCTGAGTCTCATGCTCTGCCAGGGGGGAGAGGAAGCCGGGAGGAAGCAGAGACAGGACACTTGACTAAAACTAGCCAAAGAAGTATCCCATACCACAGCATGTCATGTCCACTATATAAACTGGGAGCAATTACCCGGAAGGGTTAGATCACAGGATCATAGAACCATAGAATCATAGAATCATAGAATAGTTAGGGTTGGAAAGGACCTTAAGATCATCTAGTTCCAACTCCCCTGCCACGGGCAGGGACACCTCCCACTAAACCATGTCACCCAAGGCTATGTCCAATCCAGCCTTGAACACCGCCAGCCATGGAGCATTCACACCTTCCCTGGGCAACCCGTTCCAGTGCCTCACCACCCTTAAACTAAAGAATCTCTTCCTCATATCCAATCTAAACTTCCCCTGTTGAAGTTTGAACTCCTTACCCCTTTTCCTATCACTACAGTCCCTAACGGAGAGTCCCTTCCAAGCTTCCCTATAGCCCCCCTTCAGATACTAGAAGGCTGCTATGAAATTTAGATCACTGCTTGGTCGGGCTGGGTATCAGTCGGCAGGTGGTGAGCGGTTGTATTCTCTTCCCTTGTTATTTCCCTTACCATTATTATGATATACAGTGGTTTGTGTTATACCTTAGTTACTGTACTGTTCTTATCTCAGCCCGTGTGCCACATCTACACATCTTTAAATATCCAAGCCTGTTCCAGTGCTTGACAGCTCTTTCAGTGAAGGAATCTTTCCTAATATCTAATCTAAACATCCCCTGGTTCAACTTGAGCCCATTTCCTCCTTTCAGATAGTTGAGAGAGCAATAAGGTCCCCCTTGAGCTTTGTTGAACATCACACAATTCCCATGGGTCCATTGATCGTCCTAGCCAGCTTCCTCTGTTGAGCCTGTGGAGATTGTGCAGTCTGTAAGTAGGTTAGTTCATTTCAGGAGGCTGAAATAGTGCTTGGTGTCTTGAGATGGTGCACACCCTAAAATAATGAAGAGTGCCCTGACTTGGATAGAAGTTCACAGTAGAGAATAGGCCAGAATAGGATGTTACCTCCATTCAAGCAATGTTCCAAAGAATGGCATGCCTAAGAGAAGTAACTTAGCACACTCTAGCAACTCTTTGTGCTTGCTTTCAAAATGTGTGTAGGAGGGGCTCTTCGTTAGGGACTGTAGTGATAGGAAAAGGGGTAACAGGTTCAAACTTCAACAGGGGAAGTTTTGATTGGATATGAGGAAGAAATTCTTTCCTGTAAGGGTGGTGAGGCACTGGAATGGGTTGCCCAGGGAAGTTGTGAATGCTCCATGGCTGGCGGTGTTCAAGGTTAGGCTGGACATAGCCTTGGGTGGCATGGTTTAGTGTGAAGTGTCCCTGCCCCTGGCAGAGGGGTTGGAACTGAATGATCTTAAGGTCCTTTCCAACCCTAACTATTCTATGTTTCTATGATTCTATGATTCAGGTAATGATCATTATCAAGAACATCCAGGAAAATGTTACAGATGCCTTATATTCCCGTGACATCCTGTGAGTGACGCGCAGGGAGCAAAGAGGAGCAGCAAATCTGTCCCATCACATTCACTGTAGACCTCTGACCCTTTAAAAATAATACATTTGGAAGAAAAGGCAAGCCACTGCTGGTGTGCTAGCTGTCAATATATTCTTAATAGAAATGACTAAACCAGCAGCTGAGCCCATCCCTACTACCACAGGGAACTATGCAACACACCAGCAACAAAAAGCTACTGTAAAAAATAAGTGTATTTGGCAATACATATTGTAAACAAAAGGTTTAGTGGCAGCTGCCAGATTACACCTGTTGTAGAGCTGCTCCTTTAAATTGATATCACTACAATCACAAAAACTGTAATTAAAAGCCATGTAAATTACTGTTTCCATTTCCAATGTAACAGCAATTTTAAAACAATGTATCAATATGGAGAACAAAGAAATTGGCTGTTTTCAAAACCATGGAGAAGAGATTTTATTCTATGATACATGTGTGTTTCCCAGCAGGATTTTTCTTTTAATGATGCCTCATAGCAAAATAGTCCACTCAACTTACTGATCATGTTAAGCTGTTGCCATGGAAATATGAAGACCCTACTATACGCAGATGTTAACTCTTAAAGCACAGCTTTATGCTTCTTTAATGTAAATTTTTTGTTTAAAAGGAGAGCTTTTGACAAATCAGAATTCAGTTACTCTTTCAGCTGTCTAGCATAATGACTTCATAAGGAAGACAATGATTATGGCTTGTTTGAGAAGTGCTGCAAAGACTATAACAGCCACCCATATGAAAATATGACACACATACTCCATATCCTTGTGAAACAGATGATTATGAGAAAATTGACAAACAGCTCCACAGGCAGTGTAAGCAGTACTTAATTAGTCAAGTTCATTAGGAAAGAGGGGAAATGGAGAGATCAGTAAATACTGCTACAGTTTTGCCTAGTACCTAATTCGTAGGGGCAAAGAAGATGATTACGTTTTCTCTTTTCCCCTCCACCTCTGTAGTTTCTTTGAGAAACAAAGATCAAAGATGTTAGGAAACAACCATGTTAAAACCACTGCTTTTATTTTATTTTTCTTTTCTTTTTTCTTTTTTTTTTTTTTTTTTTTCAGGGGGATTATGGTCATCAAGGTATTGAGACAAGAACAGTGAATTCAAGAAACGTGTACAGATCAGCTACAAATGTCTGCCTTCAAGTTAGGGAAATTAAAGACAACCAAGCTGTGATTCTAACCACATCATCTTCTGCCATTTGCTGGCTACAGAGATGGGTAACTCTGACCCAGCTGACCACTACAACCAAGATGGATAGTTGGTCTTGAGTTAGCACAGCAAAGGATTCTGTATGGTAGCTAAAGAAATGCCCTAATTCAAACAACTTTTTTATTTAAATGACCAAAGCACATAGTCATTTTATCTATTTCTGTAGCTCTGCTTATATCCAGAAGAATATTTCTGAAGAAATAATTCTGCTGAATGTAAATGCAACTAAAATGGGTTGTGAGGAAATTCGTTCCAGAGGCCCAATTACAGTCAGCCAGAGAACTATGTGATTCTCAAATACAGCCTTATAAAGGTAGAGCAAATGTATACAGTTCTTGGTAAGGTACCCTGATCTATACAGGTAATATTGTTATTATTATGATCAATGCTTCAGCAGGCAGGGATTTACTTTCTAAACACTGGCAACGTAAGAAAAATGGTGTAATCCTGGTATCTTTAATGTTTTTTAATGCTTTTGTTTGCCTGTGGTTCTTTCTTGCCTTACAAAAAACAAACACATGCTCATGTTAATTTAAACTTGAACTAACCAAGTACTCAAATGATTCTGAAAACATGCATCAGCCATGTGATTCATAAGTGAATTACATACATACTGTATGTAGCAGGTATAAATCAACATAGTAGGTCGCTTGATGCTCAGGAAATTTGTTTTGCAATCTCTATCTTACTAAAGCTAAAGAAGTTGATTTAGATGGCTCTAAAAGCTTAAATGAAATACAGCCTAGTAGTGTCTAATAACATACATCAACTCTTTATACATGGGAAGAAGACTAAATTTTAAGTCTGCGCTTTTTTTCCTGTGAGAAATGCATTACATTTTTCATCAACAGTGACAGGAGGCAGGCTAGACCTCTTTCTTCCTGCAAAGAAACTCAAGTACTTGTGACTTGGTGTTGGCTATTGTCATGGTTCAAGCTCAGTCAGCCAGTAACTCAGAACGACGCAGCTGTTCACTCACTCGCCTCCTTTCCTACTCCCGCTCCCAGAGGGAGGGGGAGGAGAGTAGAAAGAATGTAACTCCCACCGGTTGAGATAAGAACAGTGTAGTAACTGAGGTATAACACAAACCACTGCTGCTACCACCAATAATAATAATGATAAGGGAAATAACAAGGGAAGACAATACAACAGCTCGCCACCCACCAACCGATACCCAGCCTGACCCCATCAGTCATCTAAGCCTTCTGGGTAACTGCCCCCAATTTATATACTGGGCATGATGTGCTGTGGTATGGGATACCTCTTTGGTCAGTTTCGGTCAGGTGTCCTGTCTCTGCTTCCTCCTGGCTTCCCCTCCTCCCTGGCAGAGTATGAGACTCAGAAAGTCCTTGGTCAGACTAAACATTACTGAGCAACAACTAAAAACATTGATGTTATCAGCGCTGTTCACAGGCTGAAAGTCAAAATCACAGCACTGCACCAGCTACTAAGAAGGAGAAAAATGGCTGCTACTGCTGAACCCAGGATAGCTATCTTTGAAAAACAACAATGCATAGGGGAGTTTACAACTGTGCCTTCACTATGATTGATGTCATCAATAGTCTAAACACAGCACTGGGGGCTAGGAATCCTCCAGCGGACTGTAAACCTGGATTTGTCACTAATGCTCTGTGAGGTCAGAGGCTAGTGTATGAGTTTACAGCCCCCTGAGTAAGGTAAGAGTCAATTATCTTGCACAAGTACGGAGAAGTCTGATGAATAAATAATTGTCCCAATAAAGGTCAAATTTCCTTATAATGTATCCCTACTTAGTGTATGTCAGTTGAAGGTGACAAGCTCTAAAGTCACTCCCTGAAGAGATGCCTAAATATGCCAAAGATTGCCGGCCTTATTCAAGTCCAGTTCAAAACCTGGTGGTTGTTTTTTTGTATTTATATTACCTGGTTTATTCCTTTACTACTACTATCTTTCAGATTTATGCTCCTTCCCCTCCTCAAGACAGAAAAATGTGAGTGACAGAACCACAGAAGGCCAAATTACTTGTGCAAAGTCATTATGAAGTCTGCCAAATCGGGTGTATTCATATTCAAATATTTTGAAATTTAGCCAAACTTATCAACCAATTGTTAGATGTCACTCCTGTCATGTGCTGTCATCCCCTGAAATCACTGCTGAAGTATTCGATAAATATAAGAAGGCTACTATAGGGAGGATAAGATTGAAGCTTTAATAGCCATGTTTACATACAACTGATACCCATTGGAGCAATGTATTAGAGAAATATTAAGAACTGAAAGATGTAGATAAGTTCCTCAGCTGCTTTGCAGCATTGTCAAGACTCACAGATTTAGCCTCTTACACATGCCTCTGAAAAACAGTCTGACTTCTTTGCTGTGAGCTTTTATGGTCACTTAAAATAAATCCAAATCACCTGACTGATCACTAAATAGGAACATAAATTTATCTGAAAATCCCATCCTACATAATTAGATTTTATTTTAGCATTCAGCCCAGGGATGCCCAGCTCTGCAGTGAATGACTGGGTGTTGGGCTACATGTCTGCAACCGCTACTTCACCCAGGAGAGATCTGTCCCTTCCCTTTCACTAAGACAAATGCCAAAGGCAGGATGTAGCCAGGCAAAGATACACTCCATCATCTGCAGTCTTTCTAAAACTCTGAGGCCCACATGGTAGATATAGACAGTCGTACGGATCAACTGCACCAGGCACATGCAGCTCCAACGGCGTGAGGTTAGCCATAGCTCCCCATCTGCACTGCAGAAGAGGCCAGAGGTGTCAGGAGATAGTGACCAAGCAATGATAAGATGAGGCAATAATATTAAGGCTGATCCTTAATGAAATCAGCACCATTGTTTTTCATAAGATTTTAGCAGAAGCAAAAATCAATTATTTAACAAAGAACCTAGACTAAAAAACTGCAAACCATGTTCAGCTTTGTCCTTAAATATCATTAAAGCAATAGGATCCCAAATGATAACCGTATGATTTGATTTTCTTGGGGGGAAGGGAGAAGTAATGCAAAAGTAAGAATTTATCAAACTCTTATATAATCTTACAAGAACAGTTATTTGTGACAGAGAATCCACATTTAGTAGAACATTTTAGTAGAAGCCATTGAAAATTTGGTTTACATGAAGAAAAAGATAACATAAATCCTTTTAAATAGTTTTCATTAACAAAAAATAACCTAGCCCCAAATCTCATTTTGAAAATAAACCCTGCAGCAACTCTTACATGCAAATCAATTACAACATATATTCCTTAAGAGTTAGTTTAGATGCCAAGTGAAAATCAATGTGATTATTTGACTTTATAAGACAAAAACAGCTTTATGAAAGTGCATAATGAAATGTGTTCAAGTGAAATTTTGACATTACCTTCAAACTCAAAATAACAAACCCAATATATTTCAATAGGATCCCATTATCAAAGAGTTAAACCAAACTCAATGCAGTAAGTGAAATTAAAGATACACAGTGTCACATAATCATAGAATAATATACCTTGGAAAGGACCTCAGGTAGTGTAAATGAAAGCTCACTGCATTATTTTCTCCCTGCATAACTGAAACATGAATAAAATCTATATGGAAAAGTATAAACATTCACCAGAATGACTAGATAGTACACTTCATAACAATATAAGGACAAGATTTTGCATAATCTTGGGGTCTAGAGGTGTCTTCATTGAGAAAAAGAAAACATTTTCAGTTGCATTTTCAGAATAAACGCCGGTCTCTGAAGTTCGAGGCCTGAAGAAATACTTACGGTACTTTTTTAAGGAAGAAATAAAAGAATACACTTCCAAGGAATATTAAAACTGAGAATTTTGTGGAAAGAATATAATTAAGCATGCTAGTAATAAGGTAATGTGGACTGAAAAGCAGAAAGGTTTATGTATCTGAAGGATTTTCAAACAAATTAAAATGTATTCAAGATGAAATGCAAGTGAATGATGCAGACATGCCTTTATCTTCACCTGCACTTATCAGCTGCCAACATTTCAAATTGCATTGCTCTTGCTGGAGTGAGACTTCCCCTGTTCTTATACTGACTGTGGCTTATCTACACCATGGAGACACAATGGGTCTATTTCAAAGATGCAGATCCTCCTTTAACGTTTCTTAATTCTGTTGGATTTAAGTCAAACCCTTAGGGTATCTTAAACTCCTGGGGTGAGCACCTGTTTTTAACAGGCTCATTAAGGATAAAATGCACCCCTTCAGCATCGGCAGCCTGATATATGAACTGTGCAAAAGGCTGATATTGCTGCAGTATGTTTAAGCAAAAAGGCTGGATTTCCAAATGGCTTTTAGGAAGAATTGACCATGGCAGCTATCTTCTGAATGTAGGATGAATGTGCTTGGCACATTAACAGAACTTCATGCAATCCTGAGGCTACCAGCACCTCAGTCAAAAGTGAATGGGAAATTAACTCGAGAAGTGCATGAGTGGCCTTGTCTTCAGCAGGAGATCCACTCCAAAGCCCTCTCCCATTAAACATACTTCTGGGCCAGAAGAGCAAGTAGGAGGTTAAGAACCAGCCCCCTGTTGCCTGAACTGTACTTTACCAGGATGCTGCTTTTACAGTTTTTCATGCTGTGATTATTGAGAAGCAGTCTGACATGGCAATGCCTGTGCTTAAAAATCTAGCCATTTTTTTTGATGTCCAGGCAGCATCCTGCAGGCGAGTCCACAGGGGACATAAACTGCAGAAGCACTCATCCTATCACAAAGAGGTGAGTAGCAATCTGGATAACCCCAGGAAAGGAATCAGATACTCTCTGTCATTTGTATTTGGAAGTACAGAAAGCAATTTGAATACATAGCTTGGGCTGCATACTCTTTCTTATGCATTTCTTACCCAGTTTACACAGAGCTTGCAAAGTGCCTCAGGGCTTAGCTCGCTCAGCACTGTCCCATCTCATTGGCATCTGGAAAATGCAAACACAGGCATGTACCTCTTTGGCACTGACCCCTAAGTTGTCAGCTTAAATGGACCTGAAGTAAATTTCCAAGACTTGATAACATATTACAGCAAGTAATATCTGTGCCATATAGTTGCCTCACAGAGAGGTAAAAGCTGTGCTGTTTTCAAAGCGCTTTGACATGCTGGATAAAAGAACTTCCATAATTACAAATTGGAATTATTTAAAGATATGAAATACAATAGGTTTTACTGGCTGCTGTTTTAATTTAGGCATACAGCCTTTTCTCTGCTTGCTCTCTGCAGCATGTCAGCTAGAACGGCACACCACCAGAACTGAACACAGCAGTTCAGCATAGGAAAACAGCAAAACGATCTCAAATAACAGAAGTATAAGTAATTGCCTGTTTTGTATGGCAAATCAATAATGGGTATTATGGCCCACCTTACTGCCTCCTTTCAACTTGGGCAAGAACTGTATCTACAGAATGAACTGACATTTTTCATGTACTTGCCATTTTGCTCTGTTAATTTGATTGATGCAACCCATCCTTCTCTTTCCTTCTGTTGCTGAAAAATACCACAAAAATCATAGGATCATAGAATAGTTAGGGTTGGAAAGGACCTTAAGATCATCTAGTTCCAACCTCCCTGCCACAGGCAGGGACAGCTCCCACTAAACCATGTCATCCAAGGCCATGTCCAATCCAGCCTTGAACACCGCCAGCGATGAAGCATTCACAACTTCCCTTGGCAACCCGTTCCAATGCCTCACCACCCTTACAGGAAAGAATTTCTTCCTCATATCCAATCGAAACTTCCCCTGTTGAAGTTTGAACCCGTTACCCCTTGCCCTCTCACTACAGTTCCTCACGAAGAGTCCCTCCACAGCATTCCTATAGGCCCCCTTCAGATACTGGAAGGCTGCTATGAGGTCTCCACGCAGCCTTCTCTTCTTCAGGCTGAACAGCACCAACTTTCTCAGCCTATCTTCATATCGGAGGTGCTCCAGTCCCTGATCATCCTCGTGGCCTCCTCTGGACTTGTTCCAACAGATCCATGTCCTTTTGATGTTGAGGACACCAGTACTGCACACAGTACTCCAAGTGAGGTCTCACAAGAGCAGAGTAGAGGGGCAGGATCACCTCCCTCAACCTGCTGGTCATGCTCCTTTTGATGCAGCCCAGGATACGGTTGGCTTTCTGGGCTATGAGCACACACTGCTCGCTCATGCTCATTTTCTCATTGAGCAACACCCCCAAGTCCTTCTCTGCAGGGCTGCTCTGAATCTCTTCTCTGCCCAACCTGTGCATCAAGGCTGATGCACTCTCAGTCAATCAGAGCAGATTTCTGCATATAACCTTCCTGAAAATATTGTGTTTGCAGTCTCTGCAAACTTGCAGTGTTGGCACAGGAAAATTAAAGTTTAATTATTCACTCAATCTATCAGGATGAAATTCAGCTTAGTGCAAAGGATCTGCACAAGAACGGCTGTGTTCATTTCAGTACCACAAAAATGGAACTTTACATATAAGAAGTGAAATTGGCCAAACAAAACTAGCCTGTAAAGAGCTTTCCTTCGCAACAGGACATACAACTGTTTTACCTCCATCTCTAATGGCTAAAGAGTATGCCATTACGGTACAGATGATCTAGTACACAAAATGGAGCATCACTGACAACAAGGTCTAGGCCTGAAGATTCCGTGTAAGTCTAAAGGTCAAAAGCTCATCACACTATTGGGAACTCAGGCTGCTAATAAAAAATATCTGCTCCTGTATGTTCTTCCTCCTTCCCTCAAGCATAATTGAATCATAGAATCATAGAATAGTTAAGCTTGGAAAAGATTTTACAAGCATCTAGCTCCAACCCCCCTGCCAGGGGCAACTTCACCGCGCACTAAACCATGCCACCCAAGGCTATGTCCAATCCAGCCTTGAGCACTGCCAGCAATGGAGCATTCACAACTTCCCTTGGCAACCCATTCCAATGCCTCACCACCCTTACAGGAAAGAATTTCTTCCTCATATCCAATCGAAACTTCCCCTGTGGAAGTTTGAACCCACTACCCGTTGTCCTCTCACTACAGTCCCTCATGAAAAGTCCCTCCCCAGCATCCCTATAGGCCCCCTTCAGATATTGGAAGGCTGCTAGGTCTTCATGCAGCCTTTTCTTCTCCAGGCTGAACAGCCCCAACTTTCTCAGCCTATCTTCATATGGGAGGTGCTCCAGTCCCCTGATCATCCTCCTGGCCCTCCTCTGGACTTGTGGCAACAGTTCCATGTCCTTTGGATGTTGAGGACATCAGAACTGAATACAGTACTCCAAGTGAGATCTCACAAGAGCAGAGTAGAGGGGCAGGATCAACTCTCTCGACCTGCTGGTCACAATCCTTTTGATGCAGCCCAGGATATGGTTGGCTTTCTGGGTTATGAGCACACACTGCTGGCTCATGCTCATTTTCTCATTGGACAACACCCCCAAGTCCTTCTCTGCAGGGCTGCTCTGAATCTCTTCTCTGCCCAACCTGTAGCTGTGCCTGGGATTGCTCCAACCTGGATGCAGGACCTTGCACTTGTCATAGTTAAATTTCATCAGGTTGGCATCAGCCCACCTCACAAGCATCTCAAGGTCCCTCTGCATGGCATCCCTTTCCTCCAGCATATCAATCGAACCACACAGCTTGGTGTCATCAACAAACTTGCTGAGGGCGCACTCAATCCCACTGTCCATGTCACCAGCAAAGATGTTGAACAAGTCCAGTCCCAACACCAATCCCTGAGGGACACCACTCATTACTGGTCTACAGCTGGACATTGAGCTGTTGACCACAGCTGTTTGCAAGTGGCCATCCAGCCAGTTCTTTATCCACCAAGTGGTCCATCTATCAAATTGATCTCTCTCCAACTTAGAGACAAGGATGTCATGTGAGGCAGTGTCGAAAGCTTTGCACAAGTCCAGGTAGACGACATCAAGTGCTCTACACTTGCCCATCAGTTCCGTAGCCCCATCATAGAAGGCCACCAAATTGATCAGGCAGGATTTCCCCTTAGTGAAGCCATGCTGGCTGTCACCAACCACCTTGTTGTTTTTTACGTGCCTCAGCATGCCTTCTATTAGAATCTGCTCCAAGATTTTGCCAGGCACAGAGGTGAGGCTGACTGGTCTGTAGTTCCCCCGGCTCATCCATTTTCCCCTTCTTGAAAAGGGGGGTTATATTTCCCTTTTTCCAGTCATCAGGATCTTCACTTGACTGTCATGATTTTTCAAATATGATGGACAGTGGCTAAGCAACTTGATTTACCAGCTCCTTCAGGACCCGTGGATGGATTTCATCAGGTCCCTTGGACTTGTGTATGTTCAGGTTCTTAAGATGGTCTCAAATAGTATCCTCTCCTACAGTGCGCCTAGTGTCTCCATTCTCACAGTCCCTGCGTCTGCCTTCCACGACTTGGGTGGTGTGGTCAGGGAGTTTGCCAGTGAAGACTGAAAGAAAGAAGTCGTTAAGAACCTCAGCCTTCTCCAAATCCAGCGCAGTCAATTCTCCTGATAGCTTCTGGAGAGGGTCCACATTGTCCCTAGTCTGTCTTTTATTCGTTACGTACCTATAGAATCCCTTCCTGGTATCTTTAGCATCCATATTTCTGCTTTCTTCCTATGTTCACCTGCTTTCATTCCTATATTCTGCTTTCTTCCACGTTCACTTAAAGGCAATTTCCGTAACCTCTTCCCCAAGCTGTGAGTTCAGTCAGACTTGATTTCACAACTAATGAGAATATCATGATTCCAACAAAACCAGCAAAATGCCTCTGAGGTTTAGATAAGGACACACATGTTTCTTCCACTTAGGTTTCAACCAATCTCTAGCTGGTCTTTTGGAAACCTACTCTTTCCTTATATCTGATTTTTAATAACATATTTTGTTATAGGTCTCAGCTACAGGATGGTGCTTCAGAAGGCATGGATGGCTGCTACCAGCCTAAGAACAGCAACATTTCCCAAGTCATGCTGCTGTCCAAAACAGCTAACAGGTAATATAACAGTGTATTGAGCACTGTCTGTATGACTTCAGACCTGATAGCCATTTTATTTCATGAGTCTTAAACTGTTGTATTTCTCTGCGAGTCAATGAAATTACACCGGCATCAAACTGGAGTAATGGACTGGTGAAGTGATCCTTCAGAGTTCAATTCAATATGGAAAAATTAAGTGAAGCCTCGTAAGAGATGCAGAGTGACTATGACATCTCCTAACACTCTTGTAAGACTGCCTGAACACCAACATTTATTATTTCTCAGACTTTGTCATCTCCCCTCAGATACATTTCCCATGATATTCCCTAAAGCTATTGACCAAATGTTACAGTATTAGATTCTACAAAAACATTGTGGTAAGAATAAAAGTAGTATCTGTGCAGTAATATAGATAAGCTGTTACAGTTTACTGGATGGAGCAAGCAGATGTTTCTAACATGATGCACAGAGGTTTAATCTCGGTATTTTATGAATCTACACTCATCCACACTAATCTGATAAATTTTAGATTTGAGTAGCAAAGCACCTTTGTTATGGCAAAGCCAAGTATGCATCAATAAAGCATGCAAGAAATGTTTTAATTAGACATGATCAGCACTAACCCTTAGCAATCTCTATTTCTACTGTAGCTTCTTGCAGCGCAATGACTGCAGTATAAAGGAAATGGGAAAGACAGTAAAAATGATACTGCAGATTTCAAATAAGTTGCTTTAGCTACTATTTCAGGGCATTACAGTTGAAAAAATATTTTGAAATTAAATATAGTTCATGATTGCTCTTCTGTTCTTTGAATTGGCTTTGTTTTGATGTATTTCATACATCATTGGTCTCTCTCATAGAGTATCTCTAGATTTTTGTTTTATTAATGAATTTTCAAGTGTGGTTGTATATATAACACCAATTATTTTGTGGCAAATGGTAATATTAAAGCACAGAACTATGAACCACTTTAGTCTTATCCCCATCCCCAGCAATTCTGCAGTAATTCATAGAGACATAAAATAGCAGGCACTTTTTGCCCCTAAGCCGGGTCTAACACAAACTGTTTCTGGTCCTGAGGTTTGACCACAGCAGAGTGACTTTAAAGTTAACATGCAAAACAGGAAAGATGCAACACGTTCAACACAGAAATATATGCACTCTTTACCAAGGATATGCAATTTCTTGAGTGCCCAGTAGCTGGTTGGCCTGCCCTTACCTTTGTGAAATTCTGAGAATTGTTAAGGACTAAATCTGAAAAATATCCACTAAATATTGTTCACTATCTTGAAGGTTTGAATCATCCAAAACACTGACAGGCTGACTTATGTGTTCCTGAAGATTAAAAAAGTTAAGGGTCTCAAGTTGAGCATCCAGAAATAACAATCCTTAACCTGATGCAGGCACTTGAAACTGTTTGCCTCCTGGATTCATAAGACCTCTGCGTGATGAATATGAAAATTACATCAAGGCTTCAAACACAAGTCTTCAGAACATGCTAGGACATTTCTACCAGTAAACAATAAACTTGTACAGTGTAATTTTAGAGGCACAGCAGGATGCCTTGTACCCTTTCCTGTTAATAGTACTCCTTTTCTTTCAAAATAAACAGCAAACAAATATAACAGTGTTGAATAAACATTAAAACAAAGATTAATTTTAACATTCTTTGAATTTCTGTCAAAACTGTATTCATATATATTCAAATATCATCTGATAAATAACTGGAAATTAACAAAACCAAAAAACAAAAGGAACAGGCAAAATAAAGATACCTGGAAAGATTTCAACAAAGATCTAACTCTTGGAGTGTTTCCAAGCAGCAGCCTTGATTTTGATTAATATTATAATACAGCATGCTAAAACAGCACCTCATAAATATCCATGAAGCGGTTTATTAAAGGTGGTTGTAAATACTTAAAATCTTGTCTTGCAACCCATCAGATTTCAGAAAAAAGCAGCTGAGAACATCAAAAGGTGAAAATAAGAAGAATTCTTAGAAGACATTTTCTTCCTCTTAAATATTACAGTATATCAGTCCAGAAAAACATTATCCTGGAGAGTGGGAATACTATAGGAAAATGTGTGGGTTACTTTAAGGACAACTAGCAGAGATTTTGAGAGGAAGATTGCTGGAGGAAAAAAAAAAAAAAAAAAAACACAAACAAGCAAAAACAAAACAAAACAAACAAACAAACAAAAAAAACACAAACAAAACAAAACCAGAAACAACACCCAAACCACAAAAATATGAGATGAGGTGATGGGGAATACATGAAAATTTCCCTTATTGCAATTTTCTATTTTCTTATATCAAAATCAAGACAAAATAACTACCTGTAAGAAAATGAAGTGGGTATGCATGTATGTATAGCTTTGGGTGAGTCATGTAAAAAGAGGGTGGAAACTTGCTGAGAAAGGAAACAATGAAATATTGGGGCATAAGCAATTTACTTCCATAATCTCTTCATCTTGCAAGTCTCTTTTGACACATCAGCAATTTATGATTGTAGAACTTGTGATGGTAACCTTTTGCAACTATTGAAATAAATGTTTACTTTGTGCTCCACCCTTTTTAATACTCCGCTATTTCATCCAGATTAATTTAAGCTCCATTATATTTGAAGTTTTAGCCATTTATGCTCCAAGTTCATCTTGCATCAAATATTTATGGGTTCACAGTCAAGGGTAGTACTTTTACTGTTTTTCTACTTTTTCTTTCCTTTACAATGTATTTTAGCTCATCATGTCTGTAAGACAGAAAGCTGAAGTCACACATTTACCACGAGATGGTGAGCAAAAAGCAGGAGAACAATATTCTAAAGTGTGGTACTAATGATAAGACATAGCCCTTTGAAGGTAGGAGGCACCATTGGTTTGCTCCATTCTTCATCTGCTCTAGGAAGGATGACAGTGGGGACACTCATGATAGAACTATCCTGCAGGAAATGAGTTACGAGCACAGACTGAAACATCTGTCTTGAGGGAATTGTTACAAATTGAAAATGGTACAAGTCATGACTGACCACAGACAAGCTACCTATAGGAAGGTCAAGCTGTGATTGCTCTTCAAGGTCAGCTCCTGCCTGAGTTGCTCCCTGTGGATGGAATGGGTTGAAGTCACATAGCAAATTCAGTAGTCAGCCCAACAGCTTACCTTCAATTCCCACTCCCTTTGCTGTGATAAGAATTTCACATGTAACCAGCCCGGTGCTACAAGTCCTCTGTTTCCCCGACTATGTGTGGCAGATACAGGCCCCCAGACAGTGCATGGCTCTCCCGCCTGCAGCCATGAGATACAGAAACATGATGTGACATGATGGGGTATGTTCATCTCCCTGAATCAAAACTGGGGCTGCATACGCCCCGGGGAAGGAGTAAAATAGAAGAATGCTAAATTAAAATGATAGTGCGCTTACTCTGCCTTCCTGTTCACTTTCCAGCTTAGCAAGTCCCTAAGAAACCATTTGTCACATGTTACCAACTTGGTGTTGCCAAGGTAGAGCTGTTGTTATTTAGTAAAGCTTGCACAAAGGAGGATACTTTCTCCTCACACAGAAAGTTTTGACTTGGAAACAATGACAATTTTAATCACGATATTGCAGCTCAGAAGACAGATGCTATCATTCTTCACTGTCAGGCACACTCTTTGTGCTATGCATTGCACAACACACTTCCATCTCCCATCCATGTAGAAACCTGTAGCATTTTGGAAAACATTTTTCTGCTTGGTTAGCATTTAAAATATGTTAGTTCCCAACATTCAGTTTTAAAGGAAAAATGTACAAGTTTATAAGATAACATTCTCAAAAAAATGAGAATTTTGGTAAGCTCTAGGAGGCAGACCAGTCATGGAAAGCAAAAAGCTAAATGCAAGTAACAGGAAGATTAAACAAAGACACAAAGGTCAATGATGGGAAAGGGAATAGCACACACTACCATAAAACCAGTTTATTCTTTAGAAATATTATAAACTGTACTAACAATCTCATTGCTGGATTAACACTGGAACCACTGATGCTCCTGAAAGTGACTTTTTGCTTACTGAATTTCTGAAATCAATGTTAGACACAGCCTTTGGGTGAAAAGCACTAATAAGTCATAGTGCACTTGGCTGAAAACCATTTTTGTGCCTCAACTTCGTAGATACATTAGATCCAACTTTAAGCTTTATCTGTGACTTCCAGAACACTTAGTCTTCAGGCCCAAAGGTGCCTCGAAATCCAGACCTAGCTAGTTGGAAATCAGCTCTCCTAGTTTCTAGTTACTGTGCATCACCTTTGCCGTGCTTCATTTCATAGCATAGATGATCATGAACTGAAAGAGCATTATTTACTTGCTTTCAGATTCCATGGGTGTAAATACATTAATAGGTTATTTACAGTATGATTTCCAATGTAAGAGTAATAAATATGTTTGCACTTAACTAATTAATAATGTGTCATAATTACACTGGTTTTCATATCTGTCATAGTAACCTTTTGAGACTGTTGAAATAAATGTTCACATTCCGCTCCACTCTTTTCTTTAATACTATACTTTTTTACCTAGATAAAAATGTAAGTATTTTTTCCAGCTTGTCAAATTTCAGGCTACTCCATTTTCAGGTGAAGTCTCCTTCATTACAAATAAAAATCCCTTGGGAAGATAAGCAGTAACTGAACACACCAGCTAAAGAGAAATGATGAACTACAAAAATATACTTACTCAGTGTGGATGTGGAAGGAAATCATATGCTACTTTTCTGTTTCTGTACAAACATTACTTTCTATTGAATTGTATGTTGCAGCTCACTCCCACCCTACATTCTTCTCCCAAGAGCAGTCATTCATTTTCAGAAGCATGGCTATTGTGATTGAGGAATTTCTTACTGCTCCTCACTGAATGTGCTTCGCATAGTTAGATACACTAACTCTCTGCTAAAAAAGAAAAACAGGGAAGATGCAATTTCTTACCTGGATAGCTGACTGCTGAACCCAGGACACTGACATACTTCTAACAGAATATTTAATACAGGAATACAACATGAACACTCATTTATAATAGAAGAAACCCCAAAAGAATAAATTTTAAGCCAACACAGTAACTCTTTATCTGAAATTAAAGGACCAAAGCCGGGGAAATGATTATGTAAACTCATCTTCATGAGCCCAATCCTACACATGCTACAAAGACCTAGTAAGTACTATTTCACTGAACTCAAGACATTAAAATTTTCAACGATGCAACCAGGGCTGGTACGAACTGTATTTTGGCAATCTCAGAAGCCCTCTGATATTTTGATGAATTACTTTGAAGGTATTGGGGTTGTGAAGCGTCAACACTTGTAAAACTCTGGCCACTTATTCAATTTTTGAATAAGAACATTGTTAACGACTTCTTGAAGCACTAAAGCTTGACAGTTCTGTCTTGAGAAACAGAAGTCCATTAAAGCTCATCTTAAGGTCAAGAAATTAAGACTCTAAGGCAGCAGGCTGGGAAATGGCTTCTAAAGCTATGAGTCCCCTTGGGAAAGTATTCAGCTACTTCCTGTTTAACTTGGAGATTGCAGATTCAAGCCCTTTCATTCATAAACCTGCAGTAAAGTTACATAGAAAAAAAAAATTTCTCCAGTAGCCCATATGAGCCAGAAATACATTGTTACGGTTTAGATTTTGGTATGTGGCTTGAGAAGCATTCGTGGCTCTGTACTCGGAAAACCTAAATAATGTGGAGATGTTTTTCTCACCTCTATCTCTTAAAATAGGGACTGGAAAGGTAAGAAAGTCCTATTCCAATGTACATTACCATGTTTATACATCCCTGAAGTGTGCAGCATTCCTTCAGTATAGGTAAGAAGCTCTCAGAATTTCTATGCTAAAATACACAGTACTGTATATGATTAATAAAGATACAACTTAGCTGAAAGCCATTCTAGCATTCCACCTCAAAAAAGTTGTCACCATCCACAAACATGTCTTATTCACAGGTTGAAAAAATTGTGGAAGATTTATTTAGATACTACTTAGCATACAACCCAGTACTAGTATATTGTGATGGAAATCAGGTCCTACATCCATTGTGCTTCAGTAGTTGCACAGAAGTCCAGTCAAGATCAGGATTTCCACTTGCTGTTATAGTTTGTGTACCTAAATAAAACTTTGTGAGAATATCTAAGTATCCAGTATTTATACATGGTTTATACATCATTCTACCTTTTAGTGATCAACAGCTTCTGTGTTTTACTTTGTTTAAATGAGAAATTTGCACCTTTTAGAACCATAGAAGAGCAGATGTTTGCAAGCTGACACAAATGCATGTATTTAAAATAAATCCACTTACAAGAGATTCTGGAGTTTGTGCCAAGTATATGAATATAAACTGTAGCCGTGTAAGACTGTACATAAAAAAAGAAGTCTTAATATTGTGCAGAATCATTTTAATCTCCCTGTGCAGTAATATAGCCTGGCCTTCATAACATACAACTCCATCTGTTCTGGCAGTTATGCAGTAAGTACATATGAAACACAACAGACTCTCCTTTACTTAATCAAGGCAAACTAAAACTGCTCGGAACTGCAGAACTATGCCTTTGAGAACAGAGCAGGGCAAGGACAAGTCCTCCATTCCATGTAGGACTATCCTGTTTACTAGAAACAGGACTAAGACTTTTTAATCATGTTTAGATTGGTCCCAAGCTGTTAAGACCTATTGTCTTTCAGTGGAAGATCAGTTGAGGAGCATGGTTAAATTTTCAGCACCGTTGCTACATGTCCTGGAGATAAGGCAAGAACTTCTGTTTTACATGTGGTTGCTTGTCATTCATTTTAAGGAATGAAAATTAAAGCTGGTATCATAGTTGAAAATATGTCCCCTTTTTGCTGAGAAATAATATTTAAGGAAAGAATTTGGTACATGGCAACTTGTTTCTCAGGACATGAGGGAACATTTCAGAAATGCATCTTTATTGGAAAACAGAAATTCCTCTGCAAAGCATGGTATGGCAAGAGTTAACTCATGATTTTAGGGCATTGTGATGTAAAAGACTGTTAAAAAGTGAGAGAGAATTAAGTGACCTGAAAATGGCATAACTAATTGCAGAGTCTTGAAAAAATAACGGTAACGTGGAGGTTCATGAAATGTGTATGAACTGTATCACATATTCATACCCTATTACTGTGAATTTTTAAGTGTCTTACTGTTCAAGATAATAGACCTTGATTCAATTCAGTGTGATGTAGGATGAATTTCATGTGCTAATTAGTAAAGCATTTCTTAATGATTAAGAAAAAGTAGATAAGATCTGATTGAAAACCTAACTGTCAGAGATAAAACAGTGGTACAACTCAGGGTAGAAGGAATGCTAGTCAGGCTGAATTCAGGTGTCTTAATTATGATAATTAATGATTGTATTCCCCATATAAATGAACTCAACCAACATGAAAAGCATATTGTAATTAAAGTGCTTTTGAAAAGCAACATTTAAACAAATGCGATTGGTAATATTAATTACTTTTCTTATTTTCCATTTCACATTTGATTGCATTGGTTCACTAAAGAGCTAATATGGAAAGACTTTGAACTACTACAGTTTCTACTGAAATAAGAACTTAGCATTATACAGAAAGAGGGCTTAAGAGACCCTGAAGACCCTGCATCTTTACCACTGCACATAATCAGTTATTTTTCTCGCACACAATGAACTCTCCATTAACAAAGTGCTGTATCATGTTTTCCATCTTCAATGGAATTAATGGATTTCCTCCTGGCCAAAAGCCAAATTACAAGTGAATGTGACTTTGGAGAGACCAGAAGAAATAACAGCTGAAAGACAATGCTTCTGGGGGATAGACCTGCTCAGGAAATGGATTTCATATCCTAAGAGAATCGAGAGTTTTGTTTGGTTTTTTTTTTTAGCTATTAAGTTGCTTGCCCTAAAATGAAACTAGAGTTTATAATTTTATTTGGTTTGGTTTGGCTGGTTTTTACTGAAGAACCAACATCGTGCTAGAAAAAGTTTGGGTTTCTTCAGAATAATGCAAGAGGTCTTTTAGAAACAAACTCAGACATTTATGGTTTGGGTGCTCTAGGCTAATTTGTAGTCAGCTCTATGAAAATAGCTACCTGTCCACAGGATTCTTGCTGCTCTAAAACACATGGTGCATTTAGGCATCCCTGTTTAATGCCTACACTGATCTTATCATGTAGAGACTCTGTCAAATCTGCAGATGACAACATATATGCACATATCAAAGTTATTTTTAAGATATAAAAAGTTTGAGCAATAGCAACATTATCTTGTTATCTACGTTTGCTATACCGGGAAAAAAGCTTAGTGACAGAGCTTCTCAAAATAGTGTAAAGTCAGCATATTAAGGGTAATTTAGCCTGATAATAATATGGTGAGTGCAGAACAGCTCCCCTGGAAGCCAATCCTGTACTGATTACAATTTTACATAGGAGATAAAACGTAAGTTAGCAAAAGTTTCACAGCTGCAGACCAAAGTGACAAAATAAAAGAACAAAGAGATCACTGATAATGGGTAAAATTCTAGTCTCAGTATGGTCAAGAGCAAACTCTCATTGATTTTAATGATGCTTGATACTTATAATTCTTCACCTTTGAAGTGACAAATACAAAAACACCAGTCAGTACGGAGAACTGGCCTGCTAAATCACACCTCCACAAATGTGGGGCTTTGCTTTGCGCAGTCAGCCACCTGGAAAATTTGCCAGCAGGCTTTGAATATATACTTTGAAATGATTCAATTCCATTAAAGTGTAACTTGCTTATTTCATATTTCTGAACTTCCTAAAAAAGCCATCTGTAGTTATTCTTCCAGTCAGAATAACCATTTCCAGTAATGGAAAAATGAATTATCTAGGGAAAAACTGGAAAGGTCTGTGTTATGGGTAAATACTATGTGTTCCTTTCCCCTTCTACTTTTCTCTAGTGCTCTTCACCATTCTCTTTTTTAAAGCCTGCTTCAGTAGTAAGACCTCTCTTTATTTTCACTTTAACACTGAGCCGTGAGAAGCCCATGAGCTGCTATCACCAGAAACAGTAGCACAACAGACAGCTTTTACTCTTTTTGAGGGAATGGCTATGCATTAACCCATGTGCTTTCAGAAAAGGAGTAATCAAAAGGAGCCGTGTGTTCTACAACATGAGACAACAGTTTAAAATATCCCATTCTTGTCCATCAGGGCCTCTACCTTATATTACTCAAAATTCCATGCAGCTTCTCCTAAGCTTACTTGCACTGTCTGCATCACCACTGTTACCCATAGTACTGCTTCTAACTCATCTTCTACTTTTTTTCTGGCATGATGAATGAAAATTCAATTCCATTAGCAGCAAGGCTAGCATTTCTGTCAACTTCCACAAGGCTGAAATTTTGCTTAATAGGCACAACGAGAGAATGAGTCTTTCCAGGAACTAATTATGCTTCAATTTCAGGTAAAGGACCCACACAGCTTTGAGATGTGAGAAACTCCAGGGTCTCATTTGCCTTCTGGCCACAAGCTGAAGCTGACAAACTGGAGTAACACACTATTATGTGTGACAAGATGACCACTACAATGCATGCTCCCTTGGTGTTCAGAGGCATCTGAGACTCCACATAACTATGTTATCACAAATCAGATCCTCTGTGCTGTGCTTTTCGCTCCCATAAATAGTATCACTGGAGTAATCCAAAAACCTCAAAGCAAACCACAAAATCCCCCACCTGAGTTACAAGTGGGTTTGAACCCATTTCAAAGAAATCTGCTTTCTGTGTAGGAATTTTTTTTTTTTTTTTTGCTTCTTTGATTGTCTTTTTTTTTTTTTTTTTTTCTCCTACGTTCATTTGTGCAAAGAGTTGCACAAAGATTTAAATGAACACAACTGAGGGCAAACTAAACAGTTACTCTCAGCAGCATGAAGCAGGTTGTGAACTCTTAAATCAGATCTGCTACCAATAGTATAGAAACTTTTAACCATGACCTGAGGCCACAGTGTTGTCCCAGTTGCTTTCACTGCAGTGAATACCTTTCCTAACCTCAGTTTTGAGGAGGCTCATGTGACCCTTTTATATTTAGCTCAAACATACCTGAAGTTTTACATGAGAATATTACACAGCTCACAACACAGCGCAGGCAAGAAATCCCATTTCTTACAGAGGAAGATTAATTTTTAATTTCTAGCTTTGTACCAATGAAGTAAATTTCTCCTTTTCCTCTGAGCAGGCTGCTGCTGCCCACATATTGAGTGCTCATTGAGCTTATTAGCATTCATTGTTTACAGCCTGTATCCCATTTGTATTGTACAAACTATTGTGAGTCTATTTCCCAATCCAATGGTTACCAATTAAATGCCACCCAAGAATCAACATTTAATCAACCTTTGCCTCTTTTCATTTATATTCTATAAAATAATTCAAGTTTATTGATTATTTGCGTTTCATAAGTGCTTCAGTGCCTGCAAAAGCACATACTATGCTTATTGCTTACACTAACTTCCAGGATTCAAAAACAACTAGAATGACAATTAACCATTTTGGATGCATTGAAAAAGAAGGAAGAAAGAAAAAGAGAGAAAGAGAGAAAGAGAGAAAGAGGAAGGAAGGAAGGAAGGAAGGAAGGAAGGAAGGAAGGAAGGAAGGAAGGAAAGAAGGAAGGAAGGAAGGAAGGAAGGAAGGGAGGGAGGGAGGGAAGCAGGCAGGCAGGAAGAGGAAGGAAGAGAGGGAAGGAGGAAGGAAAAGGAAGGAAGAGAGGGAGGGAGGAAGGGAGGAAGGGAGGGAGGAAGAGAGGGAGTGAGGGAGGGTGGGAGGAAAGAAAAAGAAGGAGGAGGGAGGAAGGAAGGGAGGGAGGGAGGAAGTAAGGAAGAAAGGGAGTGAGGGAGGGACAGAGACAGAGGAACTAGATGAGCTTTTGCAGCTTGTTATATTTATTTATTGATTTAGTATGCTCTGTCTTTGAAAATGGAATGTCATCTGTCCTCTCCTGCTACCCGTGCCCAAGGTGAATCATCTTGAGATGGGAGCAGATTCCAGAATTGGAAAGGTCAGACAAGAATCTCTGAGGTCTGGTCTACAATTCAGACTACCTCTGTATAGCCCTTCTTTTCTGCTATTATACAAAATTTGAGATAAACCACTTGATTTTTCTTTTTTGTATGTAAAGAGAAACAGCAGAAGAAGGTGCTTGTAATATATGTGAGTTATGCACACAGACTAATACCAGTATGGAGGTAACTTCTGAAAGGTGGTGCTCACCACTGAAGGCACGATGTTGTGAAGTGCTTATCTCTTACAATGGTTATTGCACTTTTTGAAACTGCGCAGTTTGTAAGACCTTAACTCCATCACATTTTAATACTTCAAAGTAATCAGTTCCACTTCCATTTAAGTATACATTTCATATGATGCACTCCATGCACTCTGCTCCTCGTGCACCTGGAACCCCATACCGCATCCTTGCAACCCTGTGAATAGCTCCATGACCCCATAGTATCACATCATTGTTTCTGCCAGCAGTCGGCTTTTAACTCAGCTGCCAGTGTCCAAACTGTTCAAAGCAGCATCGATACCCTTTGTCTGCAGTCCCATCTGTTGTGACAGCTGAAGCCTGGGCTCTTTCAGAGAGCCACAGTGGTGGCTTGTCACCCATAAGAGGGTGCCATGACAACAGACTGAATATGGAGTATTTTTTCTAGCACCCACATGATCAGACACAAATTTGGGTCCATGTAGACAGTTGCGATGGACACAAGCTCATTCCTGCCCTTCAGACACATACTTAGGTTTTGCTGAAGGGCATATTTCAGCAAAGCTTTTTCATCTATGTAACAGAGATACACAGTGAGGATGAGTCCACAGATTTGACACTGAAGAGTAACAGCTTCCCTTTACTACTGAATACACTGTTCCAGCTGAGTACTCTTTCTGAATATGAGCTTATTGAGAGATTACTTCATGTGCTTCAATAACCTGCCTGTAGAAAGATGGGCTTTTTTATACTACTGTGTTAAAAGATGATTTGTGTATTTAGGAAATATATGCATTCATTAAAAGACATGTTAGGCAGAGAGGAGAACTGATTGAAATGAAATAAGATAGCTAGCATTCCTTTTTAAAAAAGCATGTATTTGTGAGAATATGAAACACTCTTTTTTTTTTTTTTTTTTTTTTTGCATATTTCACTCTAATAAGGAAAAAGTCAACAAGTCTTTTAATGAAAATCAAAGATACATAGACACGGAATTTCAAAAATGTGGATGAAACATTCTATAGACAGATAAGAATAGCCTCACACTCACAGGCCCTTGCTCTCATGGGGGACCTCAACCACCCTGACATCTATTGGAGGGATGGTACGGCCCGGCACAAGCAATCCAGGAGGTTCCTCGATTGTGTGGAAGACAACTTCCTTCTGCAAGTAATAGAGGAGCCGACAAGGAGAGGTGCCATGCTTGACCTTTTACTTGCCAACATGGATTGGCTGGTTGGGAATGCAATGCTCCAGGGCAGCCTTGATTGCAGCTATCATGAGATGGCCGAATTCGAGATCCTGAGGACAGTGAGAAGAGCGTGCAGCAAGCTCACTCCCCTGGACTTCAAGAGAGCAGACTTTGGCCTCTTCAGGTACCTGCTCAGTAAGATTCCATGGAATATAGCCGTAGAGGGCAGGGGTGCCCAAGACTGTTGGTTGATATTCGAGGATCACCTGCTGCAAGCTCAGGAGCGATACATCCTTACTAGAAGGAAGTGCTGTAGGAGGGCCAGGAGACCTCCTTCGATGGATAAGCAGTTGCTGAGGAAAATTCAAAGGAAAAAAGGGGCTTATAAAAGGTGGAAGCAAGGACAGGCGGCTTGGGAAGAATACAGGGATGTTGTCCAGGAAGCTAGGAACCAGGTTAGGAAAGCTAAGACCCACTTAGAATTAAACTTGGCTAGGGATGTTAAGGATAACAGGAAGGGAATCTATAGGTACATTGTGAATAAAAGGCAGACTAGGGACAATGTGGGCCCTCTCCAGAAGCTATCAAGAGAACTGGCTACCTTGGATTTGGAGAAGGCTGAGGTTCTTAATGACTTGTCTTGGGTTCAGCAGTAGCAGTCATTTTTATCTCCTTCTTAGTAGCTGGTGCAGTGCTGTGTTTTTGACTTTTGGCCTGGGAACAGCGCTGATAACACCAATGTTTTCAGTTACTGCTTAGTAATGTTTACTCTGACCAAGGATTTTCTGAGTCTCATGCTCTGACAGGGAGGAGGGGAGCCAGGAGGAAGCAGAGACAGGACACCTGACCCAAACTGACCAAAGAGGTATTCCATACCACAGCACATCATGCCCAGGATGTAAAAAACTAAGGAAGGAACCGGGAAGGGCTGGGCTCACTGCTGGGTCAGGCTTGGTATTGGGTGGTGAGCCATTGTATTCTCTTCCCTTGTATTTTCCTTGTCATTAGTATTATTGGTGGTAGCAGCAGTGGTTTGTGTTATACCTCAGTTACTACACTGTTCTTATCTCAACCCGTGGGAGTTACATTCTTTCAATTCCCCTGCCCGTCCTCTGGGAGAGGGGGAACGGAGAGGAGGGAGCTAACAAACAGTGTGGCTGATTTATGGCTGTGCTTAAACTGTGTCATGACTTCTTTGCCTCAGTCTTCATCAGAAAATGCTCTGACCACAACACCCAAGTCTTGGAAGGTAGACGTAGGGACTGTGAGAATGAAGACCCTGGGCCCGCTGTAGGAGAGGATCTGGTTCGAGACCATCTTAAGAACCTGAAGGTATACAAGTCCATGGGACCTGATGAAATCCGTCTGCGGGTCCTGGAGGAGCTGGCAAATGAAGTTGCTAAGCCACTATCCTTCATATTTGAAAAATCATGACAGTCAAGTGAAGTTCTTGATGACTGGAAAAAGGGAAATATAACCCCCCTTTTCAAGAAGAAGAAAATGGATGAGCCAGGGAACTACAGACCAGTTAGCCTCACCTCTGTGCCTGGCAAAATCTTGGAGCGGATTCTCCTGGAAGGCATGCTGAGGCACATGAAAAACAACAAGGTGGTTGGTGACAGCTAGCATGACTTCACTAAGAGGAAATCCTGCCTGACCAATCTGGTGGCCTTCTATGATGGGGCTACAGAACTGACGAACAGGGGTAGAGCACTTAATGTCATCTACCTGGACTTGTGTAAAGCGTTCGATACTGTCCCAGATGACATCCTTGTGTCTAAATTGGGCAGACATCAATTTGATAGATGGACCACTTGGTGGATAAAGAACTGGCTGGATGGCCGCACACAAAGAGCTGTGCTCAATGGCTCAATGTCCATCTGGAGACCAGGAACGAGTGGTGTCCCTCAGGGGTCAGTGCTGGGACCAGTCGTGTTCAACATCTTTGTTGGTGACATGGACAGTGTGTTTGAGTGTGCCCTCAGAAATTTGCCGATGACACCAAGCTGTGTGGTTCGATTGATATGCTGGAGGAAAGGGATGCCATGCAGAGGGACCTTGAGATGCCTGTGAGGTGGGCTGATGTCAACCTGATGAAGTTTAACCATGCCAAGTGCAAGGTCCTACACGTGGGTCAGAGCAATCCCAGGCACAGCTACAGGTTGGGCAGAGAATAGACTGAGAGCAGCCCTGCAGAGAAGGACTTGGGGATGTTGGTTGATGAGAAAATGAACATGAGCCAGCTTCAGTGTGTGTTTGCAGCCCAGAAAGCCAACCATATCCTGGGCTGCATCAAAAGGATTGTGGCCAGGAGGTCGAGGGAGGTGATCCTGCCCCTCTACTCTGCTCTTATGAGATCTCACTTGGAGTATTGTGTGCAGTTCTGGTGTCCTCAACATCAAAAGGACATGGAACTGTTGGAACAAGTCCAGAGGAGGGCCACGAGGACGATCAGGGGACTGGAGCACCTCCTGTATGAAGACAGGCTGAGAAAGTTGGGTCTGTTCAGCCTGGAGAAGAGAAGGCTGCATGGAGACCTCATAGCAGCCTTCCAATATCTGAAGGGGGCGAAGGGGGCCTATAGGGATGCTGGGGAGGGACTCTTCATGAGGGACTGTAGTGAGAGGACAAGGGATAACGGGCTCAAACTTCAACAGGGGAAGTTTAGATTGGATATGAGGAAGAGATTCTTTACTTTAAGGGTGGTGAGACACTGGAATGGGTTGCCCAGGGAAGCTGTGAATGCTCCATCGCTGGCGGTGTCCAAAGCCATTTTGGACATAGCCTTGTGTGGCATGGTTTAGTGGGAGATGTCCCTGCCCATGGCAGGGGGGTTGGAACTGGATGGTCTTAAGGTCCTTTCGAACCCTAGCTATTTTATGATTCTATAACTCTATGATAAAACAACTAGGCCCGAAATGGCTGTAGAATACACGGTCCTAAGGAGATGCTCTCTATTTTTAGTATCTCTTCTCTAAGGCCTGTATAAGATTAGTTACTGATTGGTACGCAAAGAAAGCAGAGGACGAAATTGCAGGGATAAACTTCATTTAATTTTTGAGGTGATATCTTCATAGTAATGAAATCTTTCTTTAAAGCAGTCATGACAGACTGACTAGCATGTTCCAGGAGACCTCTCTGAGCAGCCTTTGGGATCCTGGGTAAAAAGAATAAAAAATTAAAGCTGAAAAGTTTCAAGTTAAAGCATGGTCATTTCTAAAGTACTGCTGTTAATGCCTTGAATATACATAATTTTATTGCCCAAGGTGATATTTAGAATGTCAAAGATGCATTCAGAAAGATAACTAGGCTTTAACAAGCACTATCAATCAGCTCCTAACAGGTGAAAACACTGTTAATATTAGAAAGTTATCAAGGAGATGCTAACAAATATATGGATCTTATTTGGCTTGCAAGGCTATTTTCTTTTATTAATTTAACACAAGATTTTCTGTTCAAAAACATTTTTACAAAAAACTTAACTATGATCCTAGACTACATGATACTGTATCTTTAAAAATCATGTGATTTGAAATTGTGCAGGAATTTAATGACCAGGACTTCTTTATAGAAGTCTTTATATCCTCCCAGGCTCCTCTTCATCTTGGGGAAATGATTTTCTTTCTTTCTTTCTTGGTTTTGTTTGTTTGTTTGTAGAGGGTTTTTTGTTTCTTTTTTTGTTTTTTAACATGACTTTACTTGCTATAGAAATGTTTTCAACTACTATGTTTTATAATTAAAAAATGTGTTTATGTACTGCTATAATCCCACTACAACCCTTGATAATAGGACACAGGAGCTGAAAATGGCCCATCCACTACTTCAATTGCACTGAATGGGAGAGCAGGGCTAAACAGCACAGCAAGAGGGAAATTACTTTGGTGTTTATGTTTGCAATCTAAGGCACTGATCCTGCAGACACTTAGGCAGTTGAGCAATTTTACACAAGTGAATAATCCGATTTAGTTCAAAGGGACTACTCAGATATGTTAAATGTCTTACCTGCTCACATGTTTATAAGCTGGAGGCCTACATTACAACCAAGCTGTCACTTCTGGTGTAGTCAACTTTACTGGATGAAAACACTGTTTTTTCATTTTCTCTCAATTGTTGCCAAAGGAACAGTATTGCATTCCCCGATCTACTTTTATGAAATACAAAACAAGAGTTTGCATTGCTAGAGTGCACATGAAGCTAAATTGAAAATGGTAGCTGGGCTTAAGCTTCAGGAGAAGGCAACAGGGCTATAAAGCAAGTTAAAATAGTCAGGACACAACAAAGTATTTTCTATTAGACAGTGCACACATTGTGCTCATATTGACTTTGCTAGTATCTAAAGGTACTGTAACAGTGGGGGTAGCTTATATTGCCTACAGAAATGACACTGAAAAAGTAAGTTTCAACAGCAAAATGTCTCCCTGGTATTTACTATATTTGTTATTTATTGATATAACATATATATGCTGCCATAGAAAAAAGTACCATAATCAGCTATGATTATGATAAGAGACAGAACTCTTTGCCATAATCAGGAAATATTAAGGGAAGGCATCAGTTATCTGACTGCATTCAAAAGGCAGACAAACGTCTTCTTTCTAGAACTCACTTCTGAATTCCTGATACAAATATTTTGTTCAGGCATTTAACAGTTCAGTGAGAATGCTGCATAAATATAGATACAAATCCACTGTCTTTTAATATTAATCAAAAAACACAGCAATACTTTTTTTCAAATTTTAATATGCAACTATTACAGTACTTCAACAAGAAACAATTTTTCATCTTCAGACAGTATCATACTAAGGTCCTCTGATAGGACCAAAACAAAACGATCATCATCTTGATGTTACCCTTTTAAAACACAACAACGAGTATTATTTTTCCCTTCTGTTACAATTTACATTCTCTGCACCATGGGAACAACTTCATTTATTAACTCCAATCTCATAGACTCAGTGAACCCTCTTCAGTGATAAAAACATTTAGTCAATAGAACATCAGACTTTATACTCTGGCCAGACATCACTGAAAAACTGATGGTCAAATGGAATGGTACCAATAAAGGCCATGTCTCCTTTCAGTTAAAGTGACGTAAAATAGGAGTGAATCGCAGATATTAAACAGAATTATCATTGCCTGAAATAGGCTTAAGCAAAGAAAAGCCATATACATATAATAGGGAATAATTAAATATGTTTAAGGAAATACTAAACAGAATACAGTCTGAAATAAAGGCTAGTGCATTAAAAATCTTAATGCTTATCAAAATAATAAGTATTTTGTAAAGATATGAAAATATTTTCATTTACATTAATGCTAATTGACATGTAAAAGTCAGTCATTCAGAGTGAAAGGTGTTGCTCCCAAAAGAACCATGATGCCTTTTGTTGAGACGTATTTGCTGAAAGGCTGGTATTTTGTTCTGACATTCAGCATATAAAGCAATTTTGTCCACTTCTATAGCCATTTATCTCTGTACCAACTTGATATAGAATCACAAAATCATAGAATCATTTAGGTGGGAAAAAACCTTTACAGTCCAACCGTTAACCTGGCCCTGCCAAGATCACGGCTTAACCGTGTTCCTAAGCACCACATCTGCACATTAAACACCTCCAGGGACCGTGACTCAACCACTTCCCTGGGAAGCCTGTCCTAGTGCTCGACAGCCCTTTCAGTGGCGGATCCCATCTGGCCTCATATGCTTGCGTGTGTCTAAACAACAAGGCAGGTTGCTGACCATTTTCCCTTGGATTATGAGTGCTTCATTCTGCTCTGTGACCCAGCTCAGAGGGGCACCTACCTAAGTAACAGTACTGACATACAAAGCACTGTCATACTAATTCCATAATTATTTAAAATCAGATTGCATGAGCATAAATGACTGCACAAAGACAGAAAGCTGGGAGATTCAGGCAGTGGCTGAGATTATGAGTAAAGCAGGATGGTAACATCTTCTGATGCCCTTTATTAGGAACAGATACTTCCACACATGGAACCTTTTGGATGATTTACTGAAAAGAAACAGTTCAACTGAGTAAAGGTCTAATATTATAATATAGAGAGGAAACTAATAATCTAGCTTTCAATATTGCACACACAGCTTCTTTTACAACATATATGTGCAAGTTACTCTCATTCAAATAGAGTTCTTTTATGTGTGGAATGTTGAGAATGAATGCTTTCTTATCACTCCTGCTGTCATCAGTATGTCAGCCCTAATTACTGTGTGGGGCTGTTGCTTAAGAACTCTCTACCCCCACACTGGGTTAATTTTCATTCAGGCTACGGGAAACACAGAAAAAGAGGGAGGCCGAGTGGCCAAATCAGGATTGCTCTTTTCAGTAACAGCCCTCCAGCCAGATGAGTGAAAGCAGATCATGAAACTGAACCCTGGGGTAGATAGCTTTGAATTCTGCCAAAGGAAACTCTTAAGTTTTCTCCCAATAGAGCCATCCTGCATTTTATAATGTGTCTATCAAAATTTCCTAAAGTAAATACTTGAACCATGCAGACTTTTCAAGAAGCAGTCACCTCAGATCATTAGGTTTTCAACAAAATCTGAATCTTAATTGAATGGCTAAGTAAAAAATTAAAATAAATGCATTCAATTAATACTAAGGTCATAGTCTTCTTGCCCTTCGAAATACCATTCATTTTCATATATCTCTCATGATTCCTTCTTTATAACACATTTATTTCTTAAGGAGATACACATTTGTTTGGGGTTGCTATTTTATAGCAGTTTTGTTAAGCCAGTGTAGCACCTTTGAAAGTAATTGTGGTGAAACATAACACACATACATGTAGCATAATATATTTTAAAAAAATATTACTGAAAAATAATTTTGGACTTGAATAAGCGATAATATACTTACTTCCTTCCCAGAAAAGACAAAATCTTTTTCTTTCCCTCCCTTATTCTTTACTTCAGCATTTGTGGGCATTATTCACAAAATGAAAGTTCAGTTCAAATAGTTCTCCCTATACTTTGAAAAATTCAGATTAGGATCCAAATCCAAATGTTAGGCTCCCAGCTCAGGCCATACCCGTTTGTTTTGTATTATCTGGGACATATCTTCAAATGGAAGTCTGAAATGTATGAAAGAATGTTCTTCTCTTTTTTTTTTTACCCTTTATCTTAATAAAAAGGAATTTTCTACTTAGCAGGAGGTTTTTCAGTGCTAGAGTTATACCCAAGACACATTCTACTATGCCTTTCATATGCAAGCAATAAAATACTTTTTCAAAGTATATATCCAATGTATTGACTGTAATACTGATGATCTTCTCAAACCCAAATCTTTCCTTTCCATTAAATGAAAGCCTTACATAGGTTCTTTTTCTGTAACAAAAATTTCTCCAAGATTTCTAAATCCAGACACTGCATTTCCAGTTTCCAGGATGAGATGTTTACAAGAGGCATATAAAGCCTATAAAGAGGCCTCCATTCACATTCAATCATCCAGCTGCTGCAAGTAGCTAACCTCTTCTTTCCAGATCATTTGTAAGTTAGAGTTCTAATGTGAATGCTTGACCCTTTAACTTATCATACAATATTTTAGTGTAAGTATTAAGCTTTTTTGATCAGAATTTTAAACATTATTAAGAACTAAACCAATAAAATTCTCTCCCATGCTATAAGAAGAGGAATTGTCAGCACTGTTTTCTCCTATACTACTATTAAGAAATCAAAGAATATGGACAGGTGCACACTAAAGTTGTTTTTAAAGGGGATTATGAAGCTTAAGGGACTGATTTAATATGCTTGGTTACTGAATTAAATCTAAACAAGATCAACATTGAAAAGGGATTTTGTGTCTCAAATGTACTTCTGGATGTCAATCTGGAGCAAAAGTGGTAAAAAAAATACAGGATCTTCAACTGTTTTGCTAATTGCATATGCAAAGTACGTAATTTTTGGTGGTAGGACAGACTAGATTTCAAATGGGAGTTTCCTTTTTCCTACATTTTTTAACAGTAACCCGTAAATATACATATTCCTGAAAATTCAAGGGCTGATTCACTATTCAGTCTCAGAAGCATCTGTGATTACAAACAAACAATGTTTGTTCTTAAACTCAGCCAAAGCTGAGCACAGAATGCAATTATGCTTTATAGTGTAACACAAAAGTAAATTTCACCAGCAAGGAGATGGGTTAAAGAACAGAAACACAGAATATGGAGACAGGATCATAGAATGGCTTGGGTTGGAAAGGTCCTTAAGGTCACTCAGTTCCAGTCCCCCTGACATGGGCAGGAACACCTCACACTAAACCATGTCACCCAAGGCTATGTCCCACCCAGTGTTGAACACCGCCAGCGATGGTGCACATACAATTTCTTTGGGCACCTGTTCCAGTGCCTCACCACCCTCACAGTAAAGAATTTCTTCCTTATCTCTAACCTGAACTTCCCCTGTTTTAGTTTAAACCCATCAGTCCTTGTCCTATTGCTGCAATCCCTGATGAAGAGTCCCTCTCTCACATCCCTGTAGGCCCCCCTCATATACTGAAAGGCTGCTATGAGGTCTCCACACGGCCTTCTCTTCTCCCGGATGAACAGCCCCAACTTCCTCAGCCTATCTTCATACGGGAGGTGCTCCAGTCCCCTGATCATCCTCGTGGCCTCCTCTGGACTTGTTCCAACAGTTCCATGTCTTTTTTATGTTGAGGACACCAGAGCTGCACACAATACTCCAAGTGAGGTCTCACGAGAGCAGAGTAGAGGGGCAGGATCACCTCCTTCGACCTGCTGGTCACGCTCCTTTTGATGCAGCCTAAGACACGGGTGGTTTCTGGGCTGTGAGTGCACACTGAAGCTGGCTCATGTTCGTTTTCTCATCAACCAACACCCCCAAGTCCTTCTCTGCAGGGCTGCTCTGAATCTCTTCTCTGCCCAACTTGTAACTGTGCCTGAGAAATATATTCCTGGTTTAATACATATGCCTTCAGTTTAAAAATGTAGTATTTTAAAAAGTCACATTTAGAAAGATGTAATTACTATGCTTCATTTACAACTTTTGGTAAGTAGTTGCTGTACTACCTCTGTACACAGATAGGATTAAAAGAATAAACAGTAATAGAAAGCCCACACAAATCAGTCTTTTGTTGGCTGTTGCATTGTGAGTCTGTTTTGCCTCTGAAAAAGCTATGCTGTATATGTCAGAAGAATTTCCATTTCTATCACACCCCTTATAATCAGGTCTAATCTAGCTGAGAATTCTCACCTTTGACCTCTTCTGTCTGATAGAAAGCCCCACTGCTCTCAGGCTAACAGAAAACTCAAACTCACTTCCTAAAAGCTTATACCAGCGTTAGGCTTCTCTCCCTATTCTGGAGTTCATTAGCTCTACAGTTTTTTGCCTCCAGGGTCCATCACTTCATATCACACTGAAAACAGAAAACAAGGAAATTCATAACCCATCTCCTTCTGCCACAAAGACAGTTAAATAAGTAGTCTAGCATGGCACAGCATATTGCCCCTGTCTATCCTTCAGTACTTTAAATTCTCTCCTAATGCCTTCACTGCAAAGCTACAAGCCATAACCACCCACCATTGCTGTTCTGACTAGGCCAGAATCTTTTATAATTTACAGTTTTTAACAGATTCTCCATTACACCTGGGAGGGGATAGAAAGAGCTTCATTAGTGCTGTTCTGATTTCTATCTTTATTTTTATTTCTATTTCTATTTCAATATTTATGTTCTTTTTACCAAACAGGGGGCACAGCTCTAGGGTGTTTAAAAAGACTTGTGACCTGTGTTATGACATTCCTCGTTCTTAATATTAAGGGGTACCTTTAAATTTAAAACTTGACTGTCATGGCAGAGTGAGTTGGGAATATTCTCAGATAAACTGGAGGGTGTTTGTCTTGCTTTGTCCCCTATGCCTTAACTTACATAACCCAAAAGATGCCATCAGAGATTGAAATGGTTGGAAAGAAACCCACTTTCTAATAGGCTGTGAATTAGGACAGTGAATAAAGATATGGACAAAGATACAAATTGTGGCTCACAGTAGGGAATAGCAATGTCTTGAATATGGGTCTTCAGTGTTGCCTAAGAGTATCCTTAACTCTAGACTACCCGAAAGCTTTTTATTGTTGTCATGGGTTCAGCAGCAGCAGTCATTTTCCTCCTTCGTAGTAGCTTTCTCCTGGCTTCCCCTCCTCCCTGGCAGAGCATGAGACTCAGAAAGTCCTTGGTCAGGCCAAAACATTCTAAGCCATAACTATAAACATCAGTGTTATCAGCGCTGTTCCCAGACCGAAAGTTGAAAACACAGCCCTGCACCAGCTACTACGAAGAAAAATGACTGCCACTGCTGAACCCATGACAATTGTGTTTATAATAAACTCTTGAAACAGACCTGAGTTTTCTCTTCAAGCAGAGTAGGAACATGCTTGAATTTTCAAACACATTTTACAGGGTGTAAAATCTACTTCGTACCAACACTATGTTTATTATCATTGCTGAGCTATGTATGCTGCAAAGGTATGAACATCAGGTCACCATTAGGAGTTTTCTCTTTAACTCTGTCATGCTAGCAAGTGCAGTGTATGGCAATAACTGATTTCAAATACAGATATAACTTCTACATGTATTATATGTCCCTGTCTAGTCAGGCTGCTTTTCTTAGCTATCAAATGAATTCAAGTTAAGCTGATTTCAGTTTCTCAAACTCAAGACTGAATGTGCTCAAGATCAGCTAGAGCTACAAGAATAGGTGACTATCTATCTGAAACATTTGTACGTGTTCCCATTACTTTACCTTGAAGCTTACTCTGGGATAAGAAAAGGTTTTTGGTCAATTCTCATAACTCATGACCTGCTCTCAAACACACACTCATCTTCTTTCTTTTACAAAGGATGGCAAAGATACTAAATGCCCTTATGCTTTATTTGCAAACATTCTATTTCCAGAAAGTTATTTATATTCTTTCATAGCTTGATTTTTTTTCCCCAAAGAATGTCATAAATGTGTTTGCAGAGAATAATGAATCAAGGTACTTGGTTTTGGTAGTAGTTTTATGCTTATACACACACACACACACACACATATATGTATTTATATTAATATTAACACTTCTGTTGCCTCTTAGCACCTTAAATTAACTTGGAGTAATAGTTCAATGAGGAAAACAACGAAATCAACTAACCTTTCATTGTTTCCTTTGTTGCTTTCTCATTTCTCTGGGTCCCAGACTAAATCATAAAATTTCTGAATGTCCCATCACCGTAGTGCCATTTCATCCTAGAGAAAATGCTCTGAGAACAGGGGTCAGTGGAAACATAAGAATCTACTTTTTCTTTTCAAAGCCTTGAGGTATAATGATCTTGCTGACCCAGTACCTTGCTTCCACATCTGGCTGAAACTCCACTCAGCACTGTGAGACAAATCCTGAAACCACAGGTATCAACCTCAACTATTGACAATATATTTTTTCTTTAACTGCAAGGAAAAACTCCCTTTTCACACCTAAATTTATATTTGCAACTGCTAGTATGAAAACATTGTCACACAAGGAAAATTTTTTGGAAATTCAGTGATTGACAAAAGTGATTTCTTTTTAGACAGTTTTATCTGTCTACTGGAGATGAACTTTTAAGTGAAAAACAGCTTAAAAAAAAACACCAGAGAATGGCTGACAATAAAAAATAATCATCTGTGGAAGAAAACAGTGATTTTATTCCCTCTGATATATTGTTCCTTCTATGAAAACATTCCAATTTAAGAAGGAAAAAACAAAAAAAACCCTACCCACAAAAAACACCAAAACCTCAGCGAAAAACAACCTGCATATTATTTCTGATTAAAAAGACTGCGCACATAAAGTATTTCAGCAGTCCTGAAGGTTAAAGGCAAAATATTGGAGCAGATTCTCCTGGAAGGCATGCTAAGGCACATGAAAAACAACAAGGTGGTTGGTGACAGCCAGCATGGCTTCACTAAGGGGAAATCCTGCCTGACCAATCTGCTGGCCTTCTATGATGGGGCTACAGAACTGATGAACAGGGGTAGAGCACTTGATGTCATCTACCTGGACTTGTGTAAAGCATCTGACACTGTCTCACATGACATCCTTGTCTCTAAGTTGGAGAGACATCAGTTTGATAGGTGGACCACTCAGTGGATAAAGAACTGGCTGGATGGCTGCACACAAAGATTTGTGCTTAATGGCTCAATGTCCAGCTGGATATGAGGAACGAGTGGTGTCCCTCAGGGATTGGTGTTGGGACCAGCCTTGTTCAACGTCTTTGTTGGTGACATGGACAGTGGGATTGAGTGCGCCCTCAGCAAGTTTGCCGATGACACCAAGCTGTGTGTTTTGGTTGATAATTTGGAGGGAAGGAATGGCATCCTGAGGGACCTTGAGATGCCTGTGAGGTGGGCTGATGCCAACCTGATGAAGTTTAACCATGACAAGTGCAAGGGCGTCTACCTGGGTCAGTGCAATCCCAGGCACAGCTACAGGTTGGGCAGAGAAGAGATTCAGAGCAACCCTGCCGAGAAGGACTTGGGGGTGTTGGTTGATGAGAAAATGAACATGAGCCAGCTTCAGTGTGTGTTTGCAGCCCAGAAAGCCAACCGTATCCTGGACTGCATCAAAAGGAGCATGACCAGCAGGTCGAGGGAGGTGATCCTCTCCGTCTCCTCTGCTCTTGTGAGACCTCGCTTGGAGTATTGTGTGCAGTTCTGGTATCCTCAACATCAAAAGGACATAGAACTGTTGGAACAAGTCCAAAGAAGGCCACAAGGATGATCAGGGGACTGGAGCACCTCCTGTATGAAGGCAGGCTGAGAAAGTTGGGGCTGTTCATCCAGGAGAAGAGGAGGCTGCGTGGAGACCTCCTAGCAGCCTTCCAATATCTGAAGGGGGCCTAAAGGGATGCTGGGGAGGGACTCTTCATTAGAGGCTGTAGTGAGAGGACAAGGGGTAAGGAGTTCAAACTTCAGCAGGGGAAGTTTAGATTGGATATGAGGAAGAGATTCTTTACTTTAAGGGTAGTGAGGCACTGGAACCAGTTGCCCAGGGAAGCTGTGGATGCTCCATGGCTGGCGGTGTTCAAGGCTGGATTAGACATAGCCTTGGGTGACATGGTTTAGTGTGAGGTGTCCCTGCCACAGGCAGGGGGGTTGGAACTGGATGAACTTGAGGTCCTTTCCAACCCTATCTATTGTATGATTCTATGACTTTCTTCAAGATGGAAATCTTAAAGACTCGAGCAGGCCATCCCCATGTGTCAAAAGATGAGCTGGTGGGGAAAAACGCTGGCCTGGCTGAACAGAGCGCTTCATCTGGAACTCAGGATACAATCAGAGAGTTTATGATTTTTGCAAGAAGTGGTAGACAATTCAGGAGGACTACAAGGATGGCATGAGGCTATGCTGACCGAAAATTAAATGGCAAAAGCCCAAGTAGAACTTAGAATCATAGAATAGTTAGGGTTGGAAAGGACCTTAAGACCATCTAGTTCCAACCCCCCTGCCACGGGCAGGGACACCTCCCACTAAACCATGTCACCCAAGGCTATGTCCAATCCAGCCTTGAACACCGCCAACGGTGGAGCATTCACAACTTCCCTGGGCAACCCGTTCCAGTGCCTCACCACCCTCACAGTAAAGAATTTCTTCTTCATGTCCAATCTAAACTTCCCCTGTTGAAGTTTGAACCCGTTACTCATTGTCCTCTCACTACAGCCTCTAATGAAGAGTCCCTCCCCAGCATCCCTATAGGCCCCCTTCAGATATTGGAAGGCTGCTAGGAGGTCTTCATGCAGCCTTTTCTTCTCCAGGCTGAACAGCCCCAACTTTTTCAGCCTATCTTGATACAGGAGGTGCTCCAGTCCCCTGATCATCCTTGTGGGTATTCTTCATACTAACTGCTGTCAGTTGGCATTCTTGTCAACTCTAACAATGTCCAATTTGTTTTTTGAAATCTAAGATTCCAATGGTGGCTTCCAGTGGAAAATGTGTTTACTGCTGCACTGGAGTTCATCCGTGGTTACAGCCATAAAGGACAATAAGAAATGTTTTCACAAATACACTAGCAACAAAAGGGGTCCAAGGAGAATCTCATCCTTTACTGGAAAAATAAAGGGGAAAACATAGTGACAAAGGATGAGGAAAAGTCTGATGTACTTGATGTCTTCATTGCCTCTGCCTTCAATAGTAATACCAGTTTTGTTCAAGTAACCAGACCCCTGAGCTAGAAGACAGGGATGGGGAGTAGAATGAAGCTCCCATAATCCAAAGGGAAATAGTCAGCAACCTGCTACAACTGCTACACCTGCTACACCAGTTAGAAGCACATGTCTATGGGGCTGGATGAGATCCACCAAAGAGTACTGACTTTTATCAGACATATTGTGGGCAACAGGACTAGGGCAGTGATTGTCCCCTTGTATTCAGCACTGATGAGGCCACACCTTTCATACTCTGTTCAGATTTGGGCCCCTCAGAAGGACAATGAAACTGGTGAAGGGTCTGGAGCATGTCTTACAGGGAGAGGCTGAGGAAACTGGGGTTATTTAGCCTGAAGAAAAAGATGGCTAAGGGAGACCTTATCATTCCCTGCAACTACCTGAAAGAAGGTTGTAGTGAGCTGGGGTCCATCACTTCTCCCAAGAAACAATCAATAGGACAAGAGGAAAAGACTTTAAGTTGCAGAATGGGAGACTTATACTGGATATTAGGAAAAAATTCTTTGCCAAAAAGGTTGTCAAGCACTGGAACAGGCTGCCCAGGGAAGTGGTGGAGTCACCATCACTGGAGGTATTTAAAAGATATATAAGTGTGCTGCTTAGGAACATTGTGTAACAGTGAACTTGGCAGTATTCAATGGTTGGACTTTTTAATCTTAAAGGTCTTTTACAACCTAAATGATACTACAATTGTATGATTCTCTGTTTCATGCCTGACAGTATGCTTTGCTTTCAGAATTATTAGTATTAATATTCACAGGCCAGGATTGAGGTTTTTCAGTGTCCAGTGGAACTTCAGGCTTTCACTGTTTCCAACACTGCTCTCCACTTGGATTAACACTTCTAAGTAGGTTCCAAATGAGTTCTCCTCTTCCTGCAGCTAGATGCAATGAGAACTACTTCTTAGTGGATGTCACATTTTCAATTCAAAATGAAATTCCTCTTTATCAAATATAAGCCCTAGGAGAGGATGACTGATAATAATTTACCAAAGGAAAAATGCAAAGAAAATTCAAAGGAAGCGCCTTTTGGCAAAAAGAAATTGCTGCATGTATAGTAAGACAATGATTAAAAAAATGCACCTGGAATATAGAGTCTGTTTTCAGTATATAGTAATGACATACTGGAAATACTGGAAGTATGTATAAACAACTTAGCAGGCTAGCATCAAAGGAGAGAAATACTGTTGAGATTCTTGCTTTCACTTGTCTTTACAAGTGCAAGAAAGAATCATGGCATCGCACAGCTGGCACTTGTGCTAGTGCAAGCAATGTAACACAAGACCACTAGGGCTGAGGCTGCCTTTCCTGATCTTCAGAATCTGCCTCCTGCGCCTCAGTAAGTTGTGGACTCTGGTGCAATTACACTTGATAAGTTTGTCCTGCTTATATATATCTTTGATCTTCATATAAACAGTCCCTGGACATGTGTTGAGTAGTACTATGATCCATGAATAAAATCACTCAAAAGTACTAGTGCAGCAAGGTAGGGCTCAAAATTTATAAAAGTAAAATCTTGACATAAACTCTTTTCACTAACATACGTTCCTTTGGGACAACAGTAAAGCCTTGATTGCTATTTTTCTGGCAAGCTGTTTTGAGTTAGAACAGAATTGAAATGGTAACTGTAATGGAACAAAAGGAGAGGAAGAACAATGCAGTTAATTTTCCGAGTAAAAATATTACAGACAAACAATGAATTAATTTTGTGCAGAATCCTTCCCCTGTCATTTCTTTACCTAATTATTTGCTTTAAAGACACCTGGTTTTGAACTAACTTAATCTCAAAAGAACCATCATCTTGTAAATAATTTCTAATATGTTGTGTGTTATTGAGGACAGGGGGAGGTTAAGTGGAAGATGTCTCAATCTGAGTTCTGCATACGCTATAAAATATGGTCTAAATTAATGTAATGAGATTCAGAACACTAGAGCTCTTCCCAGTATCTTCTGTTGCTGCTATACTTTCCTTTTTAACTCCTTTAAGAATATTCACACAATGAAAAAGGGAATGTTTTTAAGCTTCCAAATACAAACAGTTTCTTATGGGCTTTCTCATTTTACAGGCAAGGCAACGTAGGTGTGTCAAACAAAGGCTCTAAATGCATATCTAATTCTAGATTAAGTGCAACAGAGTCCAGAAGAAACGTGGATTTTGTACAAAGGTATGTTTCTAATCTCATGCTTCACCTATATGAACAGACCACTTTGGGGAAAAGGTTATGTAAATGTTATAAAAAAAGTGTGAAAGTTAGTGGGAAAGTACTGGTAAAAGATTATACTTTTTTTTTAATGTTTGCTTCACAGTGATGCCTTATTTTTTCACAAGTAGTTTCAGTAATAGTGAGCTAGCCACAAGAGTCATGAGTTCTGAATGCTAGCTTCACTTTAAACTAGCACACAGTATATATATTTTCCTACATTTGCTCAAAAATTGCTCTCATGAAACAAGTCTCGAAGACAAGAAGTGACTGTCATTAACATTCTATATTCAGAAAAGCTTTCGAAAGTTACCAGATGAATTAGTTGTGATTTCTTCATTTCTCTGTCATTTGATTATGCTTCTACTTGTCGTTTCACAAATGCCTTTTAAATGAATCTAATGTAAATGGAGGTGCTGCTTAGGAGCCTTTCTGTCTCTTTCTTACAGAGACTTAAAAACCTTTAACTACTTAAAGCAGACTTTTAGCAATATGTTGGGTTATTTAAGTTTAGTTTGGAATGAATGTATTTTGGAAAAAGAAATACCATCCATTTTCAGGATACACAATATATTTGAGCATGATTCTATACAGGTAAATCTTTGGTCTACTCTGGAATTCAAATATCACTCAGCCATTGCTAAAAGAAGGCTGAGAAAGTTGGGGCTGCTTAGACTGGAGAAAAGACAGCTATGTGAAGATCTCATAGCAACCTTCTGGTATCAAAGGGGACTTACAAGGAGGCTGGAGAGGGACTCTTCATCAGGGACTGAGGTGAATGGACAAGGGTTAATGGGTTTAAACTAAAACAGGGGAAACTCAGGTTAGATTTAAGGGAGTTCTTCACTGTGAGAGTGGTGAGGCACTGGGACAGGCTGCCCACGGTAACTGTGGTTGCCCCATCCTTGGCAGTGTTCAAAGACAGGTTGGATGGGGCTTGGCACAACCTGGTCTACTGGGAGGTGTCCCTGCCCATGCCAGTAGGGTTGGAACTAGATGATCTTAAGGTCCTTTCTAACCCAAACTATTCTATGATTCTATGATTTTAAAGTTCTCTTTGGTCTCCCACATTCGATATTTTTCTCAACTTGTGCTATGAACAAATTTTACTTCATTCAAAATTATCTTGATTCTTTGTTTTTAATTTTAAAAGTTAGTCTTGTTTCTACCTACTCAGCCATTTCTGAAAGATAGCTATCCTCTCAGTTCATGTGAAATACCATATTATTTCATCTTCAAACTCAAACATGTAAATTGTGTGTGGGTATTACAAGCATTCCTACAATGGAGAAAAATATTACCAGACCTTATTAAATTTAAAGAAGTAGCAAAAAGTTCAAGCCTTCTAAATTCTGATTTTCAAAATGTCTTGTACAATGTTTAAGATATATAGAAATTTATTTGTAGTCAAATTCATTTGAATCGTATCAGTCAAATGACAATTTGATGAAATTAATACGTCACAAAAAAAATGTTTTCTATTAATATCATAAAAACAGTTTGCTGAATGAGTATATTAAGGAGCTGTCGCTTGAATCATAGCAGAACTAGAAGTTTGAGAATCAAATAGCTAAGAATAACACTGCTCCATTTTCAACATAGTAAAAGCTTTTTACTCAGTGGGAAACTAAGTTATTAGAAAGGGCAGTCTAAAAATGTACTGCTAGGAGGTTTGGGAGTAGTAGTCCTTGAAGTGAAGATTTAGTATTGTAGATTTTACAATTTATCCATTTTTGGTGGTTGTGATGTATGAGTCACAGGGGTAATAAACTTCAAATAGGTTGAAGTAAAGTTAAGTACTTCCCAGTATCTTCTATTAATTATCTCTGGAATAGAAGAAAAATTAATGCAGAGACATAAGCTCATCTTGGAACAAAAGGGAAATACATTCTTATTGTGATTGTTCTACTGAGTCTTTTTCAGAGAAGACTGAGTGATCAAGAAATATTTAATATCTATAGATTACTTAAAATAATTCAATTTTTTGTCATTTTTTTTATTTTAAATAAAGAATGCAATAAAAAAGAAGGATGGCAGACCAAGAATACCATAAACAGAACTATTGAAAGTCTTGTGCTCTTCCCTGGGCAAAGCCTGCAGGTTGATCCTAGCTAGCAGGCTTACCTACAGGAGTTGTTTCAAGACTATTTTGTGCTTTTTGTTCTTTAAGCACAGAGTCCTTTTGAGAAGACTGTAAAGTGAGAGAAAATTTTTCGTGTATGTGATGGCTCTATGATTTAGCAGGCAGTTGATATGCCATTGTTCAAGGGTATGTCCAAGCCTTTCTCTTGGCTATTCCAAAGCTAGCAGACCATGATGATCTGTGTTTACAGTTTGATATAGAAAAGAAAAAAAAAAAAAACTCCACTTCCCACAGATCCAAACATCCTTCTTAACTCTTCAAGTCAAAGACTGACTTCTTCATTTCCCAATGATTTGGCACTCTGAAGATTGTCAGCACAAACAGAGGATTCTTTCCCTAAAGAAAGAAAGAGTTTTCTATGTGGTCAGCACAAGGAACAGATTAAAAATTCAAGAAAGTAACTGCTGACATCAGGTGACTTGATAGATGGAAACAAAGCCATATTTAACGTTACAGCCCTCAAATACCTCCAAGTGCAACGTTCACATTTAAGTTAATTGAAAACAACCACCAAAAATTAAATTCTCACCAAAAAAAAAAAAAAAAAAGTGAGTGTTTACACAAGTGTTGCCCTTGAGTATTTAAGGTCAGCTCAAAGTCTGGCTTTGTAACTTCTTATTCTTTAACTCACCAGCTTAGCTAAACATCCAGACCTAAATCCGTTTGATCATTTCATACTTGGACACTCTCTTACATTTTAACTTTCATCTAAAGCTTGCAGCTTCTTGGCAGCAATAACGCTGTTTACTTGAATCTTGCACAGGCTTCAAGAACGGATGATAAGACAGTATGTTTTTGTATTTTCTTTCCTTGGAAACAGTAAAATCCTTTTCTTTTTTGTACACTGTATGAGGATCCTGTATTAGGATTCGCATGTCAGTATCCTTCACGTAGTATCAAGAATCAATGCATTTAGAAAGCAAACATACAAAGGGAAGTTGACACCACTGTTCTTTTCTCACCTCTAGAGAAAACACCAAGCATGACACTGTTTGTGCAGCTAGAAAATGTCTCTGATGAGTGTCAATTATCAGACAAAAATAATCAATCCACTATTTCAGGTTCTATGTGTGTACTACATATTTGAAGTATTATCCAAGATTGCCATGAAATTAACACAAAAGGTTTTAATCTATTTCAGTGAAAGCAGAGACATTTCTTAAACTAGGTCCTACAATGAATGCCAGATTGACCAATTAAGGTAGAAACGTCCAGTTCTAAGATTTGCAAAACTATTTTTGCTCATGCTTTTTTCCCCAACAACTCTAATCTGAATGTCAGTCTGAAACCTCATATGAATACCAACAACTCAACATACTCTGTAGCCTCAACATCAAAAGGACATGGAACTGTTGGACCAAGTCCAAAGGACGGCCACGAGGATGATCAGGGGACTAGAGCACCTCCCATATGAAGACAGGCTGAGAAAGCTGGGGCTGTTCAGCTGGGAGAAGAGAAGGCTGCGTGGAGACCTCCTAGCAGCCTTCCAACATCTGAAGGGGGCCTATAGGGATGCTGGGGAGGGACTCTTCATGAGGGACTGTAGTGATAGGACAAGGGATAACGGGTTCAAACTTCAACAGGGGAAGTTTAGATTCGTTATGAGGAAGAAATCCTTTACTGTAAGGGTGGTGAGGCACTGGAATGGGTTTCCCAGGGAAGCTGTGAACGCTCCATCACTGGCGGTGTTCAAGGCTGGACTGGACATAGCCTTGGGTGGCATGGTTTAGTGGGAGGTGTCCCTGCCCATGGCAGGGGTGTTGGAACTAGATGATCTTGAGGTCCTTTCCAACCCTAACTATTCTATGATTCTATGATTCATACAGTGTTAAGGTTCAACTAAGTACCCAATCTAGTTTGCACTCCTGTTGCATTTTCTAGACCAGTCTATCACATCCCTAGGTAATTATCAGCATCACCTCTATAGATAATCTTGTCAAAGGATGAGTGTGTCAGAAGATAATCTTTTTAGGCAATAATATCACCACAGGATCACCTTGTTTCAAGATAATTATGTTACAAGACTCAGAGCACCAATTCCTCCCAAGAGTGTGACACATTTTCAGAAGCAGTAATATATACACTTAAGTTTAAAAAACATACTAAACTACATATACATATGACACTACTCATCACAGCAGTAAAAATCAATGTAGTGCATTTCTATGTCTCTGCAAAGCATCCTATGCAAAAATGTTTATGAAACAGAACTCCCAACAAGCATGTTTGTTAGTATACTATATTACAGAGAAATAATTTTCTCTCATTATAGATTTTCGTACTTAGCATTAAAAGGTTTTAGATGAGAGTCCACAGGCATTACTTTGCATTAGCAGTTTCTATCACGTAATATTGCACAAGAAGGTAACAAATCACAAGCCTCACAGCATTGTTCTTAAGTAAGAATAGAGAATCCTCCATTTTTAGGGCTGGATTAAGACTCTGTCATGGGTTCAGCAGCAGCAGTCATTTTTTCTCCTTCTTGGTAGCTGGTGTAGTGCTGTGTTTTTGATTTTGGGCCTGGGAACAGCGCTGATAACACCAGTGTTTCGGTTACTACTTAGTGATGTTTTGGTCTGGCCAAGGACTTTCTGAGTTTCATGCTCTGCCAGGGAGGAGGGAAGCCGGGAGGAAGCAGAGACAGGACACCTGACCCAAACTGGCCAAAGAGGTTATTCCATCCCACAGCACGTCATACCCAAGATGGAGAGCAGAGAGCAGAGACCTGGAAGGGTGGGGGTACCCTGCGTGGTCGGGCTTGGTATTAGGTGGTGAGAATTGTATTCTTTCCTTGTATTTCTCATGTCATTATTATTATTAGTGGTAGCAGTAGTGATCTGTGTTATACTTTAGTTACTAAACTGTTCTTATCTCAACCTGTGGGAGTTGCATTCTTTTCTATTCTCCTTCCCATCCCTCTGGGAGTGGGGGGCAAGAAAGAGGGAGGAGTGAGTGAGAGAGAGTCTGCGTGAGTTAGGCTTAAACCACGACAGACTCAAATAATGCACCACTAATAACTCACAGTGAAAAAAAAAATCCCACAAAAGCTTCTTCAGATGTAATAAAGATCTAGTAATTTCCAGTGTCTTTATCGGTCTGTCAAACTGCCACAGCTAATGAAGCAGCAAGAGTGATGGAATTAGAATTTAGAAATTCCGATCCTAAGGCCCTGTCCATTTTTGATACATTCCAAAGCACAGAGCCAACAAGATCATACTAGAAACCTTCCTTTTCTTAGATAAAGCCTGATTAATTTAGCATTCTTTTCTGACTCTGGACATGTCACTGCTGTTCTTACTATACATTACATATGCTTGCTGTCCATTCATTTATCAAGAGTTATCGTAGGATCATAGAGTGGCTTGGGTCAGAAGGGACCTTAAAGATACCTAGTTCCAATCCGCCAGCAACTTGGAAAAAAACATTGAGAATAGATTTTTTTCCTTCTGCTTTGACAATGAGTCTCCACATGAGTTAATAGTTAATTTGTGGAACAAGTAAAACAAAGTTAGAAATGGCAGTATTCATTTATATTAATTCAAAATGATCCTACTCAAAAGCTACATCTTCATACTACACAGCATTACTTTTGCAAGTATCCACCAAAATCAATTAGGATTATGACACCACTGTGCTAATCCTATATGTATTTGCTGAGATGTTGTTATTCTGGCAAGTTGGTCAGTATTAGTTCCCCCTGACTAGGCAAAAATGTCAGATATCAACAGTCTGTGCACCTTCACATCAGCCCCAAGCCTAGCTTTTAACTGTTTTTCTGTTTTTCTAGTTTTATTTAGCAACACTATATTGACTGCACTTACCTTCATTTATATTCATGCATGGTTTGAAAAACAGTCTTATCCTTCTTTGTTTTAAACAGCTTTCTGTTTCCTAACTTTTACTTCAACTAGCCAGCAGCATACATGTCATGGTGTGCCTTTACTAGTGGACCCTCTAAATTTCTACACAACTTTCACCTGTTCTATGCCAGCTACCTACTTTCAATTTATAGAGGTATTCTTTATTCTTTTTCCTCCTGAACTTCATGACCCTATTTGAGCTACCACAAAAAGGAGTAAGATTGTCTAACACCCACGAATCACTTCAACCTGATATGTTCAGGGAGTACACTGTTTAAAATCTCAGCTGGTAATACTCAGCCTTCACAATTCACAATGTGTTTCTTCTGTCTCTCTCCTGACATAGAGAAAACATTATTTTACTACACCACCAGTTTTTGTAACTGATATAATCAAGTGTCATGTATTGCACAATACACTTCTGTATAATATAATAATATTTTATCAAAACTTCCAACTTTTAGTCTCCGTTACAGTCACCCCAAACAGGTTTTAAAATTAATATGGAAAAAAACAAAACAAAACAAAACAAAACAACAAAACAGTCCCATGTGCATCTTATACTATTGAAATCACAAATCTTAAAAGCATAATGAGTCCGCTGGACAGTCTCCAATTTTGTCATGATCCTTTTCAGATGGATAGGTTTCCACAGATATAAGTTCGCTGTTGCCATGCTACGACACTTCTTTTTCATTAGTCAAAATTCCACTTCATGAATCTGTGAGTGCTATATTAGAGTACAGGTAATTCCTAGAGGTATTCCTACTAGTAACAAGAGACAGTATCAGATAAGTCTTTACAGGCCAATAATGTTGAATAACTTATATTTACACAAAATGAAACATGCTGCAAATTTCAGTTCACACTTTTGTATGTTATTCCTGCATGCACACAGTTGAAAATGCTTCTGATGAGAACATAATTTTTCTACTGTTGTCAGGTATGGCCTGAGTGCTTTCAAACTGTATCCCTTTAATATGAAAACAGAAGCTCTGCAATCTTATTTCTTTAGTAGAAAATACTGTATTCGTGAATTTCCTATGGCTTTACTGTCTTTTCCAAACTTAACCCAAAGTTCATTCTGCATGCTTTACCAGTTTTTATGTATGTTAACTAATTTTCATAAGAGGTCTTGAAAGACAGGAAACATTAATAGTAAAAAATATTAGAAGTTTGTCATGACAACTCATGACACACTGAACACCTGAAGAATTAAAGCACTAAAACTCTTAGTACTTGGAGATATTTAGCAATTTTCAAGATCTACAACTCTGCTTTACAAAATCTTTAAGGGTTTATTAGTTGAGTATTGAGTGCAGTTCTGGTGCCATCAACATAAAAAGGACATGGAACTGTTGGAACAAGTCCAGAGAAAGGCCATGAGGATGATCAGGGGACTGGAGCACCTCCTGTATGAAGACAGGCTGAGAAAGTTGGGTCTGCTCAGCCTGGAGAAGAGAAGGCTGCGTGGAGATCTGATAGCAGCCTTCCAACATCTGAAGGGGGCCTATAGGGATGATGGGGAGGGACCCTTCATGAGGAACTGTAGTGAGAGGACAAGGGGTAACGGGTTCAAACTTCAACAAGGGAAGTTTAGATTGGATATGAGGAAGAAATTCTTTGCTGTGAGGGTGGTGAGGCACTGGAATGGAGTACCCAGGGAAGCTGTGAATGCTCCATCACTGGCGATGTTCAAGGCTGGATTGGACATAGCCTTGGATGGCATGGTTTAGTGGGAGGTGTCCCTGCCTGTGGCAGGGGGGTTGGAACTAGCTGATCTTAAGGTCCTTTCCAACCCTAACTATTCTATGATTCTATGGCTCTAAGTATATCTCATAGACTTTCTTTGATCACATCTTTTACAAGAAAGCTTTTGCAAAGCATGTATCCTAATTGTTTATTTACACAATATTAATATTCAGGAGGAAGGATCATGGAAGCACAGTTAATTAAATATAAATTAATGTGGTGGAATATTTAATTATCTATTCTACACCTCACAAGTAATGATTATGTAAATGCCTTGCATTTAATCTTGTTCCCAGGAAATTAACTTAATGGCCTTCAACAAATGAACATTTTGTATGCATTGCAGGACATATTATCTAAATTTTAACAACATGGCATTAGTTTCAGATAATAACATGATTACACAATTTAAAATGTAACTACATACAATACTTTTGTTTTCTTGATTTTACTTTGGAATTTAGAGTGGAATGTGAGACTATTTATATGACTGTGGCTTTAAAATTCTGTGACTTAGGTGTTGACCAATATCTATTTTTTCAGTTTTGCTTTCATCATATTTGCAATGTTCTCTTTTAGTCGAACACACAGACTGTTTCTAGAGTGGAAAATTGGCATGTTGGCTTCCCCAGCTCCTTAACTTGAACAAGAGAGATACAAAAAATAGATGAAAATAACTTACTCCTGCTAAACTGGGCAAACCCAGGTCCAGTAATGATTATTGAAAGTTATCCATAGGAGAGATTTTGCTCTGCTGACTATAGAAAAAGTTTGTACCTTCTTATACATAAGGAGAGTATTTATGTATGATTCCATTAGATAGTTAAAGCAGTATTTGCATAGAAAATCATCCATAAAAGAGACCACTTTAATAGTTGCACATAGAAAATGTAGCAGTGCCAGACAGTCTTTTCATCCTCCATATTTTTAACTTTTAGAGATATTAGACACTCTTGCATGCTTTAGCCTTGGAATCCAGAATAATTTTGACTGATCTTAGAATGAGATTTGTAGTTACAACAATTAATCATAACCATCACTAAAGTACATACCACATATACATTTGACGTGCGTGGAAAAAAGTTTTCTTGCAACTAACCGCTGTAATTAATATGCACTCCAATTTAAGATTAATTTACAAGAGCTAAGCTTATAAAATGGACAAGGGATTTATTTGGGTCTTATGCACAACCAAAAATGTACTGATGATTATTCCTTATTTGTCTGTAGGCCTAGAGGTGCCTGTTCAGACTACTAAACGCTGCTTATTCTTATCATTCACTCTTTTGCTTTGCAGAGCAATTACAGCCAGCAAAAGCTGAAATCACATTCAAACCTCCCATATGAAGATAGGATGAGAAAGATGGGGCTGTTCAGGCTGGAGAAGAGAAGGCTGCGTGGAGACCTCCTTGCAGCCTTCCAATATCTGAAGGGGGCCTATAGGGATGCTGGGGAGGGACTCTTCATGGGGAACTGTAGTGAGAGGACAAGGGGTAACGGGTTCAGACTTCAACAGGGGAAGTTTAGATTCGTTATGAGGAAGAAATTCTTTACTGTAAGGGTGGTGAGGCACTGGAATGGGTTGCTCAGGGAAGCTGTGAATGCTCCATCACTGGCGGTGTTCAAGGCTGGACTGGACAAAGCCTTGGGTGGCATGGTTTAGTGGGAGGTGTCTCTGCCCGTGGCAGGGGGGTTGGAACTGGATGGTCTTAAGGTCCTTTCCAACCCTAACTATTCTATGATTCTATGATTCTAAGTCAGTGGAAGGCAATGGGAAATAATTTAAAATCAAAACAAAGAAATAACAATGAGACCTCATGTTACATTTTATAGCTTTAGAGCATTTTACATACTTTACAAAAGCAATGCAGCATTAAGTTATACAGCTGGGTAAATTTATCAAATAGTGGTACAGGTATTTTAAGAAAAAAAAAAAAAAGAAAAGAAAATATCCAAAGAACAGTTTCAGCCAAAAATATAAAATGAAAGTTTTCAAAACTTATGCCATTTTGATATTATTTAAGAAGTGTTTCATTTGTGAAATAAGGAAGAACGAGAAAGCTTAAGAAGATAGAATCTCTGTTCCATTTATAAAGAATGACAGGAAAAAAAAAAAAAACCTAGCTCTGACCATGTAGATTCATATGAATTATACTTTTGCTCATCCATAGTTCTATATTTGTTAATTATCACTGTAATTTCACTCACAAAAAGGGCATGGAAATTTTACAGAAAAAAAAAAATCTTTGATTAATTTAGCCATCCTGAATTCAAGGAGAACAGATTCTAATTTTAAGAGATTCAGCTTAAAAAAGCAGCAATAGGAAGTTCCATTTTAAAAAAGAAAGTCTACCAAAAATTCTGGTTTGCTCTGCATTTCTAACTTGGGATTTATATGTTCAGTAAGTCTTTGGAATTGTCTTCATGGTATGTCTGAGAAGACTAATTTTGACAGCCCATGCTGGACTTCAGAATGGAGTCTCACAAGATAAGGAGCAGCAGAACTGATATATGATAAATAAAAAGATAATTGCACTTCTGGCTTGACCCTGGTGGCAGTTGCTTTCATTATACAGCAACATAGAGGCAAAGAACAGCCATTATAATGCCACAAAATGCACCTGAAAAAGTGGAATGAGTGAAATTTAGCACTATTTGGAGGGATACATACTACAGAGTTTCAAATAGCCAGCCCATTCACATACTGAAGTTAGCTAAAGCTGTCTTCATGGTCATTCTATATTTTCTTCATGGTTCTGGAACTTGTTGCTTTATTTCACACCTTTATGTATATAACTTTAAGGTCCCTTGAGAACACAAGGAAAGGAAGCAAAAGAAGAAAAAAAAAAAAGGCAAAGAAAAGGACTGTAATTACCTACAAGTATACAGCTATGTAATATGTAAGCAATTTGATAACTGCACAAAGTTCTGCACAAGTTCTTTGAATTCTAAGACGCATTGTATCCACGTTCTTGGGTGCTCAAGGTATCTTTCCAATTAGTAAAGCACACTACATGATAAAATCTTTTGTGCTTTAGATTCCTAAGAGGTGCATATTCATTATCATTCCCTCATCATAACTGTCATCCAAAAATTTGTTGAATAATAACAGTGAATGTACCAATAAAAGTGAGTTGATAAAATCAAAATTAATTAGTTGACGTTGCGTTCTTTGTTTAGCATGATCTTTTACAGTCATCTTCTGCAGGGTTATCTTCATATCACTCAAATAGATTTTTTGCTAAGCAAAGGAAATTAGTGATGTTACACTTGGTATGTAAAGTGCAGAATATGACATCGGGGTTTTGTATCTCTCATTTATCTTTCTGGCTGGTTGCTACCAAATTAATCTATCTTTCACTGTGTAAAACTCCTGCAGTTAACGTTTCCTTTCCTGTTTCATTTTGTTTTAGTTGTCTGTTATTAACATTTAGCTTATCCTTTTTGAGGGTGAGAAATAGGTAAACCAGGGATTTAAACCTCCAAAGAGATGGAAAACTCTTGAAGGAGCTTAGCATATTGAACTGTAGCTAATTACACTCAATTACAGAGAATACTCAATACCTTCTAGGATCTGTTGTCAGTTGAGAAAGAAGGTGGATGACAAAGAGTGGAAATAGTTATTTTTGCATATTATTTCAAAATGTCTAATTCAACTCTCATTTAAGTCGATGGGAGATTTTCCACTAAATTTCATGGAAGACAGAGAAAACTCTTAACAATTCACACCCTTAAGAATTATACTAGTTGAATATCAGCCTATCTAAAACTACAAGAAACAGAGCAAAATGAGGTTTCCAAAAACTACCCTGTAGTCTAGCACTTGTCTCCACCAGCAGTATGCTAACAGCAGACCATACTGAGTGAGGAGTTCAGAGCTGGAAATAAAAGAGCTGATCTAAAACTGGAAGCAGCATATTTTAACACACCTCTGTGTACAGTGATAGGATTTTACATTGACACATTGGCACCTTTACTGTGTGCAGAAACCAAAAACACAATGAAAGAATGTAAGCCTCTGTGTTCTATAGAATAGATATTAAACTGTAGTTGAATCACAATTCCTAAATTGAATCAGGCTTTATAAACTTTCCATATCTCTAGCTATTAGACTAACACATTCTTCAGACCACCCATTTATGTTTAACATTCTCTTCCTCTTCCTTCTTCTTCCATCTCTGCTGTCTTCCACTTAAAATTCTTCTTGATCTCTTTTCCTAGACCTTCACCCTGCCCTTCTTTTTATACTTATTCAGTGTAAAAAAACTGAGAACTAAGAAAGTAGCAGCAGCTATAAAGTTTTTTTGGGAAGGTATGTGGAGAGGGAGTTCTCAAGGTAGAGTGCTGGGAGTTAATTAAGGGTCTGCTGCCCCTTTCCTGCTGCCAGGCTCCCTCTGAATTGAGATGACTCTTTGCATCAATACATTTAGGAGAAATTAATTTCCTCTAACTAAGAGGACACAAGAGAATGATCCAGTTACCGTCATCTGTGGTTATCTTTGACATCTCAGACTAAATTGATCTGGCTATTTTCAGCTAAATCAGCTAAGGGCAGACTTCAGCATCAAATCAGAACTCACACTGTGACATCCACACTGAGGCACATTAATAGCTCTATTTTTAGGTAGAGTGGGCATTTTTCTTCCTTCAAACTGACATAGGTGCATATTCTGTCATGTCTCCTGGTTGCCATACTTACAGCCTGGGCTCTCCCTTCTTGGCCTCAAACATCTATAGAAATCAGATTCACTAGGATTTAACCCAGAATCACCAGCATCACCTCTTCAAATAGGTAGGCTTAAGAGTCATAAAATAGCAACTACTCCTTGGATTATGGCAGCACATTCTTAAGCCCATGTAATCTTAAACCATACATTGCATGGCTCTAATTTTCAGTGACTGTCAGACACCTGTTTTTGTTTATATGGTGTGTTGACACTTAAGAAGTCCTGCAAAGACTTTCACACTGATTTGGACAGAAGAGCTCGCAATTTAAAAAAACCCTAAGTATATGAAAAGTTGTTAGAACGTGTCGCCACTGTAATTTTCAGGTAGGATGTGAACGTAGTTCTGTATTACCTTTAGCTTTTTACATCTTTGTGCATAAGATGAAACCCAGACTTTTCAAAAGTGTTCAGCTCTTCTGTGACTCCAGTCCTGTTGAAGACATTGGTAAATACCAAGAGATTTTAAAAGCAGCAGAATTAGGTCAGTGCTGAGCACCTTCGAAAATCTCTATTAAATCAGTAGCTCAGCCTCTACATAGAACCTCAGAAAGTCAGCATCAGATTTCAAAGCTGAAGTCCTTTCTATCCCTGGTGGTTTTATTTTTTGGTTTTGTTTTGGTTTTTTTTTACTGTTTAGGAAAGGGTTGCATAAAGAAATGACTGCTGAAGTGGAAAAAAATGCACTTTTTCTGTCACTGGGTTTCCCCTTTTCATTTCTTTATTAGTTGGGAAATAATTGTAATACTTCAGCAGTCAGAAAGTTCACTTTATTAACAGTTCAAACATAACGTGAAGCCAGTACATTTAATGTTAGTCATTAACCTTCTGTAAATTTAAGTTGCATTTTGCTCACTTAATTAGGCAAACTACGTTGTTTTTCTCTTACTGATGCCTCTTTAATATGAGAGCAATAAAAGCACCATAGGGCGCACTGTACTTTAAAAAATGCATTAGAGTATACATTTTCCTATGAATTCTAAATTGTTTAGAAATGTTTTTCACCTTCACCATTCTTACTCAGGATTTCTTCATTATAAAGTATGTGATCCCTAATGCAACCTTTCCTAAAAGTGACTATACCCAATCTGTAACTAATTAATTATCAACATAATCTGTTCTAGTGACAGTTATTATTTAACAAAGCTTTATAATGCAAATAATGGCATTTACATTCCTATTCAAGTGATGTCTACATTTAAAATCTCACATAGGATATTGCCTTAGAATCTATTCATGACATTCTCTTTTTTTTTTCACCTTCTACTCTCTCCTTTACAGTTGCCATTTTCTTTTGAAATAGAGCAAAACACTGCTAATTTTGCTCAAGCAATTCTCCTCTTCATGGCATTTTCCTCCATTTAGTCTCATTGCAGACTGACTAGATCAAGCTATTGACTATAAAGCTAGAGAGCATTTCACTATACATGAAATGAAGTAAGATCATGCTGGGACAGTCACCTTCAACATCATGCATTCAGTCTAAATTTACAGTAATAGACTCATACTCAGAGAATGCTTGCTGTGTTTGTTTGCAAACTAGTATGCAGTACTTACAAGTCTGTGGTTTTATTGACATATTCCTTTCCTTTCCTGTGGTTTTTAATTGAAACCCCCACTGCTCAGCGTAGCTCCTGGAAGTCAGAGAACAGAAGTTTTGTGTTTAGTTTAGCATTTAGACAAGATGAACACATGCAGTAGAGTTCTGCTGGTTGATTATGAAATACATAGTTCAAGGTTGATGGGGGTTTTGTTTTGATTAATAAGACTCATGTATGGAATTGGCACTATGAAATTAAATGAATGATGAAGAAAATGTCTTAATGTGAAGATCAGCATGTGAATAAAACAGCCACTTTAATATTACTGAGTTAGTTAGAAAAATATCTGCTAGAAGGTATTTGCTTCCTGCTGCTGCATACACACTGCTGACTGCATGTCTGTCCTGAGTATTCACAGCCCTTTGAGCTATGATGTGCTAGCAAGCTTGGTCAATCAAGGATAAGTTTTTTTTCTGGTCACTATCTGGATGAGCTAAGAGTGAGCCAAGAGTAGTCCTGTGTATCATAGGTATGATTCGTTTAAAAGCATACAGTGTTCTTCACCAACATTGAAATAATACTACTTATTAACAGAGTAACAAAATGCAGACACAAAACTAATGTGAACTGATAAATGAAAGTAATGTGAAACAAAACTTGCATTTCTAGGGCTAGACATATCCACCTGAGCTGGAATTCTGATGACTTGTATCTTTGTCTAATGACAGGAGTTAAAATCCATTGAAAGCATTGTTTACCATTATAGCTTTCACTTAAAAAAAGATAGCGCAAGTCATATATTATTACTGTCATGTCGTAGAATCAATTAACTCCTTCACTTGCTATTACATATTCAGCCTCGTTTCTGATTCTAACAAGATCAACCTTGATAAACTTTAGTGAGTTTCTTACTGCTCTGAATAATTAAACCAATGACTCCATGTGCCTTATATGGTGACCAAGACTACCTCTTTCCATCCATTCAGTAGACTGCATGATCCTGATCTAAAATAAGTCTCATTTTTTCTTATTATGAAATTAAAGGATTTGCTTCATTGTATTCAGATATGTATTGAACCAGCTTGCCTTGGATGCAGATGGGAAATAGACTCTTTCAAGTATTCCTCCTGTTGCATTAACACCCTTCAACGAAGTAGGTAACAGAGTCTTTGCAGCACAGAAGTTTTACACACAAAAAAGGAAACAGCCACCAGCATTTGTCAAATAAATGTCTGTTAGTGAATAACATAAAAGAGTCCATGTTCCTCAGTTGTAAATAAGAGAGAACACAGAAGTGTGAAAAGAACTCTGCTCAAGAAACAATGAAATATAAATAAACTTGTATATGGAGCTTTGCTAGATGAGGAATTAGACAAATAGTTTACTTCCTTTCTTTATCCTCCCACAGGACCATGCCTATGTGATATGATATTCATCAGAGGTAAGAAACGCACACCAGAAAAAAACTATGACAAACAGCTCACAATTTCAGAGTCCAGTTCATGCCACAGACCACTCCGCAATAATGTGATAGTGAAAAAGCTCCTATTTGATGTGTACGTAGACTGCAAATCATGTCTACCCTGTGCTGATAGACCTTAACGTTTTTTTTCTTTCTTTTGTGCTCATAGTTTAAATCGCAACTGAAAGACTGACGTGAGCAGACACGTCCAGAAATAAATGATTATATTAAAATTGTCAAAAGATTAGCCAAATATCTGGACTTCTTGAGCATATTGACAAATTGATAATTTTTTTCCATATCAAGCATATGACCAAGTATGTATTTATTCCACATGTGCTGCAGTGTGCATATGTACACTGAATCCTTTCCCTGAGCCAAGTATTGAAATATCTGAAAAGTCGCTATGATTCTTTGGTAAAACGCATCCTTCTTAGAAGAACTGATCACTGAAGCCTGAAGGATTAGACCTGTTGTCCATTTCTTCCTGGTAAATAGTGACTTTTCAAAAGAGATCACGAAGATAAGCAGATTACTTTTGGTTTCCTACATATCAAGACTGTAAGTTGTAAAATTACTATTTTGTTTGAAGCTCTCTCAAACTGGTGGTAATCTACAAGTTTTACCAGTGGGATGCCAGAATATTTAAGAATTTGCAAATATCCCTGTCAATGTTTCTCATCATGCAAGAAACAACTTTTACTAAATGACATTGTAAGACAGTGTGCCACTCCTTTGAAGGATAAGTAGGAAACAGTTGCCAGGAGTCCATTGAAATTCCAGTATGCGAGGGACTGCCAGCTGGCTGCCCACAGCAGAATAAGACAAAAAAGTAGTATTTTCTGGCTATCACTATAAGAGCAGCCATTTGGCTTAAGCCCATTCGAAATCAAATGTCCAGTTTGGATGTTTCCCATGTGCCCATTGAAGGGTTAACTCACGCAAAAGCTAAAACAACTATTAGGTTATTGGGGCAGCAACAAACTTCTTCAACTGCAGAGTAGCAGGAAGGAAAAATTCTTATTGCACTGCAAATAGACACCTAGCAGGCAGGTATGTGCTGGCCAATAGGATCTGAAAGAGAGCAAATGGAATAAAGAACTATTTTTCAGACTCCAATGCTGGTGTTCTGGTGCGTTTCCTGTACTTTTGCTTAATTATACAGACAAAAGCTTAATGTTAGCTACATACTGTCCCAATTAACCTGTAACTGTTTTAAATGCATGATTTTTTCCACTTTGTTTTCCACATTACAAACACAATCAGTTTGTAACAGGGGAGTTAAGATTATTCTCCTTCAAATAAGCTTTTAGTAGGGAGCAATGCAGAAAATATCTGAACCCAGAGTCTCTGGGCTGACAAGGCACCATAAGTTAGCGGGGCAGGTGTGCTTTATGCCACATATGCAGGAATGTCAAGAGTTACCTCACCACCTGCAGTTACAGTGCATCAGGTGCTTAGCCTTTGAAACACTAAGGCCTTCTGTCTTTAATTCTGGTAGTGTAACTTGCAGGTCTGTAATCTTTCAAGCGTGTGGCAGTGTTTTCCCAGAGACTCTGTGGGAGTATTTCTGTCTTCTAATTTTTGTGCTTACACTGTTATTCTCATGGCCTTTTACCTGCAAACCCCGAGATTGACATTACTGCAAGTTCTCACAGGAAGTTGCTGCTGACATGAAAGTCTCATCTTCTCTCCCTTCCATTGTAGCTTTTGGTTTATTTTAAGTGACCTAATAATGCATATGCATGACTCTTAACAACATATCACCACACAACATATACCCCTGGTCACAGTGTTCAGCCAGACTAATAGCATCACGAGCAAGAGCAACCAGTAAGGAGTTTGCATGGCTGCTGACAAAAACCATATAGTCACTATGGGAAAACTCTCACAGTGGGACTGCCACTACACAGGGAGGTGTCCAGGGAAGCATGCTTGTTTGGCAAGTCCATTGCTTCTTCTTTGTACCAGATGGAGAGGGTTTTCCATTTTCTTTTCCACTTTCTTTCATCCCATTTTTAATTTTCCCCAAATTTAACTTTCACTTTTGGAATCAATGTACACCATTAGCTACAGCCCACACCAGTAAATCTTTATGCTTCTTAACCTGTCTCAACATCCTTTCTGCAACAAGACTTTGAAGTGGTACTGCTAGCTTACAGTGGGATGAGAGAAATTTGGATTTGAGACATCGTACAGAAGAAGAGGCCAATGTCAAGGTAGGAAAAAAGAAGGATATTCTGTGTCTTTCCACTTTGTTTTGTATAGAGGGCATCAACTTTTACTTGTATATTTGAAAATACTTCACTGTCAGGCTAATTCACCGCCTTGACTTTGAGCTTCATCTAAATATCAGGAATCAAGTGCTCCTGAGCTGCAGGTTGTGAATTCCTAATCTGAGAAAACCTCATCTATAAATACCTTCATTTTAAATTGTTATTGATACAGCAATGGAGATTGATACTTCAATGAGGAAATGGACATAATGCAAGCTGAGTTCTGGCCATACCAAGAACATGCTGTCTTCACAGTTAGCAGAAAATTACACTGGCAAAGAATTTCATAAACACAGAAAGGTAGGTGTGTGCTGGAAAAGGTAGAAAATAAGGCCCTGGATTAAGATGTTTTCCATCTTTTAATTGAAGTTTGAGTGAAGAAATTTGACCCATGATGCATGACTCATATTTTAGCATTAGCTAAAATCAGTTTTTTGAAAATAACTGACAGCCTAATAAATAACTGATGAAAAACTTTAGGCTTGTATTTACTCTCATTTTTCTGTAATGTTGGTTTCACCCTCCCTATTTATGAGAATTTTAATGTTCTACCTGCCTGCTTTATAATGCAGACTTATTATGTTGTCTCATTATTGTGAAAAAGATCCACACCAAAAAAAAAAATAAAACAAAAAAAAAACAAAACCAAAAACCCAATGGCATTTAAATCAAAATACAAACTGGGATAAAAATATCTATATTGATGACCTATATTGCAGGGTATATTGTGTTTCCTTCTCCTATATGGTAGCAGGATTGGAATACCTGATTTAGTCTTTATTTAGAATTCCAAATAGATAGCCTTATTTGCAAAGTAAAGACAAAACTTTCTTTCCTTTAGTATGGGGAGGTGACTGATCTGTGGCTACACTAGCAATAGAGGCGTACTCAAATCCAGCACAGGCCATGCCATGAACACAAGCTCTGAATTTGCCAGGACTCCTTCAGGGTATTTGTGTTGCAGTACAACCCCTGTACAGTTGTTTTAATGTATCTAATAGCAATTAAGACAGATCTTATTCTGAAAGTAAGGGCACCCCCTTCAATCTTTATGGAAGCTGTTGCACAATGATATAAACATCACCAAGTCTTGATTTTAAAATGTTAATTTATCTTCCCATATTGCCACACTCACATATGGCTCATAATTGCAGTATCATGGAATGTCAATTGAGCAAAACAGATGTATTTTTCAAAAAAATGTGACACTGTTTGCAAAAGCACTATTCTCCATGGGTGCACATGCTGCTTCTACCTTCTGCTTCAGTACCTACATACTGATACTGCTGAACTAAATGCAGATTTTCTGCTTCAAGTATATACAACATTAACATTCAGGTCAACAAATCCCTTAATTCTGAGAGTGTTTAGATGTGAAGAATGCTGAATAAACCAGTTAAAACAAATGCTTGGGCATGAACAGACCAGTATTTCCTACAGAACCCACAAGAAACCTACAAAAAGGATATTCTGGTATGTTACATTAATCATAAATTAGGATTAAAAAAACACATCTGTGAATTATAAGATAGCTCCAGGTACAGTATTAAGGAATCACAGCTTTGGTAAATAAGTAACTTGTCCTATTAGTTTTTAAATTTGTGACTTCAAAGGGATCTGCACATATCTGGTAGCAAGCATGAAGTAAGTCTGAAACTACTTATTGACCTTAATGAGCTTTAAATTTGGTCACAATAAGGTCCCTGCCTATGGTATATTATCATGCATGGCCATATGTGAAGATGTTGCTTGTCAGTTTTTGATTAAATCATTCTGGATACCTAGTCCTACCTCTTTCTTTGGAAAAGACTCCTCCATACGTTATCTGTTGGACGTCATTTTGGTACTGCTGCTTCAACTAAGATTTGCTTTGCTAGAATCTTATTAGTGTGTGAATACCATTTTACCCTTGGGAAGCTTCAAGGAATTTGGAGTTATTTGGTGCATTTTAACTCACAGAACAGGAACTTTTTTTGTGGAATATGTTTCATTAATTCTTAAATTTTGCAGAACTCTTGCCTTCCAGATTCACATTGGTTTTAGCTGAATAAGTCATTGGTTTCCAGACAGCTTTCTCATTGTTTTCTTCCTTTTTTGAAGAAAGAAACAGGGTTTATGCAGCTTTCAAGAATTGTAAAAACATTTTCTTATCCCTTTTTTCTTTTCTAAACAGGAATGGTGTCCTCCTGAACTATTTTTAATATTAGCTTTAAAAAAGCATGCTTGTAATTTGTATTTTTAAAGAAATTGAATCCTTGTTAGTTTTAAATAAAAAAAAAAAAATACTTTCAAAAATTTCAGGAAAATACCTCAAACTAAAACCCCTTGCAAATACTGTTATCTTAAGCTAATTTCTCTCAGATATCATTCTTAATTGCTTGCTGTGCAACTAGTCATAATTCAGTTAATCTAAAGCAGTCTCATGCAGTTAGTTTTTGATCTTCATTAAAGTTTAGCTCTTTGGTAGTTCAGAATGAGTTTTTCATTACATTTCTGTCCATCTTCATGCATTTTCTTGCAGTAGAATTTATGGCTGTATTTTCTTCATATAAAGCAGAAATCTCAAGGTGATAGATGCAGAAGTACTTCTGAAACAGTGTGATATAGTGCCGTTATCTTTTAGCTCTTTTGTATACAGTGCTTTGATAGAACTTAGGTGAAGTGAGAATGGGAACTGAACCCTGATGCATAAATTAGAAACTCTTACCAGATACAGCCAGAAAAATGAGAAATAATAATCATACATAGAAAAACAACCATGATAATTTTACTTTTATTATATTACTCACAAACAGTAATATTCAAAATATATAGCAGTAGTTTTCCTCTTTACTTGGCAGATTTTTACCTTTTTGCTTTTTCAACACATTTTTAATTGGGCTTCCTCTTAGTCAAAGGAACTTATATTTAATTCCATGAGAATAGGACAAAAGCATGTTTCAGCTCCCTCTCAAAGTCACATAACACTTTATAGAATTGGGTTTATTATCTCTGCACCAGCTCAGATACCTTCCGCCTTGCTATGAAAGCTGACAGAGCAATATATTGAGACACTGGAGACTGCTGTTGTACTCCTGGATCTGTTTAGGTATGTTTATACTCTTCTCGGGGCCTGTTTTTCTCTAATGTTGGGATGATAATACCAGCTTGCTTTCTAAAATATTTGCAAGAATAAAATATAGTGTAAGTAATACTATTCTAGCCTCATTGTTTCACTTGAAACTGCTGTAGCATATATTTAACTTCTTTCAACTTAAAAATGAGTACAAAATCATACATGCAGCCGATAATTCATAGTTTATAAAGATACCATAGTAGACACATCACCTCTGCTAAAAACGAGGTTCTGCTGCACTTAAGAATAGAACATCACTGTGACCAAGAATCTGATTTTCCATGTTGGAATATGAGCATTGCAAATAAGAATCTATACTGGCTTCTTTTACAGTTTATATCACTGAGAGATCTAGGACACAATTACAAATTTTTGTTTTCCCTGTCCTACCAAATATGAAATTGTAAACCTTCTTAAAATGTCACCATTGGAAACAAAAGGCAAAAAGGATTTTTTTACTCTGTAATGTGCTACTATCCTCTGTGTGGCTAAATTCAATTTTTACAAGGCTTCTTTATGAGGTGCAAGAATCTGATTTATGAGCCTGCATTAAAGCCTCCTTCACTTTTGAGTTTCTAGTTAAATATGATATGATATGACACAAGTATATTGAAAGATAGAGTTTCAGTTTCTTATTATGGGCTTTTGCTTGCTACCCTTGCAGCATGTTCATTTCAGATTGTGCAGGATGTGCTACATTTCTATTTTTTATGTATCTCCGGTAAATGTGAGAGTTCAGTTTGATATACTGTAATATATTCTCTCTCAAACAAAAGTTACACGATCAGATTCTAAGAAAAGTCTTCATCTTCTGGAAATGCCTATTGTACTACTATGGACAAGAAGAAATTAATATTTTATCACATGCTATTACTATAGATGAAACTTTGATTCTGGATGTCTTTCTATGGACTGGAAATATGTGATACCATATTCCAGACACATTCAGTATTACACAGCCACAGTGAGATTTACACGATTACTTGGATCAGTATCCCAAAATCTGTCTGTACAGCAGAAAAGCTTGTTTTATTTTTGCCTCATAGTGTTTCTAAACAGCACAGACTGTTCCCAGCCCTTCCACGGACACAAGAATGTATTATAGCATCTGTTCAGATTGGGTTTCTGACTCCAGAAATATTTTGAGTGAAAGCACACATCATTTAACCACTACTGTTTGGAAGTAAATTAACTGGTGATGAACCTGAAGAAAAGGCACAGAAAGGACATGGAATGTGCGAAACCTGAGTTCCACCATTCCTTAGCATCAATCAGACTAAGCAAGTGTGAGAGCAGTGATGTGGTCAGGAAAGTGGGCTACATGAGGAAAAGAAGAGATGTAGCTTTGAGAACAATCTGTACCTAGAGTTCATCCACACGTGACATAGTAATATATTGGATCTAAATTTAATAAAAAAAAGCACAAAGTTCAAGAGTGATCTCTCAAAGAATACATAAAGATAGATACACCTACACAGAAGCCACGTTCTGCAATGTATGCTAATTTTAGAATGATCTAAATCTCTTCTACAAGTAGATTAAACAGCAACTCTGCATACAATATCAATCAAAAAGACATATAAGGTTTTGGAAATAATTAGTAAATGATCCAGTACCTGGGCATTGAACAGTATTATACCACTGTACATGTGGTGTGTTCACGTCTTCTTTATTACATGCAATTTTCATATCTCAAAACAAGCTAAAACAGACCTAGGAAATAATATTAGTGTTTTCAGAGATACAGAACAGCTACTCTATTTAGAGAAGCTGAGCAAACCAGGTTTCACAACCTTGGAAAAGCTGATGAATTTCAAAAAAGAAGGGAAGTAAGGACCATAAACTATTTCTTACAACAAAAACTGATGAGGCATGAGACTTAAAAGAGAGAAATATCTTTTCTGACAATGCAAAATCCACACTGCACCACAAAGGTATTTTTCATGCAAATAAATAAATGGCTTTAAAGAGTAGATATCCAAGTGGCATGTAATAATATGTTTAAATATAGCTACTGATATGAGGATCATGATTGAATTTTTGTCTCAGAAAGTCTCTAAACAGTATTTGTCCAGAAACTGGGAGCTTGTATCCAGGAAAACAATAATTTAAACTTATTTACACCTTCCCTATGCCACAGTGCTGGAAGACACGTCTTTTCCGTCTGAGCCAGGCTTGCCATTCTTCTTTTCATCACTACTGCATGAATGTCCACAGTAATAGTGACTGGTTTCTTATATTTCTAATTTTTTTAGCTCTCATAGTCTTTTTGTCATAGTCAATTGCAAACACATTCATTGCATGTTAGAGTTAAATCACAAGTGTTCTTAATTTAAAAATTATTAGCATACTGCATAATTAATTAGACTGTTACACTTCAGTGAGCTTTTGCTCCCCAAAGAAAATTGAGCATAGAGAATATAATTTGATTTAACTTTTTACCAAGTTTCATCTACCTGAAATATTGTTATATTTCAGGGGAAGTATAAACTACTTTGATCTTGTCAGAATTTCCTTAGTCATAATAACATTTATTTATATAAATGTTAGAATAAACCAAAGTTATTTTAAAAGAATACTTTATTCCTTGTCAATTTATATACATATATATGTGTGTGCAGGTGTGTGTAAGTGTGAAATACGTTCAGACTATCCAAGGAATATGCAGTAGTCTGTATGTGGAAACTTGTGAGAGAAGTGATAATTTTAAACACTTAAAATAAAAATGTAAAAAGAATAAGTGAAAGGATCGAAGAATACAAATGCTAAGTAGGTTAAGAGGGCTTAGACCTGTTAATAATATTTAACACTGGTCTTTGAGGAGTCTGTGCTGACAAATAAGCTTGCTATTTAAATGGCCAGCAACAAAAGCTAATAGAAAAATTCTCCTCTAGTCTTTGATATTACAAAGAATGAGTAGCTATAGTGAGCTCTCCATTAATCAGGATAACCAGAGACTGAGAACCCAGATGTCTCAGAGATGGGAGACATCATTGAGGGGATCTGTTACAGACTGCCTGAGCAAGAGGACTTAGTGGATGAAGCACTCTATAGACAGATAGGAACAGCCTCACGCTCGTAGGCCCTTGTTCTCACTGGGGACTTCAACCACCCTGATATTTGTTGGAGGGATGGTACGGCCTGGAACAAGCAATCCAGGAAGTTCTTCGATTGTGTGGAAGACAACTTCTTCTGCAAGTAATAGAGGAGCCGACAAGGACAGGTGGCAAGCTTGACCTCGTCCTCACCAACAGGGAAGGGCTGGTTGAAAATGTGATGCTCCAGGGCAGCCTTGATTGCAGCAATCATGAGATGGTCAAATTTGAGATCCTGAGGACAGTGAGAAGAGCTCGCAGCAAGCTCACTCCCCTGGACTTCAAGAGAGCAGTCATTGGCCTCTTCAGGAACCTGCTCAGTAAGATTCCATGGGGTATAGCCGTAGAGGGCAGGGGGGCCCAAGACTGTTGGTTCTTATTCAAGGATCACCTGCTGCAAGCTCAGGAGCGATACATCCCTACTAGAAAGAAGAGCTGCAGGAGGGACAGGAGACCTCTTTGGATGGATAAGGAGCTGCTGAGGAAACTTTGAAGGAAAATAGAGGCTTATAAAAAGTGGAAGCAAGGACAGGCAGCCTGGGAAGAATACACAGATGTTGTCCGGGAAGCTAGGAACCAGGTCAGGAAAGCTAAGGCCCACTTAGAATTAAACTTGGTTAGGGATGTTAAGGATGACAGGAAGGGATTCCATAGGTACATTGCAAATAAAAGACAGACTAGGGACAATGTGGGCCCTCCCAAGAAGCTATCGGGAGAACTGGCTACCCTGGATTTGGAGAAGGTTGAGGTTCTTAACGACATCTTTGCCTCAGCCTCCACCAGAAAATGCTCTGACCATACCACCCAAGTCTTGGAAGGCAGATGCAGGGACTGTGAGAATGAAGACTGTGGGCCCACTGTAGAAGAGGATCTGGTTTGAGACCATCTTAGGAACCTGAACGTACACAAGACCATGGGACCTGAGGAGATCCATCCGTGGGTCCTGAAGGAGCTGGCAAATGAAGTTGCTAAGCCACTGTCCATCATATTTGAAAAATCATGGCAGTCAGGTGAAGTTCCCAGTGACTGGAAAAAGAGAATATAACCCCCATTTTCAAGAAGGGCAAAATGGATGACCTGGGGAACTACAGAGCAGTCAGCCTCACCTCTGTGCCTGGCAAAATCCTGGAGCAGATTCTCCTGGAAGGCATGCTGAGGCACATGAAAAACAACAAGGTGCTTGGTGACAGCCAGCATGACTTCACTAAGAGGAAATCCTGCCTGACCAATCAGGTGCCCTTCTATGATGGGGCTACAGAACTGATGGACCGGGCTAGAGCACTTGATGTCATCTACCTGGACTTGTGCAAAGCGTTTGACACTGTCTCACATGACATCCTTGTCTCTAAGTTGGAGAGACATCAATTTGATAGGTGGACCACTTGGTGGGTAAAGAACTGGCTGGATGGCCACACGCAAAGAGTTGTGCTTAATGGCTCAATGTCCAGCTGGAGACCAGGAACGAGTGGTGTCCCTCAGGGATCAGTGCTGGGATCGGTCTTGTTCAACATCTTTGTTGGTGACATGGACAGTGGGATTGAGTGCGCCCTCAGCAAGTTTGCCGATGACACCAAGCTGTGTGGTTCGATTGATACGTTGGAGGGAATGAATGGCATCCTGAGGGACCCTGAGATGTTTGTGAGGTGGGCTGATGCCAACCTGATGAAGTTTAACCATGCCAAGTGCAAGGTCCTACACCTGGGTTGGAGCAATCCCAGGCACAGCTACAGGTTGGGCAGAGAAGAGATTCAGAGCAGCCCTGCAGAGAAGGACTTGGGGGTTTTGGTTGATGAGAAAATGAGCATGAGCTGGCTTCAGTGTGCGCTCACAGCCCAGAAAGCCAACATATCCTGGGCTGCATCAAAAGGAGTGTGGCCAGGAGGTCGAGGGAAGTGATCCTGCCCCTCTCCTCTGCTCTTGTGAGACCTCACTTGGAGTATTGTGTACAGTTCTGGCGTCTTCAACATCAAAAGGACATGAAACTGTTGAAACAAGTCCAAAGGAGGGCCACGAGGACGATCAGGGGACTGGAGCACCTCCCATATGAAGATAGGCTGAGAAAGTTGGGGCTGTTTAGCCGGGAGAAGAGAAGGCTGCGTGGAGTCCTCATAGCAGCCTTTCAATATCTGAAGGGGGCCTATAGGGATGCTGGGGAGGGACTATTTATTAAGAGACTGCAGTGAGAGGACAAGGGGTAGTGGGTTCAAACTTCCACAGGGGAAGTTTAGATTCGTTATGAGGAAGAAATTCTTTACTGTAAGGGTAATGAGGCACTGGAACGGGTTGCCCAAGGATGTTGTGAATGTTCCATTGCTGATGGTGTTCAAGGCCTGGTTGGACATAGCCTTGTGTGGCATGGTTTAGTGTGAGGTGTCCCTGCCTGTGGCAGGGGTGTTGGAACTAGATGATCTGAAGGTCCCTTCCAACCCTAACTATTCTATGATTCTATGATAATTCTATGGATCTCTGGATAACGCCCCTTCTACCCTTTCAACATTAACTGAGTCTGTCTCTTTAAAGTTTGCCCCCTTCTTCTTAAGGACTGAAAACATCGTTAAAACTGAGGCTTCTTCCTTAGTAGCATTTATCCTCATAGTCACCATGTTTTCCCTGGTGGCTCATCTTCTCAGTGTCCCAAGCTCTTAGAATCTTGAAGTCTCCACTGTGCTATCCACTTCACCAGGCTTCTGTTGTCCCTGGTGGCTCACCTTCCCGGTGTCCCAATCTTGCTGTTTCCACTGCGCTATCTGCTTCACCAGGCTCTGTCCCGCCAGCAAACACTTGTCTCTGTTTCAAAAGTGTTCTTGATTCCTTGTGGAATCACATCGGGGTCACCAAATGTCAGGGTAGTAGGGACAGCCAGAAAATAGCCACATGAGAGGTAGAGAGTTTTAGCAGCAACTGATACCTTATTACGAAGAGCTCCTGTTTTTATATATTTTTGCATAGCGTGGTACAATCTCATTGGTCAAGCAGAGCATAGTACAAACTTATTGGTCAAGCAGAGCATAGTACAAACTTATTGGTCAAATATAGCATAATACAAACTTATTGGCTAACAGTTTGTTATTCTATTTATGGTTGGTTGTTGATATACAGTTCAAAAAGTTTTACTTTGTCAACAGGGACTTTCTAGCTTCCCTATTGTATGGTTCCAGGCTCTGTGTTTCTTCTTCCTGTTTTCTTGCCACGTCATCATAACCCCCCATGTTTTCACAATCCTCTACAACTAGTGTCTGTTAAAATTAGTTCGCGCACCGCTTGCCTACTCCATGCTTAACACTTACTTCTTGATTAGACCATCTTTGATCACATTTGTCATTATAAAATCATTTGACATACTAATGTTTCTCTGAAAAACCAATAGACTGAAGTAATCAATAAAAACACATTTCTTAGGTCAGAATTCAGAACTCTTGCTTGTTTTCAATAATAGCTTATCCCATACCTGTTCATACTATCGGGCTTTGTGCATCTCTGCTCACAAGGGTTTTCATAGAATCATTTTTGGTTTTGAGTAATTATTTTAATCTATTTATTAATTAACAAAAATTAGTTCACTAAGAAAAATGCTATAACCATCTTCAAACACATAAAGTTTGCTAAAAATATAGAGGAAAAACATAAGTTACAGTAGTGTACAAAGGCTTTATACTCTAAAGGTATAAATTAAAAAGACGCACACTGAGAGTGTATAGACACAACGTGTAACAAAATAACCTAAAACTGAAAATATATTTCAGAAGAAGCAGAGCAAGTCCCCTGACAGGCATGTTTCTGCACCATCAAAGTTAATGCATTTATATAACCATCTATACCCATTCTAAGAAGGACCTGAGAAACAGATGAGGAATAAATATGCTCCAGAGGAACTTCTACGTTAGTGAAACCAATCTATGCACATTTTAAAATGGACCAGAGAAGTTGATGAAGAATAAAAATGCTCTAGAGAAATACCTGCATCAACAAATCTAAGTGGCATACCAACCCTTTCCCAGTTCTAATTTTTGTGATTCTTTTGGTAGATCTCTAATTAAGCTGCTGATCCGTAAAATGTTTTGTGATAAAATAAGCTACAGTAAGCTAGCTTTGCTTAGGCTGGATATGATTTTTAAACTCACAAAAGAAGAGCCAAGTCATGAAAAAATTTCTCTCTCTTTAGTAAACTTTACAATTATAAGTGGTATCCAAGATACCACTTCATGAGATGTAGTTCTAGGGAAGCACGTCTCACATATAAAGACTAGAACCTTGTAAAACACTTCATTCTTTTTCTATGCATTTTGTTCAAGCCTGGCATTCTGGATGTAAGGCATCCTGATTTCAGCAAATGTCATCCCGCATGCATCAGGTTTACCAAGATAAACCTACATGCTCTATGTTCAATAATTCCTTGATAATAACTATTGCTGACATTCAGTATGCTGCTTGACATGCTGGCTGAAAACTCATTTTAAAATGGAGCTAAATAGCGAAACTATTGAGTGTGATAAAGAAAAAAAGAAACACTATCTTCCTGATTTTATACCAGCTTCATCTAATGTAAAAAGAGTAAATTTTGTAGGATTTAGTCAGTCATATAGACAGCATCATCTTCGGTATTTTATACAAGGTCTTTGACAGAACAAAGATGTTAGCACTGTAAAAAGGCTGCCAAGCACACAGAGTGGTAACTTTTCATAGTGTTTTTATGATAAGCAAATGATTTCAAAGCTATCATGACCTGAAACAACATTATACTACTACTACTGCTAGAATATCTGCTGCAGCCTGTCACTGAAAATAGGCCAAATTAAGTCCTATCTAGCTCTCTGCTCAAATGTTTGATTGTTCTTTAACATTTTTGCTGGCTTGGCCAAGAATAGGGCAATGGCAGTAGAGAGACTGCATTGATTTTATTAGAGAAAGTATATTTGCTGAGAATTGGATGCCAACCTAGAATATGAGATACCTGAGCTGAGCTTAGAGCTTGTGAATCTTGCTCAGAGCAGGTTTTCTTGTTCTGTTGCTGCCTTTTAAAGCTGTGGAGCAGGCTTTGTGGGACAGGCTTTTCAAGTATTTTGAAGAGGTATCAGTGGTATTTTAAAAAAAGTGTTGGTCACACAAAATTTACCCCTTTTCTGCACCAGTGGTTTTATACAACACCTCCCATATTCCAGGAGCTCTCAAACTACTGTATGAGGAAAGACGAAGCAGGAGAAGGAGGCACTCATCACCTGTGTTATTGAAGATGTTCTATTCTGTAAAAAAGCACACCAATAAATAAAAAAAGAAATGGGAGTTGGGGATGGAAGAGGCAGAGAATTAACTTTGGCTCAGTGGGTTAGATTTTATCTGCTAAAATAAATGTTTTTTTTTCCTGGTCATTGCTAAAGAAGCCAATTCTGTAAATTTTTTGTTGAAAGACTGTTGAACAGCATTTCAAAAATATGATTATTTCAAAGACAAGAAATGATTTTTGATTGGTTTTGCTGTTCAATAATCTCTATTCAAATTATGTATTTTGTTCCTCCTCTAAGATTTTTTTTTCCAGTCAGATTAATATAAACTAGGGTACAGTTAGTTATAGCAGAAGACAATACTTTGCCCACATATTTAAGAATATAAAATATTTCTCTCTTCCTAAGCTTCCTTATGGCAGGATATAAATTTGTCAATTAACAACAAACTATTAATTTGATATAACTAGTCCTCCAGAAGCATAATAGTTATAAATTATATTATAACACAGGAACATGTTTATTCATTTGCTGCAGTTGTGAAAAAATACAATTTACTTGACAGTCATTTAAAAAAATACCTTGCATTGAACTAATGAATTATAGAATTTTTTCTCAGATTTAATTGCCTTAGATGAGGCCTGTGAATTGCCTTCCCATTCACAAAATGAATAGTTTATCCCATCCAGCATATTTTCGGCTGACGTTCTGCTACTCAGTCTTTGTAACATCAAAGACTGGAAATTTTTTAGTATTACTTTTAGCTCTTATTTCTATATTAGAAGCAGTCTATGTTAAATGCACATACTCCTAAAGTGCTCTGAGTCTTGCTGCAATGGGAAAAAAAGTGGCAGTACCAAAGAAAAGGAACAAAATCAGAAAAGTCACAAAAGCTGTGCCTCTGCCAAAGATGGATAGTCATCACTTGTGCTAGTTAGGACAGGGAGCATGATCTCTGCATTCTTCATGTGTTATAACATACGTACTTACTGGATGACTGTGATCTGTATACCTCTGGTCTTATGTAATACCTTTCATCATAGAAGAGCTTGGGTTGGAAGGGACAACCTTCCCTGCAGTGAGCAGGGACATCTTCACCTATATCGGGTTGTTCAGAGCCCTCTCCAGCCCGATGTTGAATGCTTTCGGGGACAGAGCACTTACTAGCTTCCAGTGCTTTATCGTATTTTACCTGGCATTCAGTGTACACAATACAGGAATTTTAATCCACCCATCCATTCATCCATTTTATTAAGTTGGACAGCTATTTGATACTGCAAATCATGGAATATTAGAAAATCAGGCTTTCACTTACCTGATACTCTTTGTTTTTAAACTCTTTACAGAAAAGGAAGTGTTAAGTCCCAGTTTTATAAACAAGGATGCTCAGTCACGTTGAAGCGCGGTAACCGTTAATAGCCTAACCACATCGTGCAGAAGGCCAGGTTAGGACAGTACTGCTGATACTAAAAGAGCAGAGCAAGGACACCCAAACCAGTTCTGCACAGACTGGGAGCATGTCTCATAAGGCTCATTAGCTTATGCTCAGCACTCACTCTCACAGCCAGAAATTGCTCAGCAGGGAACCTTTCAAGTGTTTCTGCGCTACTCTACCTAGTGCATCTATGTTCGAGAGAACTTGATCAGATCAGTCTCAGCATAACATGAACATGGGTAAATTTCTTTATGTTTTGGAATATTCCTGCGCATGTCTCTGATGTTGTCTGCATAACTGCATTTGAAAGTGAGAATAGTTGGGGGTGCAATTCAGATGAGCATTTTAGAGGCATGTCAAATCCAGAAGCAGAATAGGATGAGAATTTTTAGAAGCAGAATAGGATGAGAATAGGATCATAGAATCATAGAATCATAGAATAGTTAGGGTTGGAAAGGACCTTAAGATCAGCTAGTTCCAACACCCCTGCCACCGGCAGGGACACCTCCCACTAAACCATGCCACCCAAGGCTATGTCCACTGCAGCCTTGAACACTGCCAGCGATGGAGCACTCACAACTTCCTTGGGCAACCCATTCCAGTGCCTCACCACTGTGGAATAATTAGGAAATGTGTGTGGGATAATTGGGAATTAAATCTATATTCAAAATGCAGCATTGTCCACACATAAGAGAGAAACGGACTTTCAGGGCCTCTCAGGGTGAGATGCAGCCATACCTGGTATGTCAGGAATGTGCACTTCACAGTGATTCCCGTAACAGACGGAGGGTGGAGAGAGGTGGAGATCTCGCGGTTACGCTTTGTCCTAACTTTAGCAGAAAAAATGGGAGCTAGGTGGTACAAGAAACTGATAAGCTGCATACTTGCTATCCTGAGCCAGCGGCCTGTCATCCTTTGACAAAATACCGTCCTCAGTGTGAACTTTGCTTCATTATAATGCTAAAATACACACCCATCTGCAATGCGACACCCCCCCCCCGAAATAAGACCACGCGTCTCTGAGCATGCGCTCTGAATTTTTGGTCTCATATACCTTTAAATCGAGGTGAGAGAAATTTGCACCAATAGTAATAAAAGTATGTATGACTAGAGTCACTCAAGCTCCACCTTGAAGGTAAAAATAATATGAAATGACCCAAGAGGAAGGGGATTTTAGGGAAGATACCATCGTGGACGAGTCTGAAGGGAGATAACATCCACAGACTCCTGGGACTGGTCGACGGGCTGGACTTCTCTTCCCCCTCATAGGGACACCTGTGGGTAAGACTTGCACTGCATCCAGTGCTTCCCCAGGAAAACTTAGAATCTCTATAGAGTTACTCCTATTGTCACCTGTATATTTTAGAGCTATGCTGTGTCAACTTTATCAAGCGCTTGTATCCATGTAACTATCATATGCACGCGCTTTTGCAGGCAGTATTTATCACCGGCAATCCATAAGAACCTGTACCTGTTGCATTAATAAATTCAGTCAATAAACCACACTGTTTCGATATCCAATTGCCACTATCGGTAAATCCGGACCACTAGAGGTTCGATATAAGCGGACGTGGTCAGATTGGTTTCTGGACCAGTAGAGGTTTGATATAAGCGAACGCGGTCGGATTGGCATCTGGACCAGTAGAGGTTCTATATAAGTGAACACGGTCGGATTGCAATCCGGACCAGTAGAGGTTCGATATAAGCGAACGCGGTCGGACCGGTAGCTGCATATCAGAAAATAAAGCAAGGGGTTTGTTTTCCTCCCCCCCCTTTAACGCAACAACCACCCTTACAGTAAAGAATTTCTTGCTCATATCCAATCTAAACTTCCCCTGTTGAAGCTTGAACCCACTACCCTTTGTCCTCTCACTACAGTTCCTCATGAAGAGTCCCTCCCCAGCATCCCTATAAGGCCCTTCAGATACTGAAAAGCTGCTATGAGGTCTCCACGCAGCCTTCTCTTCTCCCGGATGAACAGCACCAACTTTTTCAGCCTGCCTTCATACAGGAGGTGCTCCAGTCCCCTGATCATCCTCGTGACCCTCCTTTGGACTTGTTCCAACAGTTCCATGTCCTTTTGATGTTGAGGACACCAGAACTGCACACAATACTCCAAGTGAGGTCTCACAAGAGCAGAGGAGAGGGGCAGGATCACCACCCTCGACCTCCTGGCCACACTCCTTTTGATGCAGCCCAGGATACGGTTGGCTTTCTGGGCTGCAAACACAAACTGCTGGCTCATGTTCATTTTCTCATCAACCAACACCCCCAAGTCCTTCTCTGCAGGGCTTCTCTGAATCTCTTCTCTGCCCAACCTGTAGCTGTGCCGGGGATTGCTCCAACCCAGGTGTAGGACCTTGCACTTGGCACGGTTAAACTTCATCAGGTTGGCATCAGCCCACTTCACAAGCATCTCAAGGTCCCTCTGCATGGCATTCCTTCCCTCCATCCTATCAATCGAACCACACAGCTTGGTGTCATCAACAAACTTGCTGAGGGCGCACTCAATCCCACTGTCCATGTCATCAACAAAGATGTTGAACAAGACCGATCCCAGCACCGATCCCTGAGGAACACCACTCGTTCCTGATATCCAGCTGGACGTTGAGCCATTGAGCACAACTCTTTGCATGCAGCCATCCAGCCAGTTCTTTATCCACCGAGTGGTCCACCTATCAAATTGATGTCTCTCCAACTTAGAGACAAGGATGTCATGTGAGACAGTGTCAGATGCTTTGCACAAGTCCAGGTAGATGACATCAAGTGCTCTAGCCCTGTCCATCAGTTCCATAGCCCCATCATAGAAGGCCAGCAGATTGGTCAGGCAGGATTTCCTCTTAGTGAAGTCATGCTGGCTGTCACCAACCACCTTGTTGTTTTTCCTGTGCCTCAGCATGCCTTCCAGGAGAATCTGCTCCAAGATATAAGTATGCCTGTGTTTCCACCAACCCTTGCAGACCTTTATAGATACTGCTGGCCACTTCTTCCGATGTAGGCTGGCCACCTGCATTGGAATGAGTGTGCATTTTGGTCAGTATGGAAGCCCAAGCCTTGTGTAGTGTTGGGAGAGGCAGAGCCTCTGCATGGGTGCCCGCTGAGACTGAGCCTGCCACCTTGCACTGCGATGATGGTGCTCGGAGCTGGTTTCTTGATTCTCTTCACAAAGTCGTTGCACCACATTCTGTACAAGGGATTGTGTAGTGGGAGTAATGATTGTCTGGATTTTGTGTTTCAAATATTGCAGTTGTGTGGAGTGTGCTTGTGGGATCCCATGTGTGTGTGTGTGTGTGTGTGTGTGTGTTTTGAAGGCAGACAGTGTTCTGAGTATTTTTTTGATTTTGGGTTCACATAAAAGTTTTTAATGGGTAGCAGACAAACATTTCAGGCAAGAAAGGGTTAATGCAAAAGTGCTGCTGCTGGCAGGTATTTATGGCTGCTGCTTGGCAGGCTGTCAGCTGTAGCTGCTGCTGAGCAGGCAGGCATTTATAGCTGCTGCCGAGCAGGCCAGCGTTTGTGGCTGTGTAAACCAGGGTGAGCGGCTTAAGAAGTTATTTGTTAGAGTAAAAACACCTCCCAACAAATTCAAGATTTGAAACACGAATGGCTAACTGAAAAAGCAAGAGGGGTAGCACACCCCCAACCTTTACCAGCCTCCATCTAAGCAGCATCAGGGTGGCAGCGACAGAAGAAAAAACAAAAATGGATAATGACACAGCAAACTCTTTGATTGTTAACACTGTGCAGTTTGCTTCTGCAGCTGTTTCACATTCTTGTTTCATCAGAATGCCTTTGCTTTGAGGAAACACTTTAACCTGACTTCTCAAGAACTGATAACCTGGGGGAGGGGGTATATTTGTGTCCTCCTACCTATAGGTCCACAGCGGCTGCCTGCCAAATTTGTCAAGCCTTGCGTTAAGCTGGACAGACGAGTGTAAAAACCCACTGCTTCAGCTACAGGAGCTTACCATGAACATTCTGAGCAGAAGGAGATAGAGGAAGAGAGAAACAAATGACTGCAAAATGTCACTTGGGAGCAACTGAAAAGTAGCAGCCTGAATATGTGTGCTTGTAAAGTAGCTCTTATTAGAGGCTGTGATTTTGTGATAACACCACCTGTGCTTACTAGCCATTTGCTAATAAGAAACTACACCTTGTATTGTATAGATTTGTCACTTGTAAAACAGATGTAAGAGCATGCAAATTTGCAGCAGCTGCTAGAAAATGCTAAGGCAAAAGATAGAAAGATTCTAATACAATGATAGCTTTATAAAGCAGACAGTGGAGTAAATTAACAGGATGAGAGAACTCCACTGACAAGAAATTTCTTTGGCTGGTCCCTCACTGCCACTGGCACCTTCAGAATGTTGCTGTGCCCTGTAGTATACATACTGCTAATGTGGATCTGTATGTGCTTTGCCATAGTAGTGACTTCTTACTGGATGAAGCAGGTGAAACTGCATTGACAACGAGGTGCAAGGACTGAGATTGACCATATGCTTCCTATCACAGTCAAGGGTAAGACTGGGTTTGCCTCTGTGTTTGCCACCAAGAACCTTTAGCTCCTCTGTTGGCTGCAACCCAGCAGGCATTGAGTGGTGGGGACACATGCCATGCCAGACCTTGATGTGAGGAATGGCCTCCCTGTTATCAGAGAGCTATACAGGAGAGAAGGGCAGGCCAAGCAGCCTGTGACTGGCATATGTGGCAGATATGATCTAGTCTAAATCCCCAGCCCAAGTAGGGTCATCTAAAGTGGGTATTATATATAAAACAAAAAAAAAAAAAAAAGGAATGCAAGGATTTACTTCACACAGACAGTTTGCAAAAGTGCAATTTAAATTTGCCTAATTTTGATTCTTGTCGTGGTTTAGGCCGTAAATCACACAGCCCGTTCACTCACTTCCCCCTCCTTCTTCCCCCCCACTCCGAGGGGGGAGGATATGGGAAGAAGAATAGAAAGAATGTAACTCCCACGGGTTGACATAAAAACAGTCCAGTAACTGAGGTATAACACAAACCACTGCTGCTACCACCAGTAATAATAATGACCAGGGAAATACAAGGGAAGAGGATACAATTGCTCACCACCCGACGACCGAGCTGTGAACTGAACTCTTCCAGGTTCCTGCCCCCAGTTTTACATCCTGGGCATGATGTGCTCTGGCATGGAATAGCTCTTTGATCAGTTTGGGTCAGGTATCCTGTTTCTGCTTCCTCCTGGCTTCCCCTCCTCCCTGTCAGAGCATGAGACTCAGAAAGTCCTTGGTCAGGCCAAAACATTCTAAGCCATAACTATAAACATCGGTGTTATCAGCTCTGCTCCCAGACCAAAAGTTGAAAACACAGCCCTGCACCAGCTACTACAGAGGAGAAAAATGACTGCTGCTGCTGAACCCATGACAATCCTCTTTCCACAATAAAGAGTTTGTGACATCTGACAGATGATTCCTGGCACAAACCACCAGTTCTGTATAAAGACCTACATGATAACGAGTGGAAAAGACCAGAGTCATTGCTGACATGGGGTCGAGGACACGGCTGTGTACAGCTAGTGACAGGACTATACTGGCTGCCAGCGAAATGTATAAAGCCCCAGAACTCAACAGAATAAAGAAACAACAATGACAGAAATCTTTGTAATATCTGTTCTATTATGTGTGACGTGACTTCAAATCAGACTAATCTTACTGAAATAATGCTGCCTGGAGTAGTGGGTGGTTATATTAATTACACAGGTCAAGCAGTGATAGAGTGGACACAGCAAATTGTAAAAAATGTGTTAGTAAAACAAAAAGGGGGAACGATAGGGGAGACCCCAAATGCACAAATCAACAAAGTATTGTTTGTCTTAAATGTTTTAATATTATCCAGTTCTGATTTACACAGGGGCATGAATGTCCCCCCAGTGATTAGGTATTTTTCTGCACTAACCCATGTAAGTCCAGATCCAATACCAGGGAAAGAACCTGTTATGGTAATGGCAAAGTCTTTGGAAAATCATAACTGGGAAGGTTCTTTCAGGTTAATAACCTGGGGAAGAGGCTATGCTTGTGTCTCTATAGAACAAGGACCCTGATGGATCCCCATGCGATGGGTGAGACCGTGGAAGAATTCACCTACGCCATCGGATCATCGACCAATTTCAGAATCTCTCAACATGAATAATAGTCCTGCTGCATGAATCAATTGGACAGATTGTGTTTGCTATGTCTTAGTTGTGGGACTTGTGAACTGTGGGTTTTGACTGAATGCGAAGATTGTGGAAAACGAGTTTGGAAACGTTCATTGTTTTGTCAATTATATTGTGAGTTATGTTATAGAAAGGCTTTTTGGAGTGTTGGTGCACTTGCTTGTATTTTAGTAATTACAGGTCACGAATATTTGAGAGCACAAAGATATGCAGCTGAGGAAGATTTGTATAATCAAGTTATAGAACGTAACAAAGGATGGAATGTGATTGCGTATGAATGCTCCCGACCATTATTAGTGCCATACATATGGGAAGTTCTCCCTGAACAGTGGAAAAAGGCTAAAGCAAAGTGTGCAAAATGATTCCAGTGGAAATAAGCCTATGTTGTCTATTGTCAGTTTGTTATGCTGTTTTTAATGGTAATATGTATGTGACTATGTGAACTAAATTGGTAAATTATACAAAACTGAAAGACTGATGGATATGTGGTCAAGTAGACCATTTTGATGAACCACTATTAGGAATTCCATCGAGTAAGTGGACCAACCTTAACCCATATAGTCTGTTGAACACTTCATACCAGTGCAAGACCGAAACAGTGATTATGGAAGACACCTTTTTGTCTGGGAGATATTAATGATACCATTCCATAGATAAACTATTTGACTGGAGAGGAAAATTTAGGTTACATCAATCAGTCATTTGACAATTGGCCGGTCATGAAACTAAAGCTAAATCACTCTGCTGACCCAAATTTATCAGGGCGATACTCGAACAGAATAGGATCACAACATTGGGCAGATTATTTGTGGGGCAGAGCCACCCATAATGTGAACCTCCGTATTAATGCCACATGTAACTTACCCACTGGCTATTGGTGGCTTTGTGGAAATGGACAAGCAAGAAGAAGTTAACAATCTACTGGTGACTTATGGAACACCATATCACAGCTTTGTTAGTGCCTTAATACCAGCTCTAGGAGTGGCTCAGTTAGAAAGAGCCATAGTTAATGTTTCAGGCGAAATGGAGGCTATAGCAAATAGCACTGCAACAGCACTTTCTGGCTTGCAAGTAGAAGTAGATTCTTTATAAAAGATAGTTTTGCAGAATTGTAAGGCTTTAGATATATTAACAGCTCAAGTAGGTGGAGTATGTACTTTAATTAATGAATCTCATTGTAGTTATGTTGATCAGTCTGGAAAGATCTTGAAAGATGTTAAAGAAATTTGGAAGCACAAGAAAGTACTTCACGATGTCGATCAGAATGATAAGGTTTCTTGGTTAGATGCCCTTCTTACATCTTGGGGTTTTAATGGTTGTCTCACATCTCTGATTAAACGTATTGGAATGATTTTAGTGATAGTCTTGACAGAGTTATGCTTTTACCTTGTATTTTGCAATGTATTCATGGTATGATTGAAAAATCAGTAAAACAGCTTTGGCTTGTTCAAGAAAGAGGAAGATGATGGATTTTTTAGACTGGGAAAATGATTGAACTCTTGGGGACTAGAAGGTTGGATTGTATCTCTGATAAAAGATGGGATTGTGATGTTATTTGTTCATCTTTGTGTTATGCTTGTGGTACCATGCTTATTATCCTGTCTGTGAAAGTCCCTGCAGCAGATGATAAACATGGCCTTTTGTGGGAAAACAAAAAGTGGGAATTGTAGGGGATTGTGAAAACATGGGTGGTTATGATGACGTAGCAAGAAAACAGGATGAAGAAACACAGAGCCTGGAACCACACAACAAGGAAGCTAGAAAGTCCCTGTTGACAAAGTAAAAATTTTTGAACTGTGTATCAACAACCAATCATAAATAGAATAACAAACTGTTAGCCAATAAGTTGGTATTACGCTATGCTTGACCAATAAGTTTGTACTATGGTCTGCTTGACCAATGAGATTGCACCATGCTATACAAAAGGATGTAAAACCAGGAGCTCCTCATAATAAAATGTCGCTTGCTGCTTAAACTCTCTACCTATTATGTGGCTATTTTCTGGCTGTGGCTCTCCCGACTACACTGCCACAACTAGTTGTCTGGATTGGGTTATTTCTTTTTTTTTTGGTTGCAAGTTTGTTCTACCAAAATGATTTTCCAGGGGGCTAGTGACAGTCTCATTTTTCACTATCAAGTAAGTCTATATTATCAATTGCATTCTATCTTACTACAAAATTCTCTCTTCCAGCACTCTGCTATCATATTATTAGGGGGAAAATAGCATAATAGGATACTTTCAGCAATGAAAGATTCACTTCTTTAATAACATTTCTATAAATATGCTTTCAGAATGCAGTATGTCAAAAGCAAATAATATTGAATTATAAAAGCTGATACACCTAAGAGTGTGGGGCATACATAAAAACATAGATGTAATGAGCCAGTCTCCAGCTCCTCTCTGGCCATTCTGACTCCAGTATCTAGAAAAAAAATAGAGTAAATGACTCTTAGGAAGCACAGGACCTGTAATTTTTTTGCAGTCTCTGAATAACAAAATAGACTTTGAGGCTGCTCCAGTTTATACCTGCTCTTAGCCATACTTTGACCTTGATTTACTTCAACTTTGAGGTCTAATGTCAGAGTCTGAGAGATCAAATATGACATAGACAAAGCAAATCTCATGTTAATGATCTTTGTGATTCTTAATTTAAATGTGCAATTCATGTCCGCAATACTTCCTGAGCTACACCCAGTCACCTTTCTGTGCTATGGCTTTCATGTTTCTTAAATAAAATAAAAAAAAAAAAGAAAGAAAAAGAAGAAATTAACTCTTTAAAGAGAGAACTGTTATCCCTTTTTCATTCATCTATGTTTAGAAGTCGATTCCCTTCCATGAATACTGATTTTCAGCTCACTTCTAGGATTATATTTCCATCTGCACTTGTCTGGCAGCAGTTTTAGCTAGCAAACAGCCAGGAGCATAATCTGAACCACAGTTGATTCAGTAGGCACAGAGTAGGAGTTAAGAAAGGAAAATTGGTTGATGTTACTCAGTTGTTAACAACTAAATCTGTATGTTTATTTAAAGCACTGTCACCAAATATCAATTCATACACTCTCTTTTTTATTGAAATCATTCTTATCAAAGAACATTGCTAGCATTGTTAGGCCTACTAACTCTCTAGAAGTACTGGCCCATCTAGCCAGTACAATCTAGCTCATGGAATGCTTCCATGAGATTGTTTAGTGTTGTATCACATCAGACCTTGTTCTTTGAAATACATTGTGATAGAATAGGCTATGATTAGTGTTGAAAAAGGAAATAGAGAAATGATAGTTTGTTACAAAATATGGTGTGAAAATTCATGAAACAAGAAACCATTAATATGGGATGAAAAATAGCTACAAGAAAATGAGTTATTATATCCACATACCTAAGGCAATATTAATAAAAAGTCGCCATCCGTTACTTCTTCGGGTAAAAAAAAAGTAAGTGTTTAGAAAACATGGGTTAAAATACTTTCAGCCTAACTTAGAGAACAATGTGTTGTAAGTCTGTGATGTGATAGTAAGCTTTAATGGCCCTTCTACTTATTTGTTGGCTTTTAGAACAATGCTTGTGTTGTAAGTCTGTGATGTGGTAATAAGACTTAGTAGCCCTTTTACTGAGCAGTCAGCCTGAAATCAGTGCCTCCTGGGCATCTGCTAAGCTTCAAACACTCCTTATCTGCCCGTATGGTGTTGCTTATCTCTTGTAAGGAAATCACACTACTCTAAATTTTTGCTGGCTGTCAGAAACTGCCAATTCGGCTGGTTTCAGCTAATTGGGGCTACTAGGGCATTCAACCGTGCTAAAGTTGTAAAGTGCATCCTGAGGAAGACTGCTTACTTCATCTTGAAGACCCCTGCCCACATGATGAAGACTACTTACTTCATCTTGAAGACCCCTGCCCATGACTGTCGGAGGACAGTGCGCAAGCGCCAAAAGGGAGGAGACTTATGATAATGAGTACCTAAACTAATTGTAATACCCCCGCTTCTCTCTCGGAAACCTACTGAATATGCATGTTTGTATGTAATAAATATCTGCTCACTTAACCCCTCGGTGTGTGGCTTGGGTGGAGTGATGACTCCCTGCGCACCCAGTGCTGCTTGCTTATCTCCCATCAATGAGCACAATAAAGAAATTGGCTGCTAAATATCGGTGCTGACGTTGGGTTTTTTTATAACAAAATTGGCGTTTATAACATACATGGTTTCATTTTTTATGAGGTATTGACGTTTTCTGAAGAAACAACAATTTTTTGGCTACTAAGTTCATATCTCCAGAAAAATAAAACCAGAAAACTGTCTAAAACTGCTTTAAAATGAAAGCTTTCAACTAGACACATTATAGCATTGATGTTACGTATTTGGAAAATTTTCCATCTTTAAACAATTTGTTAGCATGCTGTTTTAAGAAAGATTTTCATTTCTCTAACCATTACTGCACTGTTCTAAGGGACTGTGTTTAGTGTATTGTGGCAAGGTTTAGTAGAAATTAGAGACATTTCTTAAAGATACTGATAGGATTGATGAAGGAATATAAATTTTGTAAGTCAATGAATGCTTTCATCTGTGTGACTCCTATTAATGTCAGTGAGAACTCCTCAGACTTGTAGCCCTGATATTTAAATTAGATTCTCACACATTTCAGTATTACTGATCATGTATCCTGTACAACATATGCTATGACATTAACAAGTCCCATAATTGCAAACATCCTAAGTGGACAGAAAAAAACATGACTTGTATCAAGCACATATAAAGCACATTGCTGTATATACGGTGCAGGACCTACAATACTCCTTATGCCTGAAAACACATGTGCTCCTGAGAAGATGAAAGAGATCAAAATAACCTTCTGTTGAAAGACTGTAGCTCATGCAATTATCATTGTAAAATGCACATATGTGTTAACTTGACAGATCAAGTTATCTTTCAACTTAAAACTCTATCAAGAATGCAAGGGTAAAAATTGTATTTACTAAAATGTTATATTTAAATTATCTCAGTACTGTCTGTCAAAATGCATAAAACAACACAATATGGTAGGACAAATCCCTTACACATGATAGATAGCAGTTGAGCAAGCTGGTTGCATTATTATATCAACTACCCATTTGATGACACATAACTTGGTGAAACCTATCCTGAGAAATTATGACAAGAGGCTTTTTTGTAAGCCTGGTAATTCCTTAAAGCTAGTAGGAAAGATATCTTTGGGGCTTCTGCCGAATACTAAAGAGTGAGTGATAATAGATATATTTATCAGGTATGTTTACTTTGTTCCCTGATTTTATGTCCTAAAACCAAATAGCAGGCAATATCTAATGTCTTAGAGCATCTGTGTACGTGCAGTTATCTGGCAATGAGCTGAAAAACTCAAAATTTTATAAATACATCCGTGCAATAAAAAATGGCAATGTGGTTCTCATTAGTACTTATTTTACACACCCATTTTTATAGCATCCATTAAGGTAACCTGTGTACCTGGAGACAATTACTGATGAGAAGACTTGTGGAATGAAAAAAGTGGAGACAACAGGTACTGGATCTCTCGGTAAGCATGCAAGATTAAATGCTTCAGACGGAAAGTTGCTGGTCTGTGACAAAGAATGTAGGCCATGCTTACAGAAGAGGACACTCTCTCCTAGGAAATAATGATTAAGATCATGTCAATCCTGATGATTAGATGAACATGGGTTTGTAGTGCAGTAGTGAACACCAAATGGATTTATATGATCCTTAGATGCAATGAGCAAGAAAGCATCAAATAGGAAGAAAAAAGTCACATTTCATCAGTACTGGCAACTCAGTAAACCACTCTGGAACACTGTGCCTGCTTCTAGTATCTGCAGAAGTAAATCAAAGAATTGGACACACTTAAAAACATTACAGCATTATTATAATATAATATTATAATGACATTATAATATCATATTATAATTATTATTATATTATAATATTAGCTAAGATAAAAACTCTAATTACACAGCAGCTATTGAAGTCAAAACAGAAGTTCAAGGGAATACTATGGCCTGTGCTACCACCAGAGCCAAGACTGAAAGATTGAAAGACTCTCTCCTACTTTTAGAATTTTCTAAAAGCTGCTTTTATTTCTACATAGCAGTAGAAAAACATCTAGTCAGAGGCAAAGTGTTGAAAATACATAACCATCAAAAAATTACTCAGTGATCTGCAAGAAATGAGGCAGTTTTCTCATCCAGTGTCTAAAGAGAAAACACACACAGAGTACAAAAACTGGATTATTGTTTTCTTTTCAGTATCCCTCATTGTGATGACTGTCAGTTCTTCCTGAAGCAGGTGCACATAATGATGGTGAACTTTATTGTCCAAATGAAGATACTTCTAACAGATTAAAGACATTCTGAAAAAGATCTCTTCTCAAAAAGATCACTTCTAGTGACTAACCTTTCCTATGCTAAAGTCACTACTGTTTTTCTAATAACATTATTCTGAGAAGAATCCTCAGGCAAACTAAATTTTATAGAACAAATGGTTTTATTTCCTCCAAAGAGTTTCTTCGCAGAAAGCTGTAGGTCTTCTTTTTCTTGAAAAAGACCAGCTATTTTAGTAGGAATGTTACGGCCTAAAAAATGTCCCATAAAAAAAAAAAAAAAGGTGGAAAGTAAAATTCTCCTCAGTATGAGCTTCAAGAACAGAAAAGAATCTATTTCTGAAGTTCTCAGGGATGCTCTTTGACACACAGACTTTAACAAAATTAAAATTTCTTTTTGTAGAAAGAAAATCGGCCTACCAATTTGTAAAGTTTGGGATTCTCTGGATATCTTTCCTTTAATCCTCAACAGTTCTTCTCCTACATCACTAATACTAGCTGCAGTCTTGCAAAGTCCTCAACTGGCACCACACCTGAAACTTAGTTCTATTTTTCTTCAACCAATCTCCCATCTTATGAACTATAATGATTCCCAGTGTCATCGACGTAGGAACTGAAAAGTTTTTTCTAAATAAACTCTATTTTTTTTTTGATCATTCAAATATGTATTTTAAGCCCTATATTGTGTTCAATACCTTTTCATTATTGTAATTAAAATGTGAATCTATGAAATAATTAAAGATTTTCTTATTCTTAAATCTAAATATTTTCTACTGGTTAGTACAATGCAATTTGAGGTAGCTAAATATATATAATCTGTACAAAAAGCAGCAAAATATGGAAAATGTAAAGTATTAAAAGTAAATTAAATATTAACTTAAAATCAAGTATGTTATTCCTGATAAAAATCTTTCACTGAAGAATATGTGAGCAGTTCTACATGTTACTTAAAATGCACAACGTTTGCTCTGCAAGTTTTACTGAGAGAGAAATTGTGAAGATCATAGGGATAAAAGAAATATAAGAAATCATAGAAATGAAAGCCTGATATCACTGAAAACTCTTTTTTGACTCAAATTAATGTAACTTGCATGTTTATTATACAATGATATCCTTTCTTGTCCCCTCTGCCACCTAAAGATTTGGGAACAACATATTTTTCTTGAACAATTGTTCTGAGGTAGTTCCACTAGAAAGTTATGCATAAAACCAGCCTTTTTATTTTTAACTCAGTGTGCAAAAGGACTTCGTATATCACTACCAAAATACTTTCTAAGTCACTGGTCACCACTGTTTTTGTGTTTCAACTCATCTAAGAATTAACTTCCCTTCTTTACAGTGATAGGTTGATAGTGATATTGAAAATTCAACACTTTCCTGTTAGACTGCCACTCTCTTTAGCCACAAGAACTGTTGGATATTCATTTTTTGATTCAAATGGTAGCATTCGCAACCTCATCTTTATTCAGGTCCCAGAAGTGAAAGACCCTTTATATCTTTAAAGTGAATATGAGAGAAGTGAATTACTGATATAGGAAGAAGTTGAAGGCTTTGAAGAAAGAAAGAAAGAAAAAATTAAAAAAATTCACGTAGAATTTACATTTTCTGTATGTGAAGTAGCAATTCTATATTAAATTTCTGTGAGATTTACTGTATGTGATTAGTTCCTGAAGCTCTGAAAATATCTGAAAGATATTGGTCCCAAACACAGTTATACCCAAACAACAATAATTAAAAAAAAAAAAAGCAACAGACTGGGCACTGTTAAAATTATCAGAGATAACTTTAAATTATTAATTCCATAATGAACCATTAATAATGAATGCAGGAAGTATTACAAAAGCTACCACAGCATGTTACCATCCAAATTTTACTTACCAGTTGTGTTTTATTGATTTCCAGAATTGATAACTCAAAGGTTGTAAGGGAGGTATACTGGGGAAACCATGCATACGTAAATAAATAATTGCATGTGGAATGAGCAATGCTGCTGAAGAAAGGTTTGTGCATCATAGTAATTTTAATTCCTCTTTTGAAGCATGTAGATTTAGGGAGGAGTCATGAAGAAATATGATAGAGATTTTATTGGGCTTGTGGTTTTGTAGATACTCTGTTCTATTTCAGGCACCCATCTCAGGAGGAATAGTTTATATAGACACTCTAAGTGGCTCGATTTACACTTCAGTAATTTTATTAACTAGTTAAGGCTACTGTGCTCACCTAAATCCATCAAGGGATTTATCTAAGTGACTTAATTTCCAAATTACTAGATTGCTTATAGATTGTAGTGGTTTAAGCCCAGCTGTAACATAGAACCATGCAGCTGTTCACTCACTTCCCCTGCTTTTCTTCCCCCGCCCTGCTCCCGGAGGGATGGGGGGGAGAATCGAAAGAATGTAACTCCCACGGGTTCAGATAAGAACAGTCCAGTAACTACGGTACAACACAAAGCCACTACTGCTGCCATCAATAATAACAATGATAAGGGAAATAACAAGTGAAGAGAATATAAAGCTCACCCCCCACTAACCAATACCCAGTCTGACCGAGTAGCTATCTAACCCTTCCGGGTAACTGCCCCTAGCATACATACTAGGCATGACGTGCTGTGGTATGGAATACCTCTTTGGTTAGTTTGAGTCGGGTGTCTTGTCTCTGCTTTCTCCTGGCTTCCCCTCCTCCCTGTCAGAGCATGAAACTCAGAAAGTCCTTGGTCAGACTAAACATTACTAAGCAGCAACTGAAAACATCAGTGTTACCAGCACTGTTCCCAGGCTGAAAGTCAAAAACACAGCACTGCACCAGCAGCTAAGGAGGAATAAAAAAAATTACCTCTACTGCTGAACCCAGGAAATAGATCTTGTTACAATCAAAGTTAGCTTAGTTGCACAAGATTTCTATGGGCTTAACACTGTAGCTAGAAATATAGTCCTGCTTTTACTACAGTTAAGCTCCAATGTGTTTATTATACTGTTGCATAAGCGAATCACACATAGCTCAACCCTGTAAAGTTTTTTTGGCTTGAAGACACAGCAACTTTATCAGTTGAGGATTTAATGTTTATATTTTCTTAGGCAGGGTGTATCTCATCTGGTGTTTTACAAAAACCATTTAGATATCAAAAAATAAGAAAACTTAGGCAGAAGTCTAAAAACCTGATCCTGTCAGGTGTCCACTGTTACTATTTCCTTTTACCTTCTCCCCACATATCCCCATATAACAGCAGAACATAATCCATCAGCCTAAACTGCCTGAAACAGTATCCAAAATATTGTAGGTCAGATAGTGAGGGATCCCAAAAATTAAGAAATCCTAAGAAATGTACTTTCTGGAACTGAACTAAGTTTTGTCTCATCAGTATTCAATAACACTGTCTTTTCATAAAGAAGATTAAAAATAGAACAAAACCACAAGAGCAAGTGAGTAGAGACAAACATTCAGAAGACTTTAAGATTTTTTTAACTCAGACAGCTTGGATTTTTTCTGTGATTAATGAATTTCCTTCTTAGCCAAGAAACTGTGATACAATTCATTTTGCAAATATGACTGTTACAAGTGGCATACAAGAAAATCTTGTGCATGAAAGCCAGGCAGCTAGCAGCCACACTTGCCATGTGCACATATATTTCAGAAAAGAAGGTCAGTTGCTACACGAAAGTGATAGATGTGTAAATACCCCCTGGCACTAGCAACAGTTACACCCCTTCATAACAAAGTGATTCACTTACAGTGCTCTTGTTTGTCTCTCTAACTGCCAGATTCTTCTTTTGTATTTTTCTTCATTAATGAAAACTTGATTGTTTGGAACTGAATAATGCTGGGAAGAATAGTGATACCTGCTGTGATGTTTACTATTCTTATTATTCTTTACACGAGTGCTAAAGGAACCATCATATTTGCCTTCTGTAGTTGGTTCACTAAATCATGCAGGAATAAAGGGCTTCAGGTACTCATCCTATTCATAAGAGGCCAGGAAGTAGAAAAATAAAACAGAAATACCGGGGTACTGGCACAAACTATTTCACAGGACATTCACATTCATACCTCAAGATCCCATTCACAGTTCTTGAGTACAAGGAGTCTGTATGATCCTGAGGGAAAATTGAATGGTGTTTCCTCTGAATTTCATTTTCACAGGCTGCCTGGGAAATGTGAGCCATCTTATTTAAAATTATGGTGTCTTTAGATGGGAATTCAAAGATATATAATGGATTCCTAGACCTCTCCCAACACTACTCCTCCCTTAAGAAAACATCAAAGAAGGTGGGAAAAGGAAATATTTGCATTTAAAATGCATCTTTCATATTTCCTCTCTCTTTCTTTTAGGTGATGAGCCACTTGGAAATCAACTGGCAAGATCCTGGAAGGCACTGTCTTATCTGCCTTGTGCAAAATCTATCAGTTATTTTTTAATTTTTTTTTTTTTTTTAACACATATACCTTATCTAAAGAGGAAGAAATTTTGTGGTAGAGTTACATTATCTCATCCCAGAAGTTTTTACATGGGTGTTGGTAATGGTGTGTGTTTAGTGGAGCAGTGGGGAGAACAGTTCAATAATGTGACTTTTTTCACTTATCTGGCAGTTCTGCTCTCTTTCCTATCATGTGTCTACCATTGTAGAGTTGGTGCTCAGGTACAGCGGTTGAGTGGTGAAGCTGGCAGCGTTAGGTTTACAGTTGGTAAGATTTTATGACTCTAAGCTGAAGTAGGTATAAACCCCCTTTTTTCGGTTGACAATAACTCAATAGCCGCATGTCAAGGATATTCAAATATTTCTAATTTATATTTTTAAGTGTATATTTCCATAAGATGGCTTACTTTGCCTAGTTATGAGCTCATTAGCGGAGTGAGCATTTGCCATGGGTTGCAAAAGAAGTAACACATTAGTACTCTTCCTTTTTCACAGGAGAATCCAAGGAGGAAAAAGTTAAGTATTTCTTTCTATTGCACTGATATGTAAAGAAGGAAAGGCATGACTGGGAATCAATACCCCTCTTTAAAAACAGAATTGAGGTGGAAAGACCAGTTATGGAAGGAATTCAACTGCAGTAACCCAAAAAGGAGCGGAGGGATGGAGATGCCTACAAGCTAGCTACAGAACATATACATCAGTATCAGTAACATTTACAGTTGAAGCTTTATGTAGAGCAAGAAAGTGTACAGACACTCACATTCATACAGTTTGTATTGAAGTGGCTTAAAGAGATGCTTTCAGTTTAGGCTAACATTTTCTAATTCGTATTGAAAAAGCCTGTAAGTGTCAACAAGGTCATTTACCACATTCTAACAATTGAGAAGGGAAGCTCCGCTTTATCGTCATGAATTCTTGAATCTTTCCTACACAGTTTGCAAAAGCCTGTCTTTGTCCAGACTGCACAATACTAACATCCGGCATGATTAGCACAATTGCACAATATATACCAACATTAAGGATTCCCTACTTCTACCTTCGTTTACAATCCAAGTTAGTTAGGACAACAGGCTTCCAAGGAACTGTCTGTTTACGGATACATGTGAGGCTTAGCAGTGGGGAAAAAAAAGCTATGTGGATGGGACACTTAAAACAGATTCTTCATACTTTCTGTTAGATGGTGATCAGGGCAGGGAGCCCAGATGAGTGTGGCAATTATTCTGTAAGCTCAGCAGCAGTCTCCAAACCTGCACAGTTTCTGCTAAAGAGAAGTGGCTTGGGTGGCCCTTCTCATTGTCCCTGGCAGTTCCTAACACACCTGGAATGAGATGAGTTAATCCTGTATTCAAAGGACAAAGCCACTTTGGACCCAGACTGCAAACCTTGCAAATTTCTTGCAGACGCCCAAAAGCTGAGGAGGCAGCCCTGTGGTGACCCACTTGCATTGGCTGTAATGCTCTTTGGGTTGTTTTTCCCATGCTAATGCAGAGACCTTTGGAAGACAACCATGGAAAAGTCTCTCCATTTCTGTGGAATGTCAGAAATTGTAACACATGGACTTTCAGAAGAACTGCAGACACTTTCATTCCTATTTATATACACGTCAGGTTTTGTCATGCTCTTGCTGTGTAAAAACAAAAAGTACACACATAGGACTGGAACAGTTTGAAAACTAGACAGATAAGGCAGCTGTTTCTGTCTGCCTTTTATTGGGCAACACTGCTTCACTCTTTTGGAGAGAGACACTGTCATTCTTGTTAACCTGGTTTCTGAGGCACACTCAAACTCTGTGTCATGGGCTCAGCAGCAGCAGTCATTTTTCTCCTCCTTGGTAGCTGGTGCAGTGCTGTGTTTTTGACTTTGGGCCTGGGAACAGTGCTGATAACACCAGTGTTTCGGTTACTGCTTAGTGATGTTTTGGTCTGACCAAGGACTTTCTGAGTTTCATGCTGTGCCACGGAGGAGGGGAAGCCGGGAGGAAGCAGAGACAGGACACCTGACCCAAACTGATCAAAGAGGTTATTCCATACCACGGCATGTCATGCTCAGGATGGAGAGCGGAGAGCAGAGACCCGGAAGGGTGGGGGTGCACTGCGTGGTCAGGCTGGGTTTTAGGCAGTGAGCAATTGTATTCTTTCCTTGTATTTGCCTTGTCATTATTATTATTGGTGGTAGCAGTAGTGGTCTTGTGTTATACTTTAGTTACTAAACTGTTCTTATCTCAACCTGTGGGAGTTGCATTCTTTTTGATTCTCCTTCCCATCCCTCCGGGAGCGGGGGGAAGAAAGAGGGGGAAGTGAGTGAGAGAGAGACTGGGTGAGCTAGAGAGGCTTAAACCACGACACTCTGCTATTTGTTTTAAAGAATCACTTCTAAGGCAAAGGAAAAAGACTGATGCTGAGAGTAGAATAATTGGGTCTGTAAATCCGCCAACCTATTATTGAAGAAAAATTTTCACACCTATTCCAATTCTTGGTCACGATTAAGAAGTTTTTTGGCTTTGATATTTGAAGTTTGGTTATTCTTATTTGAGGTTGACGAAACACTGGAATTAATCTATACTGCCATAGAAAAACAGATTACAGCACAAGAAAAAAAGAACATGACTGATAGATAAATACAGACAGATGCATCACTACGTAATTTTTGCCATTACCACCTCAGCCATACAAGGCAGGCGTGGATAAAGATACACAATGAGCTTTAAAAATATACTTCAGTTACAGATTGTTCCATTGTATTTTACTACAAATATCTTAACAATTATTTCAATATACATTATTCTTCTTCCATTCAAGTACATGTTATGTACGAATGCTGTTATCTGTAAAAGCAATAAATTCAGTCATAGCAGTAAAGTATAATAAGAACATTTTTCTGTGGCAGAATTGATTTGGGGTAGGTACATTAAAGTCATTTGTAAAAAATAGACTCTGAAGATGAGTAACTGAAATTTTTACAAGATTAAGTTTTCAAATAGAGATTTTTCCTCACTTATGGGAGATTAACTTTTGAAGATGTACTGAAACATTCAGGAGTCAATGAATAATAGGCTAAAGTGATGGGAACACAGTTGTTTTTTTCATGAATGGAGAGAGGGGAAGGAGACAAAGATTCTTAGACTGTCATCAGTCAGCATTAATTTCCCATCATGACCATGAATCTATTTCAGTCAAGGGTGACAGAACAACAGTAGAGATTGGTGAGTTAAGAACCGCACTTACAATTTTAGTGTCCTACTTTGCAACTGCATTTGATGTACAAGGCCGCACGTGGAACACCATTTATTTTACATCATAGCATGTAACTAATGGCCACGTTTCAGTGTCATTGTTGACAGTGTAACGTAACTCTAGAGCTGTGTTAAAGTCTGCTCCAGAGGCAGCACAGGCACTTTTTTGTTACACAAGCTATCAACGCATTTTCAAATGAGTTCCAGAAGAAGAGGTCTTCAATTGCACAGCTTCCATAACTGCAGTGGGTTGTCAGAAACGATCTGCTTCTACTTTGGTGTGCATATAAGGAACTGATATAAAAAAATACAACTGAAATCCAATATTTATTTAAAATATTTCAATATATTTTTGTTGTGTTTCTGCAAAACTAGAACATTTCACAGTATAGGGATACCTTGTTTAAAAATTATTTTTCTGTCTCTGAAAAGTAATGATTTAATGTTAAAAAAAATTATTTAAAAGAAGCTCAAAGAAAAATCCTGATTAAATGTGAAAAAAGGGGAGTGTTTCCAGTATCTGCTATAAAATGATCTAGTTACTCCATGAAACTTTTTCTATAAAAGTAGAAACTACAGCATTTACAGCATTTGAAAAGAAAACATGAACTGTTTTCTCTTAATTTTTCCTTCAGCATTATAAGCTGTTATCATTTTGCCTACACAGGATTATTGTGTCAGATTAGAAGAAATTCCTTTAGTGTCATCTCCCAAAATTCATCCATTGTATTCTGTTCTATACGCATTTTCAAACTGTACCAATTCCTGTTGTATGTCTCATCCATCAACACATTCAGCAATGTGACCATTATCTGTTGATGCACTGCTTATTGTCTTATTCCTTCTCTAGGGAGATGTATGTGTGCAGTGTTGTTTTTTTAGCAGTGTTTTTCATTGTTTTGCTTTTATGGTTTCCTTTGTTTTGCTTTCTTTGTCATCCTTTTTAAAGAAATGTGGTATTTTCAACTTAGAGAAGACAAGGTCAGAAAAATATTCCCAGTATATGAAGCCTTAAAAGGAGAAATGATGATGACCTTCTGTTACTGAGGGCAATTATTCCACACTGTCTCCTGTACAGGTAAAATTTGGCCCTGTAGAGATTTCCATGGGAAAGAAAGGTGAAGTTTTCTGCCACAGGCTTATCTTTAAACATCTAGGGTGAATGCTGAAGAAATGCATTTCAGTATTTTTTGCATTACTTAGTTTCCTAAGCAGACCAAGGTTCACACCCTGATATATCCTACTGTGTAATCTAGACAAGAGGTGATAAATATATGGGTAATCATGTCATGCTATCATTTTTATTCGGGTATACAGACTTCCAAACACAACAGAACATGATTGAACTAAACACAGCGGATACTGCTACAGCAAAGCTTAGCAACAGTGAAAAGTGAAGATGGACTAATTGTCCAAAAGCTATTTCTATTCTTCTGGATGCTTTCATCTGTTAACCATCCTCATCTGTTCTTTAAGTTCATTTTAAGTTAATCTCTGCTTATTTAACTTACATCAACAACTGCACCAAGGTTCTGTAGGTAGTGGTACTTTATAGGTGAGTGAGAGTAACTATATTGCTATGTGAAGTACCAAACGTTCCTCTAAAACTTTTTTTTAAGTGCATCCATCTAAATTCTTGCGTGCTATTTCTAACCATCATAAAAAACATATTTTTAACATTAACACTGGAAAGAAAGACGAAGAAAGGATTCAGTCACAAAGCAGTTGGCATCAGTGGGACCACTTATGCCATTAATTTCTGCATAAGTTCAGACCTGATTGTTGCATATTGACCCAAGTACTCCAAAGGTACAATTAATAAAAGCTAGAAATTTTCAAAGTACTAGTACAATAGCCAAGAAACAATTTCAGACTTTGACACTGCCCGTGTTTGCAACTGATAGACAGAAACTGGAAAGTTTACCAGAACTACCAGCAGTAATATAAACTACTGAACATAAAGTTTAAATTTTAAAGAATCACATAAAATTTGTCTGGTATGGTAACAACAGAAAATTCTTAAATCTTTTGCCGAGGAGCAGTACTTACAGCCTGAATAACCAGCACAGCTGAGAGGTCTAATCCACCACTGCAAATAGCTGCCCTATAAAAGATAAGAGAGCAGCCAGACCAAAAGGTCATTTTAAACTGAAATGTGGGGACATGCCACCCAGTGCAAGCTGTGGTGTAATTTGAGCAACAGAGGCTGGTATTTCAAACTGTTTTCTGGAACAGACAAATAATTCACCCCTTTAGAAATAGAAACTAGGTAACTTCTATAAATAGTGTAAAAGTCATTATACTATAGCTCAGTAGTCATTATGATAGATACTGATTCTGCCATCCTGTACAAAAATTGAGATGGCTAAAAGATGCCCTCTGATATTCGCATTATTCCTCTACTGTGACTGTTATGTTTGGATGAGTAAAAACTCCACTGTATTTGCTTTATCTAAGTCCATTTCTTCCTCTTGCGAAAGTATAAGGAATAGTTGCATATTCTTCAGTTATATTTGCTTACAAAACATGTTTACTTTTTTTTTTTTTTTTGTGGTACAGTTCATGCTTTCATTCACTAATGTACACACATATTTAGCTGTTTTAACCCCAGCTCCAGTCTGTAGGAAGCTTAGAAAACCTCAAAGAATAATACCTATTCACCAAGCACAGTACATGACACTTGTTTTGGTGAAAACTCTATTCACTGCCATCTCTGAATCAATAAAGGAAACTGCACATGTGACAGACAGCTAACTTGGCACCGCAAAAGTATAAATGGATTGGCAGAGGTATTTAAAAATTTTTGGGGTTTTATCATTGACCAACAATTTGTTGTTGGTGGGGAATAGGAAGACAATCATGACATGGGTCAAACGACAGAAAGCATTAGAGAGGCAGAGCATTGAATAAGCATCTCAGCAGTATGAAAGATGAAAAGAGATTTCAAGGAAGTTTGTATGTGTAGGTAGACTAGATTGAGGATTTGTAGAGAGCGTTTGGCACCTGTTGATTTAGCCCTGTGAAATATAACTAACATATCACCCTATCAAAACCAAAAGTATTCATCAACATGCATTGTGATTTCAGGACAGGATTTGTTATTCCATGATAATATGGAATATTGTTATGTTTACTCTGTTTAATAATGACACCAAAATCGCTATTCATGTTATGTTTTAGACAACTATTGGTCTTAGTTCATGTTCAGCAGCCTGAGAAAATGATATTTGGCATTTGTTACAGTGAAGTTCTTTTTCTTCTCAGTTCCAGGAACTTCATAACCTGCACTGTACTATTTCAGTTACCATTTCAGCACTGCTACTACCACTGCTCCCAGAAATTGTTTCCTGAAAGTTTTTGTGAATGATATTGAACAAAGACTGGCATAGATTGATCACAGAAAATCATAAACATAAGTCACATCTGGCAAAATAGAACAAAGCCTGCAGTTAGAGAGATCACTGCTCTGTTGTGGAGAAGTGGCCAGTCCCACCTCACAACATGAAATCCTTTATTGCTTCTCTGTGCAACAGAATCACTGACACTGTTAAATACAAGATAAGAATCTAAGCTACTGTATGTCTGAAAATCATAGAATCATAGAATCATAGAATAGTTAGGGTTGGAAAGGACCTTAAGGTCATCTAGTTCCAACCCCCCTGCCACAGGCAGGGACACCTCACACTAAACCATGCAACACAAGGCTATGTCCAACCTGGCCTTGAACACCGCCAGCGATGGAGCATTTGCAACTTCCCTGGGAAACCCATTCCAGTGCCTCATCACCCTTACAGGAATGAATTTCTTCCTCATATCCAATTGAAACTTCCTCTGTTGAAGTTTGAACCCGTTACCCCTTGTCCTCTCACTACAGTCACTTAATAAATCGTCCCTCCCCAGCATCCCTATAAGCCCCCTTCAGATATTGGAAGGCTGCTATGAGGACTCCACGCAGCCTTCTCTTCTCCTGGATGAACAGCCCCAACTTTCTCAGCCTGTTTTCATACGGGAGGTGCTCCAGTCCCCTGATCATCCTCGTGACCCTCCTTTGGATTTGTTCTAAGAGTTTCATGTCCTTTTGATGTTGACGACACCAGAACTGCACACAATACTCCAAGTGAGGTCTCACAAGAGCAGAGGAGAGGGGCAGGATCACCTCCCTCTACCTCCTGGCCACACTCCTTTTGGTACAGCCCAGGATACGGTTGGCTTTCTGGGCTATGAGCACACACTGCTGGCTCATGTTCATTTTCTCATCAACCAACACCCCCAAGTCCTTCTCTGCAGGACTGCTCTGAATCTCCACTTTTACTTGCTGCCACTGTTGTGGCAGTAAAAGACACTTTTGGGGGAATTCCAAATACACTTAATCTTCAAATCACAGGAAAGCAAGATTTCTAACAGAAAGGGAGCATGCTAGTACAATATCTCTGTGAAGGTGCTGACTCTCTGAATCAGAGATTTCCAAGTCAGTTAAAATGTTAGTATCTCAGGATGAACTCACTACTTCAGCTGCTGCCTAGTGAAGGAATTATGCTTCCCAATTACTTCAGCATGTGATTAAAGCAGAACTCCTGAGGGAAAAATGGCTAGCTAGAAAGGATTGATTCTGATGAAGATTATTACTTTGGAGAACCTGAAGATGTCTTGAAAGATACATACTTCAGTTTAGGAGGTTTGTGAGATTTAAGACTCTAAGTCAGGGGGAGAATACTAAAGGTGTTCAATCACAAAAACAGACTTTGGAAAACAGGAATTATTTGTTTGGTCTAAAGAGAAACAAAGGGCAAACTAAGGTAAGATGGGCAGTGTCTGAAACAAGACATGATAAACCTCAATATTAGCATTCTTATTTCATAAGCTGAAATGCTGTCCCAGATACCATTAGTAGTTAAAATTTGGTAATGCTCACTTCTGTGCTTCTGCACCTTACCTTATCAAAATTAAGAGTGAGTACTTAGATTAGTAAATAAAACTGTATAGCAAAAGCCAGTGTGTGAAAGGCATTGAGGCTAAACTCGTAACAGGCTGGTGGAGAGGCAAAGCATATTGAAGCAAAGGAAGGAAGCTCCAGAGGTTAAGCATAGACTTGCTAAATACATGCAAAGAGAAGAAAAAAATGTGACCTTTTTCATCAGAAAAAGGGCTAAATGTGGCACATGGGAGAGAAAGAGTGAGGCAATTTGTTATTGGAACACTTGTGCAGTCAGCCAATGTTATTGCAAAAGCTACAGAGAGACTTACCGTAGCCTCTGGATAGTATAAGCCTTCCCCTGACTCACATACTCCCAGGTGCCTCTGAAAGAAACCTTGATGGAAAGGAATGGACTAATGCAGATTAGCCACATTGTACAATACTCCATGTTGAGACACTTAAGGGGAGTAACAAAGGACCTGACACAAATCTTTGCATAAGGTATCTGTATAGGTCTGCCACTATTTGCTTCTCTTGTTGTTTTTTCCTTGACCATATATGCACTTTGACATATGAGGAAAAGCAATATGAAAGAAGAGGCACAGGTCTGAGAAGTAGTTTAGTATCACTGAACAGCAAACCTGGGTTTGATTCAGAAAAATAGAGAGATTTTAGAGATCCTGCTTAATGGAGCTTGAATATTTCTTAATATAGCTAATCGCAAACCCCAAAATACAGGAAGTCGTTTTATTAGAAGACCTGAGTAAAAACAATATCTTAGATCTCAGTACTACTTGAGATTCTTAAAACCAATATATTCAATTCCTTAAGGATTCTTAACTTCAAAAGGCTCTGCATTACCCTTTTCTCTCCCTGAATTGACGGCTTGACCAGAGCTGACCTCTCAGTCACAGGACTAAACATTAGACCAGCCTTGACTGGCATATTGTGCTAGCAAAGATTTTAATCAAGGGTATTTAAAGTGTCTGGGAGCTGATCAGCAAAACTAGCTAATCTGGATGAGGATAACTGGGGTCACAAATAAAGCAATTTTGAAAAGCACCATGGTTATGCTATGAATCACTCTACTATACGACTGAATATACTTTCCGTAAAGCTATTAAAAGATGGGATTTTGCTGGCTAGTTCATCCTGACAACACAGTTTTATTGTAAATTAATCAAACCATTAACCTTCAGAATTCTAGGGAGCTAAGAATCTGAACATTGTCTCAAATAGATATTGTGACATACAGTAAACTTTAGTATTTTGTATGACAATGTAAAATAGTTTTAAATATTCAGTTCTTACTTTTGTCAGGGAGACTTTCAGATATTCTAGATGTGCAGCTACTGTGATTATACAGATAGTTGTGTGACAAGTTATCATACGCTAGCATTTCAATGTTCACTTACCCAGCTGGTACACATAAGGGAAGTAATTGTAATCACAAATTAGTCCCACAATAACATGCTTAAAGAGTTCTAAAATCTGGTTCTGACTCACCAAGTGTGACTGCTTGTTTCCAAGAGAAACAAAAAAAGTATGATTCTAGCTGTGTCAGTCTTGTGCCTCTATTTTCAAACAAGCAAAAGCAATAAAACCCTGCACTTGAACTTGCAGGTAGGCTCTGACCACTTTGCAGCAGTGCAGTAATGGAAAGAGGCCTTAAAGCTAAGAGTAGTTGATGATTCCTCCAGTGACAAGAGCAATACAGAAATACTGCAGCTTTGTATCTGACCTGTTATGCTTATGGCTGCTGCTGTGATTCGCAGTGCTGTTATATTATTCACATGAAACATTAAGGGCCTGATTCTTCACTCAGAGACATTCAGGTTAGAACTTAATCTACTGAAATTGCTGCGGTTTAAAAAATCAGTGCAAGCCTCTGGAAAGAGAATTGATCTCTAAAGGCACCATCCAGCACAGTGGAGTGATGAATTATATAACATTAACAAATCTTATAAGTCTTTGGTAAATGAGAATTTGATGACAAAGCCTCAGTAGGCTTGGCAACTCAGCAAAGTGCCACAAAGTCAGCTTGTTTATCCGCAGATTATCTGAATTATTCAGGCCTCTTGGGTTTTCAAAATTGAGCTAGAAGCCTTGCACAGACAGATGATGCCAATTGTGTGTACATTAACAAGGAAAAAAATATTCCCAGGGAAATTTCCTATGACTAAATAGCCTTGGTAACAGCAACATATTTTTTTTCTTTTTCACCACATGGAGTGATCTTGTCAATCAACTAGGACTATGGTGAAAATGCTCCTGAAATAGCTATTTATAATCCAGAAGGCAGCCAGTGGTCTTTGTTCATAAGTGAGAAATACATTCTTACAATCGAAGCTGCCATCTACTTTTCACAATACAGATTCACAACAAACCACCCTGATCTGGAGAGGATTAGCACAAGAACTGCAAAAATACCAAAGAGCTGCACTCCTCCTCTCTACCTGCATGCTTACAGCCTGACACAAAGCCCACTGATGATATCAACAGCCCACTTTATACAGGATCTCATTAGATTTTGAGCTTTGTGTTGATTATGGCACTACATAGAATCATAGAATAGTTAGGGTTGGAAAGGACCTTAAGATCAGCTAGTTCCAACCCCACTGCCAGGGACAGGGACACCTCTCACTAAACCGTGCCACTCAAGGCTGTGTCCAATCCAGCCTTCAACGCCGCCATCGATGGAGCATTCACAACTTCCCTGGGCAACCCATTCCAGTGCCTCACCACCCTTACAGTGAAGAATTTCTTCCTCATATCCAATCTAAACTTCCCCTGTTTAAGTTTGATCCCAAATAATCTACTGAATCCTGCTCAGAGCAGAATGAATTATAAGAGCTAAAACATATGGATGACAAAAATGAACCCTTTTGAGTCTAAGATTTCGAGAATATGAAGATGATTCTGGCCAACAAAGGATATTTTACGATGCTTAGGAGAGAAAATGCCCATCAAAATGCCCCTAAAGCCTGTTCCCATATTTTCTACCACTTTGAAACTTGATTGCCTTTAAAAGAGGAATAAGGTGCAAAGTCTTGCTCAAAATTATTCCTTTGTCACTCTTGTCAAGCTGATATTGTAGCAACTGCTTTTCTTGCACCTGTTTAGCAATAGAGTCACTTACTTTTATTTAAAACTTGGTTTTCTCCTCATCTTCCATCTACAAACCCTTTTCGATGAGATATTGGCAAAAAAGGAAATCTTCCTTCTCTTCTAGACTTTTAAAAGCATTTGTATTGGCAGAGGAATTGGGGAGCAGGGGAGGAAGAGAAAGAGAAATCAACCTGCATTAGTATTATAGACCCTTCTCTTGGAGGAGGGAGGGATGGGTGGTACATTAAGAACATAAAAGTAGCAGTTCTAAATTTCAAATCCTTGCAACAACAAAAATAAATCTGTACAAAAGTAATGTGGGATTCACAGTGCAAAGCTCTCAGAAGAAAAGTTTTTCTGTGTACACACAGCAGCTTACTCCCTTCTCCCCCTTCTGAAATATAATTATTTATACTTCAAAACTGTAAAATGGAATAACACATTTTTTAACCTATAAACATTGTGTAGTTTTAAATTCTGTTTCTTACAATATCCTTTAGAATTAGCCTAGCAGACATTGCTGTAGGGAACAGAAAGCAGCCAGCCACACTGCTGAGGTTGAAAGAACTACTTGAGAATTAGGTGACTTGATTTAATTTGAGACTCAAAGTAGAGGACTATGTGCAAGAAAGGCGAAGAAAAGTCTGTCTACAACACCTTTAGTTTCTGATCTGCCACGTTAAGTACCTTTTCTCTATGTAAAATATACATTATCCTGTCCTAATTCTCTGGGAATCTCATGGTAAGAGAAAGCCTGGGCACAGTCACCTCAAAGCCCTGGGTAACTGTCATCCTGTAGTCCTCCACCTAGTCTAGCTCTTAGAATCAAAGAATCATAGAATAGTTAGGGTTGGAAAGGACCTTAAGATAATCTAGTTCCAATCCCCATGCCATGGGCAAAGACACCTCACACTAAATCGTGTCACCCAAGGCTCCGTCCAACCTGGCCTTGAGCACTGCCAGGGATGGAGCATTCACAGCTTTCCTGGGCAACCCATTCCAGTGCCTCACCACCCTCACAGTAAAAAGCTTCTTCCTTATATCCAATCTAAACTTCCCCTGTTTAAGTTTTAACCCATAACCTCTTGTCCTATCACTACAGTCCTTAATGAAGAGTATCTCCCCAGCATCCTCATAGGCCCCCACTCTTCTTCCTTCACGTTCAAATTCTGTTTATCAATGAGTCTGAAGGAGCAAGGCTTCAAAGACCAGAGTTAATAAAAGGTGGAGTCTATGCATAAATGAAAATTAACACTTGTTCAATTTGCATCAACTGGAATGAATAATCCATCTCCATTTAGAACATTTCCGACAGATTCCTAATGAGAACTCTAGAAATGACAATGAAACGGACTGTGAGCAAGAAAAAGAAAAGAAAAAAAACCCCAAACAACTCAAGAAACAACAAAGTGGTACTGAGAGAAAAAGTTTTAACAACACAAGATATACACTTCTTTTTTTTCCCCTAACATACATTTTGTAGCCTACAAGTGCTGGGTATTTTGTTGTCTTTTTGTTGTTTTGTTTTGTTTTGTTTTTTGTTGTTGTTGCTAGTTGATTGGTTTTGTTAAAAGAGTAGGATTGGAGGTGATGGAATTGTATTGATCTGAATAAAAGCTTACCTGGATAGCTGAAGGCTGATAGTAACAGATATCAATAATATAATTCTTACTATAGACAAACTACCAAAAACAATTTGCTAATAAGGGAAAATTGTTGCTGTTTGTTAAGAGCTAAAAGAGATTAATTCTCCTGCTTTAGGTCATAAATCAGAACTTTTTACTGACTCTCAGCTATATGTTGGGTTTTAGGTTACAAGACCAAGGGTTCTGACCTGCAATAGTAGTTTGCTTGATTTCAGGAGTTCCTGAATTTGAACGACCATTGTGCTCCACTCTAAGATGTAACACAGAGAGAATAATGGAGACTGAATGCAGAAAACACAGTGAAAGGAATAATAACTGTCATTCTTTGTTCAAGAAGGTAAATACCAGTGATATTAAACTATCCTAGGAAGGTCTCATTTCTTTCCAGCAAACTAAAATTACATTTTCTGTACCGCTTAATGAGGTAACTTTATTTAATTTTGAAATATTTATTTGAGTGGAAATAAAACTATGAATCTAATTCTTAATGTTGTCTAGAGGTCTTATCATTGACCTCCATGTATACAGAATCAAGACTGAGTAACTGATGGATCATGGTGCATTTCAATTTTCAATGAAGTCATAGAAGCAGGTCACTAAAGTACAGGGTTGAAATAATTTTTAGACATACTAAAGACAAGAATGATTGTTTTCATAAAAGAAGAGTTTCTCAAGCAATAAGACTTGTGACAAAAAAATAACACTAATCAATGTGCTGTATCCAAAGGGGTCCAAAAGTGAATTTCAGTTACATTTAAACTACAACATTCCTCGTCTATTGTTCAGCATGAACTACAGCTTATGAACCTACTAATTCAATAGAAATAATCAAGTGTCTTCAATAAAACAAGATGAATAGGATCCTGGGGTTTTATGAGACTTGATTAATGCAACATGCATGCTTATTTTCTGACAATAGTTCACATTATTGCAGATTTTCAAATACCTTCTTATAGTATAAAGGCCAGTTATAACAGAATTAATATGTTTTCCATCACTTAAAAACTCTGAGGAATTTATCACAAATACTTCTCCATTCTTAAAGGTTTTACGAATGGTACTTGGATCCAAACCCCTTACATTTCTAGTGCACTACGGTTACCTTGTCTACAACTAGTCACTAAATTAACATATCTTTATACTTAGTCTTATAAAAAGCACCTTATATTAGGCATTAATCAGGTATTTGATACACTGATTCATACTCATTTTTTTCTAGATGAACAAAAAATTCACTTGTTAGTTCTTGCTACTTACACTGTAGAATACTCCTCTAGCAGTTTTTTTTTTTTAAACGAAAAAACCTCAAATCTGCTGAAGTACACAGCAAAATTCCCATTGGCACTGACATCATGGAATCAATCAACTATGACATCAGCATAGAGATCTTGCTCTTAATTGAAGTAGTAGGCGGGTTAGCTACTCATAAGAAACATGTCACTCAGTGATAACTAGTGTCCCACTCATGTTTCCCATAATGTATGAAGAATGTCTTACTTTGGAAACCTTCATGTGAACTTCAAATCACGTTGTAGCTACGTAGTAAGGAGCAGCTGTGAACTTCATGTTGTAGCTATGTAGTAAGGAGCAGTCTTAACCTGACAGTATGTCACTGAAAAGTCAATAGAGCTTTCAAGAATATCATAAAAGATGAGTCACAAAACTGATGAGCTGTGTTATTAAGCTTAGGCATTTATGAAAACAAGATTTAGCAAATGCTTTTTATTTTTACTTCATTTTTTTGGGAAAGAACCTTCCTCCTCAACACTGGAATGTTGATATAAAGAATTTAGATTGAAATGAATCATCTTCTAAAATATTTGTATGTCAGCTCAAGTTTAAAAAAAAATATTATAAGCTGTAAAACATATTGGATGTGATGTCTTTGCACTAATGGCATCAACAGAATATATTAAGAGCATCACAAAACTGTAATGGAAAAAGCATGAGATTATTTGTAGTCAGCATTAATATTTTCAATAATGAATGGGAAGTATTCTATAAAATTCATTATTCATATATTTTTTTCCTACATGCACCTGGGAATTTAATGGTTCACTTTGCCTTAGGAATTTTTGCAGTAGTGTGTTATCCTGTGCTTAACCTTCTTGCTAATTGTACAGTGAATTGTATAACACCTTCTCTTGTTAGATAACATATTTTCTTTAAATGTCTTTTTTCCCCCTTTTTTTTCCCTTAATAGTTGAATAGAAAACAGAGATTTCCACTATTCCTACCACAAAAGCTTTTTCTCTGCAGATTAATTTTTCAGATGAAGTCTAAATTTCTCTTAGTCATACTTCTTTATCAGTAGTTTCATGACAGAAGAAAATTTGATATTCGATGATTGCATGCATATGCTTCTGATAAAACAGTCAGCATACGTTGTGAAACAGCATCAGGAGGAAATGTCCAGGTATAGAATGCACACTTACAATAATAACATTAAATACCTATCTTTATACTCAGAATTGAACTTGAGGTTCATTATTAACTGAATTTCTGCAGTCATACAAGTATTACATGGTGTGCTTTCAATGAACAACTTAAAATAGGGCCACGAATTTTTTTTCTGCATCAAACAATGATTACAAAAATAAAATTCTAGTGCATTGTTGTTTGTTGACAGATGGGACTGCATAAATTTTAAGGATGGGGCTTCATAAGTTTACATGTAAGCAGGAGTGTAAACTTATGCAGCCCCAACATTAAAATTTATGTTTACACTTATGTAAAAGTATGCACTTATACAAAAGGACTCTAGTGAATAAGTATGCACTTATACAAAAGGACTCTTTGTATGAACTGTGTTGTGGTTTAAATCCAGTCAGCAATGTAGCTCACTCACTCACTCTCTCCCCCCACTCCCAGAGGGATGGGGAGGAGAATAGAAAGAATGTAACTCCCACAGGTTGAGATAAGAACAGTCCAGTAACTAAGGTATAACACAAACCACTGCTGCTACCGCCAATAACAATAAGGGAAATAACAAACGAAGAGAATACAACCACTCACTACTCGCCAACCAATACCCAGCCTGACCGAGCAGTGATCTATCCCTTCCGGGTAACTGCCCCCAGTATACATACTGGGCATGACGTGCTGTGGTATGAAATACCTCTTTGGTCAGTTTGGGTCAGGTGTTCTGTCTCTGCTTTCCTCCTGGCTTCTCCTCCTCCCTGGCAAAGCATGAGGCTCAGACAGTCCTCGGTTAGACTAAACATTACTAAGCAGTAGCTAAAAACATCAGTGTTATCAGTGCTGTTCCCAGGCCAAAAGTCAGAAACACAGCACTGCACCAGCTACTAAGAAGGAGAAAAATGACTGCTACTGCTGAACCCAGGACAGCATCCACCCCTTATTCCATACCATTCATGGCATGCTCAAATCCCACATTTTCAATGTAGCATCATTCTTATATACATACATATATATACATCCACAGAGAGAGAGATAGATCATTCCTTAGTACATGGACCAATCCCTGTAAAGCTGCTAAGTACATCCGGTCCATGATGCTGGACTCCATCTCTTGAAACTGTCTTTTAGAGCAGGAGAGGCTGTCTGCAGTGTTCACACTCGTGAATAACCTGGGCAATAGTGTCCACTGCTATGTCCACCCCTCAATCATGAGTCCATCTGTACATTGCATATCTGCCCTGATGGCCTGAGGTGTCATGGGGGCACCAGGCTCAAAATAATTCACCCTCCCCTCCAGCAGTCTCTGCAGCTTGTTGCTGGGGACTCCATACAGCTGCCTTCCATCTCTGACGCTTCCAAAGCACTGGAGGGGCCCAGTGGACTAGATCCTCGCCCATACTGTCCCACATACCCTGCTACTCATGACTATCCAGCTTTGGGGAAAATCTCTTTGTCCTCCTATATCGTTGTCTAGTCCTAGAGAAGACCCAAACACAACTCCGCTTAACTTTCGAGAGCAGACAAAATGATCGTGGGTAAAACACACACTGTATGTGTGCTAACATGGCAATCCCCATCACAATCAACAGGCAGGTCTCAAGGGTGCCGAAAAACCATTCAAAACCTTCAGAACTCTCAAATGAGGCTGCTGTGCTTGTCACTGGGGCTGGTGTAGCTGCTGTGCTTGCCGGCTCTCTCACCACCAGCTTCTCTTTTTCTGAGTCCAGATCTTCCACCTCTGCCTTGCTGGGAAGTGCTGCATGGTCTCCTGCGTCCTCCTGGGGCTCGAGCTCGCGGGGCTTGACGGGCTGCTGCCAGGGGATGCTCTCAGCCACCGTGGGGCTGAGATCCTCTGCCGGTTCCTCTCACTGCTCGACAGCTGCCTCCTTCCCCTCCTCGACCGCCCTGACCTCCTCCACTGGTAGCCGCTCCCTCCCAACTTCTTGGTCCCTGGGGTCACTCTCCCAGGCCGGTTTGGCTGCCAGCGGCTCCCGGGGCCACTCCCCCTCGGCTCCCTGCAGCCTCACGGAGACGGAGGCAAGGACGAGGGCAAGGGTGGTGAAAAGCAGCCGGATGGACAGGGACAAGTCCACAGCCACATCCATCCCGCCCTGCTGCCGGAGCCCGCCCGTATTACAAGTCACTGCCATAAGGCACAATGAAACAAGAACCTTATCCCAAGCTCTCCATCTGATAAACACTAAGACAGCAAAAACCAGCTGTAAGGTACGACATGCTGAAATTATGAGATCAAGAGCAACAACTTTGAGAGCCAATAAATCAGCATTGTGATGAGTGACTATTAATCTGAAACAATGAATGCTTACCACAAATATGATTAGACACACCACAGTCAGATCTGTCATTATCTCAACCCTTCATGCCCCACGTTGGGGCCAAAAAGAACTGTCGTGGTTTAAGTCTGGTCAGCCATGTAGCTCGCTCTCTCACTCCCCCTCCCCCTTCCTCTCCCCCCGCTCCCAGAGGGGTGGGGAGGAGAATCAAAAGAATGCAACTCCCACAGGTTGAGATAAGAACAGTCCAGTAACTAAAGTATAACACAAAACCAGTACTGCTACCACTAATAATAATAATGATAAGTGAAATAACAAGGGAAGAGAACGCAACCTCTCACCACCCAACGACCGATACCCAGCCTGACCGAGCAGTGGTCTAGCCCTTCTGGGTGACTGCCCGCTGTTTATATACTGGGCATGACGTGCTGTGGTATGAAATACCTCTTTGGTCAGTTTGGGTCAGGTGTTCTGTCTCTGCTTCCTCCCGGCTTCTCCTCCTCCCTGGCAGAACATGAGGCACAGAAAGTACTTGGTCAGATTAAACATTACTAAGCAGTAGCTAAAAACATTGGTGTTATCAACTCTGTTCCCAGGCCGAAAGTCAGAAACACAGCACGGCACCAGCTACTAAGGCGGCAAAAAATGACTGCTGCTGCTGAACCCAGGACAAACTGCTATCCTGAGCAGTAAGTACTTACAAGTAGAGCCTGATTTTTGTAAATAATTTTGAACCGATTAGATTTTTTTTCCCCAAAATATTTAAAAACTTGCACATAGGGCTAGCTAAATTTTTTTTTGTTTTTAACTTCAGGTAACGAGCGATCAGTTGTTCCTACAGTTCTGGAGGAAGCTCACTATAACAGACAAAATATGTACAGGATTTTGTATTTGTATAGACTTTATATATATGCTATATACATGATGCAGCCATGTAGGATATGGTTTCAGAAGCACTAGCAAGGCTTTCACATACCTACTCCACCTGGGAAAAAAATAAATTGTGATGCGGGGATCAGGTCAATACTGTTGTCAGTATATTTTGACACATTTCTTGATGAATCCCCCAATCTCAACTGCTTATCTTTTTAAATCAACAACTTCCAGATGCTTTTTATTGTACTATTACAACTAAAAGCTTTCAGTTTAATGCCCAGTGGAAGTAAGGACAAATATTTCTGAGGACTACAGGAAGAGAGGCTCATAGAAACATACATGCCTGTTTAACCATTTTAGCATGCCCAAAACATTGGGGCTGATTACAGCTTTTCCAGATCCATGTTTTTAGCTATCCTAATAAATTTGCAGAAGTAAAGAAGACATCAGCCCCAAACAAATAAATAAATGAAACTCCAAAAGACTTGTGAGGGTATTTCTCTTTGAGTCATTACTCAACAGCCACAGACATAGCACTGCAATCCTGACCTTTGCAAGAATTTGTTCTTAAAAGACAGGATAGTAGCCACAGCTCTTACATAATTTAATTTAAAAGAGGAACTTCAACAAAATGCTGTACTTGAGCGACTGTCAAGATATAGAGAATGGGAGTGAATCAGAAGACACTGGTGTCAGATGTATCAGGTTGATACTGGAACAGAGCTTTTAAAAGCAGCAGGCCTGCCTTCCTGCTGTCCTTGTGAGGTCATTTTGTATAGCGTGCAAATAAATGAAATCAGAACTGGAAAATAGTGGGTTTCACTGTAGGGACACAAGTAGCTATATAGGATATAAGGGAGAAAAGAGACTGTTGCAAGCAGCCATACGGAACAGGAAACAAAGAAGTACTAGCAGGTTCCATACAGAGGATTTGCTTCAGACTTGTAAATCAAGAGATGATTTAACACCACATTGTGTGAGTTAGACCCCCTGCACCATTCTTGAGAAAAAGAAAATGTTTTCATTAAATCATATGACGTCACATAGGATTTTCTCATCTTTTAATAACTGCTAGCCTCACCAAAGCATAAACTCCTCCTATTGCCCACTTCTCCTTCACTGTGAAACAACTTTTATAGCAACATCAATAATGAATATCAGGATGTGATAAAGATATGTAGCTCATCACACCACCATTGAGTGCTGCCGTACCGGACATGCTAGAAATTCAGTATGTACTGGAGTCCAAAGCATCCAAGTGGGATGTCACAATTGATATTGTCATTGCATTTTTCTCAGTTCCTTTGACAGCAGAGTGCAGGCCACAGTTCGCTTTCACTTGGAAGGGCATCCAGAACACTTGGTGCTGACTGCCCCAGGGGTGGAAACAGAGCCCTACCGTCTGCCATGGATTGATCCAGACTGCACTGGAACAGGGGCAAGCTCCAGAACACCAGCAATACAACGATGATGTAATTGTGTGGGGCGATACAGCAGAGAAAGTATTTGAGAAAGGAAAGAAAATAAACCAAATCCTTCTGACATCATTAATGCCTGAAAACAAAGTAAGGTCAAGGGACCTGCACAGGAGATTCAATTTTTGGGAATAAAATGGCAAGATGGACATTGCTAGACCCCCAAAAATGTGATCAGCCTGCCCATGGCAGGGGGATTGGAACTAGATGATCTTAAGGTCCTTTTCAACCCTAACTATTCTATGATTCTATGATTCTACTGCTTGAATGAGACCACAGAGTATGGTAATCAGTTTACATGATTGATTCTTCATCAGTCTTTTACCTAAAGATGCTGTAAGGCAAGAACAAAGATGATAGGCAGGAACTGTGCCATCCCAATAACAGATACAACCAAATATGAAATTTCTTATTAAACATGCGCTGATCATGGCTCTTCTTGGCTCTTGACATTACATGGGTCATAGAACCATAGAATCATAGAATCATAGAATAGTTAGGGTTGGAAAGGACCTTAAGATCAGCTAGTTCCAACACCCCTGCCACGGGCAGGGACACCTCTCACTAAACCATGCCACACAAGGCTATGTCCAATCCAGCCTTGAACACCGCCAGCGATGGAGCATTTACAGCTTCCCTGGGCAACCCATTCCAGTGCCTCACCACCCTTACAGGAAAGAATTTCTTCCTCATATCCAATCTAAACTTCCCCTGTTGAAGTTTGAACCCATTACCCCTTGTCCTCTCACTGCAGTTCCTCATGAAGAGCCCCTCCCCATCATCCCTATAGGCCCCCTTCAGATATCGGAAGGTTGCTTTGAGGTCTCCACGCAGCCTTTTCTTCTCCAGGCTGAACAGCCCCAACTTTCCCAGAATCATAGAATAGTTAGGGTTGGAAAGGACCTTAAGATCATCCAGTTCCAACCCCCCTGCCACGGTCAGGTTCTCCTCACATTAAACCGTGTAATCCAAGGCTCTGTCCAATCCAGCCTTGAGCACTGGCAGCGATGGAGCTTTCACAACTTCCCTGGGCAACCCATTCCAGTGCCTCACCACCCTTACAGTAAAGAATTTCTTCCTTATATCCAATCTAAACTTGCCCTGTTTAAGATCTTCTAACCATAGCTCCAAATCTGATTATAGTAATACCGATTTTGGGGGGTGAGGAGGAAACGAACAACAAACATAAAAAACAACACATCAACAAAACTCCAAACCTACTGTGATGGAGGAACATGAGAATTAAAATGGCATCAAATGAGCTACCCAGCTTAGGTATGCTATTAGTAGTTGACGGAAGAAGGAAATATCAACTACCAAGATCTGATGAGAAAAGGCTTATATGACTGAGACCTTAATGGCAAATAGCATACCTACATTATCTCACACATATATGAGATTACTTATTAACTATATAGCTAACATGAGTTCTGATAATAATTTTAAAAGTTGCTGGAACAAATGTACATTCTAGCCTATAAAAAACATCTATTCCACTCGTGACTCTGTCTACAGCCCACATTTGCACCAGGTTAGCTGTGTCTTCCGCTGAACCCTGCTGAGCACTGGCATTGAACTTGGGTTGTGGCACCCATTAGTTCAGGTCTTGTTTTCTGGAAAATGCCTGAACTTAAGAAGGTTTTGTCAGAACAGATATAAACCACATTTTTGTCAGAGAAGCTGGTGAAAACGTCAAAGCAAATAGTATTTAAATGGGATGAAATTTCAGTTACATTACACAAAGCCTAAAAAACCCCACCCCAAAACATAAAAAAGTAACTGAAGAAAGAAAAAAACAAACACTTTCTATTCCAGTCAAGTTACTGATCAACGAATTTTCATTACTCCTGTGAAAATTATGAGTTTTAAACAAACAAAATAAAAAATCTGCTTAATAAACTGAGTCACTTTCTTACTTAGATAACAGTCCCAGTATATGACCTTGCAGCCTTACCAAGTGAGACAGACAATCTGTTTTATCTGAGTGGCTTTTCCTTTCTGATAACTTCCCTCTGTTTCCACCCACATAATTTATTTTTTTTAACAGAACAAAATAATTTCCATATAAAAATTATCATACTTGTTTTTCACACGACCCATTTTTCACACGTTAGAGTTTCTAAATCAGAACCACAGCTCTCTGCATCTCAAAAAATAACTGACTCCTTTCTCTCAGGTAAGATTCCGATTCCTTTTTTCCTTTTCTTAGAGATTATTTAACCATTTTGCTGGCCCTATGCTGGTTTCTTCAGTAATTCAACATCATTACTCTAGCTCCTTCCAGTGGTAAATCATAATGTGCAACAAGAAAAGAATAGGACTTTCAATATACCTCTTATTATTTTGCTCTGCAGTAGCCAAATGACTGCCTGCTAAAGCAAGTCCTTCTGCTTTTTCTAGGTGCATCGAAGGTAATGGTAAATTAAGCTCCAAGGTATAGCTCAGCTTCAGTCACAATCCTATCACATTTTGGTTAAGTATATATAATATATAATAACATTGCCATTTCATCTGCACTAGAGTACAGCTTGTGACTTTTTTGTCTGCTATAATGCTGTGAAGGTAAGAGCATGCCATGGTTTAAGCCCACTGTAACTCACACAGCTCGCTCACTCACTCCCCCCTCTTTCTTCCCCCTGCTCCCTGAGGGATGGGGAGGAGAATCAAAAGAATGTAACTCCCACAGGTCGAGATAAGAACAGTCCAGTAACTAAAGTATAACACAAAACTACTGCCACTACAACCAATAATAATAATAAGGGAAATAACAAAGAGAATACAACAGCTCACCACCCCACCACCAATATCAAGCCCAACCCAGCAGTGAACCCACCTTTCTACATAACTGCCTCTCATTTTTCCATCCTGGGCATGATGTGCTGTGGTATAGAATACCTCTTTGCCTAGTTTGGGTCAGGTACCTTGTCTCTGCTTCCTCCCGGCTTCTCCTCCTCCTTGGCAGAGCATGAAGCTCAGAAAGTCCTTGGTCAGACTAAATGTTTTAGCGGTAACTAAAAACATCGGTGTTATCAGTGCTGTTCCCAGGCCAAAAGTCAGAACCACAGCACTGCACTAGCTACTAAGAAGGAGAAAAATGACTGCTACAACTGAACCCTGGACAGAGCACAAATAGGATAACATCAAATCTATGTTTCAGACTGTATATAGTTTGTCTAACTGAAAAGGGGTGGAGCACCCTGAAATAAATTCATGGTTCTAAGAATTATGTGTTTTTTTAAATTCTGTTACCAAATAAAGAAAGTCAATCAATATTTAAGTTAGAATTAAAAAACATATATTAATAGTACCTCATTTTAGATTAATATATATTTGAGAAACTGCATTAATTGAAAGATGAACTCTGAAGTCATCTGTGACAATCTAGAATTCTAGATTGTAGAATTTTCAATTCTAGAACTGAAACCACACCAAATTCCCAAATACAGCATAGGTGCTACAAATCCTAAAAACAATCTTATCAAGGGAATTCTGTGACATCATGGGGAGAGATTTGGAGTACTGTTGATTATAGCCCTGAAAAATATTAACGTAAAATAAAGTTTTTAAAGATGTAAATAAGAAACTGAAGAAACAATTTGTTACAGAACTCTAGGCACATTAACAATATTCAGCAATTCTGCAATCACAGCCATAAACTGTCAACAGAGAATATATGTGATCATTTATTTGATTATAAAGTACCTAAGAGTGTTCAGCAGGTCAGATTTTTCAGCTGGCTGAGTTTTGTAATAGCTCTTCTCAATCAAGGGATTGTGCTACACAGTGGAACACTGAGCACAGATATGAGGATGATGGAGGTCACTGACCCATCTATTTAAATAAAAAGGGACTGTCCACAGCAGCTCTACAAATGCTGTTTCCTACAGGTTCCTGTTCAAAACCTTTGCTTTTGCTGTTAATATATAAATTCAGGCCCTTGTCATTAGATGCCACGGAATGATGCACTAGAGTTGAACAAATACATACAGAATCATAAGTCTGAGCAGTAATTTGACCTCTGCATAATTCAGACCCCCATTTTCATAAGACTATGCATGTGCTTAAATCTACCTACGTGTAAAATGCTATTACAATTAATCACCAGGAACAAGTTGTTTGAGGGAATCAGTGAAAGAACATTTACTCTGTCTCATAATTGGTTGAATCTGTTTCTTACTAATCAAACCCTACTTAGCACTTCAGTATTAGTTATGCTTATATTAAAAAGCTGTCTGGTTATTTTGTTTCACAATTCACATTTCTCTTCCACAAGGAATATTCTTCTCCGTTAACTCCTTGGTCTCTCTAAGGAGAGGTTATGATCAAAATAAACAATATAGCCGAGGGAATTATGAATCTCTTGTTGTACCATAGTGCCTTAGGGGCAGAGTCAAAGAAAGAAAGGTACAGACTTGTAAATGTGACACAAGCGCCTAGAAGCTCCAATGAGTCCAAAATCATGATCGTGAAAACTTGCTCTCCTGATCTTATGGAGGAATGAACTCCAAAATTTCTACAGCTTTATTTTAAACTTTAAGTTGCACCTAAACTTGGACCAAATTTGGGTAAGACCGAGTAAAACAGCATTTACCTTACAGCCATGTCTGAATATAAAGTAGAAAGATCATGAGCCCCAGCTAACAGATAGTGTTGTAGGCAGTTATATTACGGAGTCTGCTCAAATCTCCAATGGCCATCAATGAAGATAGGAGCCTAGTTAGGATGCGTTTTTGTACTTTCCTCAATAAAGCCAAGTAATTCTGCCCAAACTAACATGCGGCGAGGAAGAAAGATGAGCCCAGTCCCTACAAGCTAGTAGGATAGACACCTCAAAAAAGTCTGGCTGCTCATTTATAGACTCGTAGAATCATAGAATAGTTCAGGTTGGAAAGTACCTTAAGATGGTTTAGTTCCTACTAGGTTAATTGCAAAAAATTGTACAGGTATGATTCTCTAACCCTCTACTCACCTCTCTCTCTACTGTATTTCCACTTTCTGATGCTGTTAATACTGCTTGCCTTCCTGCCTCATGGCACAGCTTCGACAGACAACACCTGTGGGGAATGGCACTATGGGCTGCCTCAGGGAAAGGGTGGAAGTGGATGCGTGCATGAGGGAGCCGTCATTTTGTGAGTTAGTGGAGACTGTCACTGTTGTTTCAAGCAAGTGCCTCACACCAGAGGATTTCTGCTTTTCTTTCGTAGAATCATGGAATCACAGTCTGGTTTGCATTGGAAGGGGTCTTAAAATTCATCCAGTTCCAACCCCCTGCCATGGCCTGGGACACCTTCCACTAGACCAGAATGCTCCAAGCCCCGTCCAACCTGGTCTTGAACACTGGCAGGGATGAGGTAGCTACAGCTTCTCTGGGCAACCTGCGCCAGTGCCTCAGCACCCTCACAGGTGAGAACTTCTTCCTAATGTCTAATCTAAATCTGTCCTCTGTCAGCTTAAACACATTCTTCCTTGTCCTGTCTCTACAGGTCCTTGTAAAACATCCCTCTCAGATTTCTTGTAGGCAAGATGCTTGCATATTTCTTTCTAAAGACACCGTGAGGCATCGCCTTCATGGAGTTCTAGGGTTTGGTTTTTCTGAGTTTATTCCTCAGGTTTTAACAGAAAGTAACTGCAGAAAGAAGCAGTCTGATGTACCTATTTTGGGAAAGGTACAGCTTTGGCTGACCCTGGTTTCTGCTTAGAATCATAGAATCATAGAATAGTTAGGGTTGGAAAGGACCTTAAGATCAGCTAGTTCCAATCCCCCTGCCAGGGGCAGGGACACCTCCCACTAAACCATGCCACCCAAGGCTATGTCCAGTGCAGCCAGCGGTGGAGCATTTGTAAGTTCCCTGGCAACCCATTCCAGTGCCTCACCACCCTTACAGTAAAGAATTTCTTCCTTATGTCCAATCTAAATGTCCCCTGTTTAAGTTGGAACCCTTCCCAATGATTAGCTCAAAGCAGCTCCCCCACTTATCATAATAGCAATTTTTTATAGAACAGCAAATTCCCAAAGTCTCTTTATGCCAAACAGAGACCACAGCTGTAGAGGCTGCCTAATATAAGGCTTTCAATTTAACTATCCGGGCAAAGAGCTTAATGCTGAATGGATCTACGCCTAATAAACTGAACTTACCAAGAGCTTTCTGTATGCACAGTTTTGAAGACATACAATTTCCATCTTTGAAAGCTTAAAAACTGTTGAAGAGATAAAATCATTTTGTGAAAAAAACAGAAGCCACCAGTTTCCATCTGGTTCCTTATTCTTCACTCATCTGAAAAATCTGGTAATAATGTGTGAGGAGAGGGTGCTAAACAGCTTGAAAGGTTAGAGTGTGATTAATGGGTTGATGTGAGGATACCACGTGGTAATCCCCCTACATACTATCCAATTCAATTTGGCCGATATTGTTGTTGTAGAAAAGACTTAAATAGTCTTTCAAGTCTGGAAGAATAACATTACCACAGTCCTCTATTCCTCCTCAATATGATTCTCTTAGAAGTAAATTTAGCATAAAGAAATAGTTTCAATAACAAATAGAAATCATTTAAAAGACTCCACCACCCCAATGCACAACTCACTTGGAGAATTGTTTATTTGTGAGTTAAGCTATTATTTGTAGTCAGAAAGTTCTAGTAAGGGAAGCTGAAATTTAGGAATTTTGTAATGCTAAAATGCAACCTGTTACCAATTGGTTTCCATACTAAACAATCTTGCAGAGGAAATTGCACAGAGATCTCTACATGTATAATATTGCCAAAACCCGCAACTACTTAGTGTTTTTTAGAATAAGTTGGTCATGCAAAAAAATGATTTGAAGAGCTTAAGGAGGAACAAGTTAACATTTCCAAGTGTGTGTGTGGTGTGTGTGCGTGTGTGTGTAAGATTACATTTAAATACTTTTTTTTTTTAAGCCACAATCTGTTTTTCTTCTGACCTTTTTCTATTCATGATCTTTCATGTTGATCAGAATGGCAGTAATGACAGGAGCCTTGTGTATGCATTTTGAAGAAAATAGCAAAAGTAGGCTTTGCCGCTTAGCAATCACATAACAGATAGGAAGTAATTTACCTGGAGAAACACCTTGTTCATCTGTGGCCGTGTATATCAGACCTTTATTCTATTTTATATAATAATAGTATACATTATTGTCCTGGGTTCAGCAGTAGCAGCCTTTTGTCTCCTTCTTGGTAGCTGGTGCAGCGCTGTGTTTCTGACTTTTGGCCTGGGTACAGCGCTGATAGCACCAATGTTTGTAGTTGCTGCTCAGTAATGTTTACTTGACCAAGGACTTTCTGAGTCTCATGCACTGCCAGGGAGGAGGAGAAGCCGGGAGGAAGCAGAGATAGGACGCCTGACCCAAACTGACCAAAGAGGTATTTCATACCACAGCATATCATGCCCACTATATAAACCGGGGGTACTTACCTGGAAGGGCTAGATCACTTCTTGGGTCGGGCTGGGTAATGGTTGGCAGGTCGTGAGAGGTTGTATTCTCTTCCTTTGTTATTTCCCTTATCATTATTATTACTGGTGGTAGCAGCAGTGGTTTGTGTTATACCTTAGTTACTGGACTGTTTTTATCTCAACCTGTGGGAGTTACATTCCTTCAATTCTCCTCCTCATCCCTCTGGGAGGAGGGGTAGGAAGGGGGAGGAATGAGCGAATGGCTGTGTGGTTTCTGAGTTACCGGCTGGGCTTAAACCACAACAATTATGATTAATTTTTTTCTCTGAAATCATTCATAAAAAATCAAACATGTTTTCGTGGATGTGTCTTGACATAGAATCATAAAATAGTTAGAGTTGGAATGACCTTAAGATCATCTAGTTCCAACCCCACTGCCATTGTCAGGACCACTTCACTCTAGACCATGTTGCCTAAGACTCCATCCAACCTGGCCTTGAGTACTATCAGGAATAGAACATTCACAGCTTCCTTTGGCAACCCATTCCAGTGCCTCACCACCCTCACAATAAAGAACTTCTTCCTTATATCTAACCTAAACTTCCCCTGTTTAAGTTTGATCCCATTACACCTTGTCTTATCACTACAACCCCTTGTGAAGAGGCCCTCTCTGAGGTCCTTGTAGTCCCCCTTCAGGGACTATGAGGTCTCCACGCAGCCTTCTCTTCTCCAGGCTGAACAGCCCTTGCTCCAAGGAGATGTTGAATATTGGTGAATTCACTGCAGTAAGTAGCCCAGCAATACATGAAAGGAAGAGAAGACAAGGTGGAAAAAGAGCTAAAAAGTTTCTTCACAGGCTTATTCAAGTTTTCTTTGTTAAAAAGTCCCAATGAAATTGTGAGGCTCACTTAGCCTTGAACTCACAGATGTGGTTAAGTGATTTTTTGATCCAGATTTCAGATATGATGTATTTCTTCATTATGAACAAAACTAATTGCTGCTGTACATTAAATAGACATTTTGAAGTAGAATGAAAAAAGTGACAATTTCTCAGTTCCTCTGAAGTCAAATTTTCCTTATTTCTTTTAACTCTGTTTTGCATCTTCCCTCATTATCCAATCACCTTTCAATTCATGACCTACAGAGAATGTGAGAAGAACTTTCCAACATTCAACTGCCTGGCTAATGAACCTCTGTGAGTTGTGGAGATTCACTTATTTTAGTGTTTTATCCCTTTTGGCAGTTGTACTTCATTATTTTGTATTCTCTATGTATGCTTTACATTCATATTTCTTTTAAAACCTTCTCTCTCCCATGTAAAATGCACAGATATCAGCAGCATAAACCAGTCATCCTCACCTTTTTCATGTTGTTTTGTAGATTTAGATCTGGTAGTGGCAAATGGCAGACAATGTATTCTAAGAAAAACTGAACCAGTCTGACGTACTTCTACCTTTACAAAATGTAAATCTGCTTACTGTCTTCATGTGGGTGTTGGCTTGTAAAATGGATGCAACTGCTTCAGAGAGTGTTCTGGTGAATATGCCACCAGTACAGTCTTTTAAATAATTTAACTATAGATTTGTTTTCTTTTTTTTTCTATGCAGTTAGTTGTAAAGTTCCTCAATGTCATTTAATGTACATCTGCAAACTCTTCATTCTTTGCCCAAAGTATAAATACAATTTATGCATTTGCATTACCTATCAATATGGACCAATTATCTATTTGGATTTGTTGGTGATTCTTAAAAAAGCCTATGTATGCAATTTTTAACAAAAATAAAAAATGCATATATACACACAGAAATACTCTGATGATTATATATCCAGAGCTAGTTGTTGCAATGGTAAATTTCCATATGTCACAACTTTGTCTTAAGAGTACTGTTATGCACTTGCCAATTTGCGTGTGCACTGTCTTTCTGCAGCGAGGATTGAATCTGAATGCAATATTCTCCCATTTTCTGCTCTGCAAGAAAAACAGTGAAAACAGAGAAGGGAAAAGGTCCTTGGGAAATGACATGGGGAAACAGGAAGGTAGATAGCATTTTTGCAGAGATCACAGTGTTGTTGCTGTATGTGTGCCTCAGAGACAACACCGAATAAAGAGATGTGCACCACCAAGAAGGACAAGACTTCCTAAATATTTATGAACCAGAATCAGTAATCTAATTTGTGGGTATGACATACAAGGAAGCATTATAGGCCTTTGTCTGAACCTTTGCATATTCTGATCATTGAGACTCTTTACCTCAATGCTGTAAAAACTGGTTCTGCATCTGAATGCCTTTTAATTGTTGCCAAATTAACTGTTACCTAGTCTCTGGTTAGGAGGCTGCCAGTTCTTTTTTCCAGAGTAGATAGCATGAACTGGCATGTGCTCCTTCAGAACGCACAAAATATGCTAATCTGACGTAGTCAGAATGCCATGTTATGATTATGGCAAAGCTTCAGTTAAAGTAGGGGGAAACTGCTTGTCCCCTTCATAACAAGACTGCATGCTGAGAGTACTCAAATTCATGCCTGGGTCATGTGTGCACTATTGAGGGTTAAGCTTCTACAAAAATTGTGCCTCACTGACAGGGACAATTAGCAAGCCAGCATCTATTTTGCTAGTAGTTCTGCACTGAAATGGGGATGCAGCATTAGCTGGGTTTATATATGTCTCACTGACATGTATCATGCATCTTTTAATGATTTGTTTGGTGTTGCTGTAATACTGCTACAGTTATGTTCCTTTTCCTTACACTTACACAGATCAGTTTCCTGATCTTTGGTATGAACTGTTTATATAAATCTCATTTATGAAGCTCGTAGAACAAAAATTTGTCTGCATGAGAAAATTACTAGGCTAGAATTTTCTGTTCTAAAAAAACACATTTTTTCAGTGTTTCCTACCAAACAACATAAACTGTTGGGTTCAGTGAAACTGTGAATATGATCAAAATATTAAAACTTAATTGTTTTAATTGTAAAATATTTCAGGCATAAATAAGCATAAGTAATATCAGTGAAATAAAAATGCAAATTAGCTAAGAGAGCAGGGAAAAAATACACTAAGAATAATCAATAAATACAGCTAATTTGTATTCTTCAGGGGAGTTTCTGAATCAGGCTTCTAAAATACATGCACTTACGTGTAACTCAGTGTTTCGTGTTTGGTGTTGTTTTGTTGTGAGTTTTTTGTCATGGCAATGGCAAAAAAAGGGCTGTGGTATAACACTTTTTCTTCTGTTTGTTGGAGTCATTATTTGGAGTCAGTAAATATGTGAATAAAATTACTAATTTCTTCGCACCAGATATAGTAGAAACCTGTTGTGAAACTAACCTATGCTTAATATCATGTCTGATTTTTATAATACAGACATGTAAATTACTGAGCAAGAAATTTTAATTCCATTTACAATTAATTGATTCTATTTAGGAACTGATAGGTTTGTGTATTTATAACAGAACGCCTCATTCATTTTATGTGAATATTGCAAAGAAGATAGTGATGGCGAATTGGCTCTACTGCACTGTTTGCTTTTTGATATAAAGTTTTATAAACTGACTGGTATCAACCTGCAGATGGTAACTAATTGAGGAAGTAAAAATATTTATGCAATAAACAGATGGTGAAAAATAATTTGCATTGCAGTATACTTCCCTTGACATATTAGGTTATTGCCACATGATTAGAAGTGATCAGTTACATAGTCTGGCAAGGTATTGCTTATAGTTGAGCCATAGATGATCATGTGCACAGTCTTTATCTAACACCAACTTCCTAACAAACATGTAGTGTCTTCAGTAGTAGCTGTTGTTACTATTATATCTGGTGACTATGGCTCTGTTTGCAGTCTGGTATTTGCCTGTTATAGGTAGTTCTCTTTCTCACGTTCTCTACCAGAATGACTCTTCCTGAAGCAATTCTGGGAAATGGTCGCAGTGTTAATTAAAAGCTCAGTCCCAGAAGTATTTCTATCAAAAACAATGCAATGTTAATGTGAAAGGCAGTTACCAACCTAATAGTTTAGGTAGATAGCAACAATATATGTAGACTCATGAACATCTTGCATTCAGAGAATCATTCTTTGCTAAGTTTAGCCATCTTGGGAAAGAACTTGATTTGCAAAAGAAAACAGAATTATTTTGGGGGTTTTGTTTCATTGCAGAGCTGGATGTTGGTTAAACAATTCCAGGCATCACTAATCACATTTCTATGAAAATCTACACAAAACATTTCATTTTAACTTGAGCATCAGAATAACACTAAATCCTTTCATACTTTTCAGTAAGCTCCACTACAATCAGCACCAGGGGCAACCAAGTGGCACCAGGAGCTTCTCAAATTCTTCTTGGGAAACATGAGTCTATAATTCAGCTCACTGCTCTAAACTGGGTCATTTTTCCCATCCTCTTGCTGCTCATGAAGGTATTTTATGAAAGCCAGCCAGTTTATCTCTAGTCTGAGAGAGATAAGGTGAAGAATACAGAGGCATTGGCCCTAAAAGGCAATTAGAGTTAAAGACTGCAAAAGCTGTTAGTCCATCTTTTTGGCAATCTTTATAAAGTACAACAAAATGCAGGTTAATACAGTCATGCATTTCTTGATGATGATGTTTTGATTTCAACAGAGTAATTTTCATGTTATAAACAGCTTACTAAAGAGTACTACTGAAAATAATAGATTGAGATTTTTTTAAATAAATGGAGTTTTTCTGTTTGTAAGTTGCTCATTGCCATAAACTTACTCTAAACTCACATAAAAAAACCAACATAATACTTTTTTTTGGTGTCTTTTTTTTTTTTTTTTTTTGCTGTTGTTATAGCTGTCATTTAGTGAGCTTTGCGTGATCTAAATTTCTGATCAAAATAAAGCTGACTAAAAAGTAAATTAAAAGTAAACTCTCTATGATTGTGTTATATTGTAACATTTCTAATCACAGAAGTCGTATCAGCTGGGTATATGTTTGCATTACGCTATCGTGCCTGCTATGATGCTGGTATGTTTCTGATTGCATACCCCACTGAGAACCTCAGCCAGTCTGCAGAACTGCTGAAGTTGGATTATGATAATTAAATTCACACATGAGCATTATTAAAAATGCAGTCTGCTTCAAATTATAGTTTTTAATTTTTGCTCTGGGAAATCAGTATTCTTTATCAGCAGGGTTCCAGGTACTTTCATTGTTCTTTGATTTCAGAGAATGATATCAAAGTTATTGTTGTTTAATATTTTTTAAAACCTTAGGTTTGAGGAAGGTAAATTACCTTTAATCTCTATAGTCTGTCACTTAAGACATATAATTTGTTTGTCTTTTTTTAACTGTAGAGAAGGCAACTGAAACAGCTGCACCCTATTCATGGCTCTGTATTCTCCAAATCACAATCAGTAATTTAAAAGAGCCCACACACTGTGAGAAAACCTTGCATGTCAGAATTAATTATTCCTGTGCCAGTCACTGCAAGTTAGGGAGCTGCTTCTTGTACAGCAGGATGCATTTATCTATAATGTATGACTGCAAACACTGGAATCATGTTAAGCTTTGCTCTGACCAACCTAAACTTGTGTCAGAAAGTGTGCAAATGCATGCATGCAGTCATAAGGAACCAGTAGGAAACTATATACTTTCTGACAACTAGTGACTCTTTGTCTTCCTGTAATTCAATGATACCTCCATGGACGCAGCTGGGGTCTTAAATCATTTTAGTTCTTCTTATCTTCACTGAAACAATGTCTCACCCCCAAAGCACCTGTTTCTTAAGCAGTTAAGATTTGCTGGAAGACAGAGCTGAAATAAATCGTGTATTTAAAACAACTTTTCTCGAAATAAGCATCTGTAATATAACACTAGTATGGAAATAAAAATAAAACTCCTTTTAGGTCTACCAAACAATAGTTCAATGTAACATCAGAGTAGCTGGTACAATCACCTTGTTCTGCTTGTCTATATCTCAGTTTGATTTCTGTAGCACGTCAGCTTCCTCCATATCTTTATCTCCTGTGGCAATGTGCCTGTCAGTGTTGGGACAGACACTGAGGCCAAACACGTCTTGAAAGAGCATTGCGGAAATATGAAAAAGCTGCTTTTGAATTCTTGTTATACAGTTACCAAAAGGTAGACCCTGCTTCTTCTCCTCTGGAAACAGCTTTGTCTGAAAGGATAAAAATATCATCCTTCCCTTATCTGCTGCCTGCCCTAGCCAGGCTATGGTGGGACTGCAAAGAATACTCTGTGCACCTGATTGCTAAAGCTGGCTTAGCAGACCAGATCTTTGTTTTTAGAGTTCTTAGATTTTTTCTTTACCATCAAAGCAAGTATTACAGCATGTATCATATTCTGTATTTGTGTTGTAACATAGCAAGCCCTAAAGACACTCTCTTCTTCCCTGGCTTATGACCAATGCAATTCTTACATTAAAAAAGAAATATATTCCTGGATCAATCATGCAGACATTTTCTAATGTACTGGCACATTCTGTAAAACTCTTGTTCTTCACAGAATTCTTTAGGAGGTATGTTTTATGGTGGAGGTTAAGAATAACAGACATTTTTCAAAATGTAGCCTGATATATAGGTATTTACAGGTCCTATGTTATGGTTTGGTTAAGGAAGCAGGAGAAAAAAAGAAGGTGAGAATTGGGTGGATGCTTTTTTTTCTGTGAACTTCACTCTACTAACAGAACACAGAAAATCAACAGCAGTATGTCTGATAGCAGTAAGCATATTCAGCTCAGCCTGTGACTCAGGAGCCAGAGTGAGTGAGGCTCAGCTTACTCTCTGGCGATTTCTATTTTTCATCGTGTTTGAAATTTCTGAGGCTGAAGTTTGTTGCAGTCTAGAAGTTTACAGCACAGGGCTGGAGAAATGAAATAGTGATATAAAAAATACTTTCTGAAGGAAATGAGTGAGGAATTGAAACAGTCAGGTTTTCTGAGCTTTGTGTTAGGTAGTTGAAATAAATTATTCTTTTGTGATACAGTCAAATGAAATATGCACACAGAATTCTTAGAACTTCCAAATATAAACAAATAATTATACTTTACTGTAACTTAATATGAAAAAGCTGTCAGAATAGCTTTTGATGAGTACAATTGCACTGTGCAGCTACTGAAGACACTACTGAAGTTTCATACACATTTTTACCTTATTTTACTAATCTGAAGTTTTGACTTCTCTATCACTTCATGATAAATGGAAGTATTAAAAATAGGCTATGGCTTTCTTGTAGCTTTTAGTTTTATTTTTTGTAAAGGAGCATATTATCTTTGTGAATATCCTCTTTAGTATAGGAAATATTCTCAGTGTTCAAAGGTAACAAAGAGAGTGTCATTCCAGTAATTATGTGCTGTTTGCTACAATTATAGCCTTCAACCTGTAATTCAATCTGTGTGGGTAGACCATACGTCCATGTGAAACTCCATTGACTTAATGGGTCTTCCTTTGGTATAAAAACCAATTTGCATGTCTTAGATTATAAAGTCAGACTAATGTGCATGTCCCATAAGCATTTAAGGACAGATTCCTAAGCTATGTCAAGCATAGAAATTGCACTAAAATGAACAATAAATCTGTGTTTATCAGCTACACAGTTGCTCAACAATACTGACATTGTAGAACTCATTTATACAGGTTGTTGTGGAGTCAGAGAGTATGAAATCATAGAGTCATAGAATGGTTTGAGTTGGAAAGGACTTTAAGATCATCTCGTGTTCAGTTTCTCATTGACCAACACCCCAGGCCCTTCTCCGCAGGGCTTCTCTGAATTTCTTCTCAACTTGCAACCATGCCTGGGATTGCCTCTACCCAAGTGTAAGACTTTGCACTTGGCTTGGTTGAACTTGTCATTGGACACCTCTCAGGCATGTCAAGGTCCCTCTGCATGGCGTTCCTTCCCTCCAGTGTATCAACTGAACCACACAGCTTGGTGTTACCATCAAACTTGCTGAGGGCGCACTCAATCCCACTGTCCATGTCACTAACAAAGATGTTGAACAAGACCGGTCCCAGCACCGATCCCTGAAAGACACCACTTACTGCTGGTCTCTAGCTGGACATTGAGCCACATCTCTTTGCGTGTGACCACCCAGGCAGTCCTTTATTCACCGAGTGGTCCACCTATCAAATTGATGTCTCTCTAGTTTAGAGACAAAGGTATTGTGTGGGACAGGGACAAACACTTTGCACAAGTGCAGGTAGATGACAAGTACTTTGGCCTTATCCATCAGTGTTAGACAATTTCATAGAAGAAAAGTCCATCAGGGTTATACAGCCTCTGAATGAGGCTTTATAGTAAGCCCACTAACTGCTGATATTTGCAGGCTTGGAGGATATATCTAGATTATAAATAATCTATGATTATTTTGTGTTTGTCGTCCTTCTGAAATCCACCGTGGGTCTCACTGGATACTATGAAGTTTCAACTACTGTGAAAGGAAAATTATTAGCCTTTCAGAAGAACATAGAGATATAGAAACTGAAAAAAACTTGTCTAAGGAAGAGGAACAAGACATGAAAAAAAAAGATGGGTAATGTTCAAAGGATCTAAAATTTTAAATGAAGAACCAGAAGAGAGTGCAGCAGACCTACAGGATTGGACATGGTGTTGATCTTGTCTCCTATGACTTTTAATTGAAAGAGTACAAGCAGAGGAATGTGAGAAAGTCTTACTGTATTAAGGTAACTCTACATTTGATTTTCAAAATTACTGTTTTCAGAGGTCTTAAATTCCTCACATTTTCTTGAAGTACAGTTAAGAGCTTATCGCCTGAAAATAAAAGTCTATAACTTAGTAAGCACTTCAGCTGCATTCTTGAGCAGCACTTTGAATCAAAAGAGATGCTATGTATTATTTGTAGTAGTATTTGTACTTTACTAGCTGCTTGGAAGCTTTAATCACAGACATGTGGTAGATAAACCGAATTTGTGTACTTATATTTTATATCCCAAAAAGTTAAGGTACATCTATAATAATGGAAAAAACTCTTTAAAATGCCAAGAAGGAGTTGCTAAAATATTTAGCCTTTATTTGAATAATAATGTGCTATAAAGTAAAATTTGAATGCCATCAGCCAAAACAGTCATCACAAAACATAGAGGCTCAGTTCTTAACAGCTGAGGAATTGTGTATACCCATCAACAGCTTACTAGAAGCTGACTGCAGAGTCTATAATTATCTGAGGTGAAAATTCTAAATCTATCGTTTGTTATCATTTAGCATTTGCTATCACACAAAATAAGTGATTTGTACATTACTTGTTTAAGCAACTGAGTCTCTTGATTACTGCAGGAGTCATGTATCTATAGGTCAGTCCAACAAATAAGAAATGGTGGTGTATTGCAGTGTGTAACTGCATCTTTATACTACAAGTACCATAGCTCACTGCTCATATTTTTGTGTTCTAAGATGCTTTGTGAGTTGCCTGAGTTTGCCTTATTGGTGAAGCAGGAAGGCAAATAGAAAAAAAATGTTTGAAAATGAGTAGAAGTTTAGTAGCTGGAAATAGAACCTCAGAACTCTGATTCAAAGTCAGGCACTGTAAGGACTTGAATGTACTTTCATCCAAACCAGAGCCTAAGACAAAGCTGGAATTGAAAAAGCTTTCCATTGGTTTTAAAACTTAGAGTTTAAATAACTTTTAAATTCTTCGGGGTTTTATCTTTTTTTTTTTTTTTTTTTTTTTTCCTATTTCTTTTTTCTTTATTCATACTTTTCTGAAAAATTTAACAATTTTTCAGAGAAATCTACAAGGTTTTTAATCATATTCTGTTTTTAACAAAAGTAAAAAATGACCCAATTTTCTGTTTTTCAGGATTAATAACTACCTTCTTTCAATTATATTTAAAGCATTATCTCTGGCACTTAACGGAGTGTCAGACATAAGTATGGTATGACTTAGATTAGATTCTTCCACTTCCTGCAACCCATTGTTGATGCTGATATTAATGTTTTTGGAAACAACAAAACAAGAAATACTTAATGCTAGCATGAAAAATAATATACTTTCAAAACCTAAGGATCAATTCTTGAGCAGAAGATTTTTGGAGTTTCATTGTAATTAATTTTGTTAAACATGTCAGAAGCGCTTCCTCTTCATGGTATCATGAAACTGCTTGATTTCCTTTTACTAATTTTTTATGTCACCTTGGAAAATAGGTTAGCTGTGGGATGCTTACACTGAAGTGCATAAGTGATCTTTAGTCACAATATTCTGTTTTTATGTTAAAATTAGTAGCAAGTAACTTAAAATGTGCCATGAAGAAAATATAATAAATTGGTTTTGTATGTTTACATAAGCTTTTTTTTCATAATATAATTTGCTTTTCAGAATTATTTTGTGATGTAGAAGGTTCTATTATGTACAGCTCGTTAAAAAATTTACACATTCTCTAAACCCTCTCATATTCAAAGTAATCATCTTGGTGAAATGCAAGCGCTTTTCATGGCAATCTTTGGCCTCTGAAGATTTTATGAAGTACAAGAAAAGTACTAATTTTCCTTAATTTTATAGAGTACATAAGACCCTTTAAAATTAAATTAGCCAATAAACTAGGCTGGTGGAAAGTACAAGATCAATAACGGATTCAGTTAAAACCTATCAATCTCAGTTACTGGACAAGACAAAACCAAAAAAATGCACATCCATGAATATATGAAAGTAACATTATGGTTGCAGTAATAATGCATCATTTCAGCCATTGTAAAGATACAGCAAGTACAGCTAAGGACTATTCTTTAGTTTCAAGTTCTTAATCCAACAAGTCAGTGACCAGCTTGAGGCTGGAACAGAGTAGTGATAATGGTGATCTTGCAGAACACTTGTGTAGCAAAACTACTAGCTTGCACATCCAGGATGAGGCAGAATATGGCGCAAGTAAAACAGGAAGTCTCTAAGGGATGATGAAAGAAAAGACAAGTTGAAGTCTGAATGTACCTAGAAGTCATGATCCTAATGTGTGGTTTACAATCTAAGCTGCACCCCCCAATTAGCACAGCATAGTGTTTGGGAACCAAAATGTAAGATTAGTTTTTTATTTTGTTGTGATATTTATACCCTATAATAACAGTACCTGATGTTAGACCTGCTCATTTTTACACAAGTTTACCTAAAGCAGGCAAAACTGCAAATCAGCTCAGTCTCTTCCCTAAGGAGATGATGGTTTAAAACAGGACCAGGCACAAAAGTGCAGGAGAATGGAATGGTTTCCTAAAACCACTCTGCAAAGAGAGCACAGGTAGAGAACCCAGGCTCCCTAGCTCCCACATCAGTTAACACAGTTATAGGCGGTCCTTCTGTAGGAAGCCCCAGCAAGACTCATGATGCTAATGGGAAATTATATTTCATTGTAATATATTTTAAAGCAAAAAAAAAAAAAAAAAAAAAAGAAGGATTGTACACTTGTATCTCTCTATCAGCAGCTGATTTCAAGCTCCACTGAGGCTAAAGAAAGAACAAAGCTGTTTCAAACAGCTGCTTTTCAAACAACTAAATTCATTTCATGATCAGAGCTGAATTTTAAAGTTCTTAAAACATCAAGTTCCATCTGAAAATGAGGTTAGGAGCAGCCAAGAAATTAAAAGATTTACTACCAGGCCATTTTATTAGCAATATGCCTCCCCACTAGCAATGCGACTTACGAGCCTGAAGCAATTCGCTTTTATTCTGTAATAGGTTCTTTTCATGACCTTAGCTCAGAACAGCCAAAAGCAACAGAGGGAGCTTGTGCCTGACCTTTACTCCTAATAGGAAAGAGACAAAGCTATAGCAGTAGTTTCTTGCAGCAGTTTTACAACATACTGCAACAGCTTATTACATATGGCAGGCTGACCTATATATCGAATAGGTCAGTGTTTCAGGCAACTTGTCTTCAGCCTTCCAAAATGTCCCATCAACCTCTCCTTGTCATCTCTTGTTCTGCTTTGTTTCTTATGTTGCTGTGTGTTTTGCATACTGTGGCATTCTCATGTGAGCAGCTCTCTGTATCTTTTAGGTCTGCTGTGCAGTGTTGTCACCCCAGATTCTGTCCCTTTTCTGGTTTCATTTTAACACCAGTTAGGGAAGACATTCTTCCCATTCTCAGAGGGGCAGTACCACTTCTACAACAGTACTGATACTGCAATGGCTGAAGTTCTATTCTAGAGAGAAAGGGAAGGATCTACATATAAAGCAAAGATCACACATTCATTTGCTCATTCATTTGCGGTAATGTGCTGTCGTGGTTTAAGCCTAACTCACGCAGACTCTCTCTCACTCACTCCCCCCTCTTTCTTGCCCCCCACTCCTGGAGGGATGGGAAGGAGAATAGAAAAGAATGCAACTCCCACAGGTTGAGATAAGAACAGTTTAGTAACTAAAGTATAACACAAATCACTACTGCTACCACCAATAATAATAATGACAAGGCAAATACAAGGAAAGAATACAATTCTCATCACCTAAAACCAAGCCCAACCACGCAGTGCACCCCCACCCTTCCGGGTCTCTGCTCTCTGCTCTCCATCTTGGGCATGACGTGCTGTGGGATGGAATAACCTCTTTGGCCAGTTTGGGTCAGGTGTCCTGTCTCTGCTTCCTCCCGGCTCTCCTCCTCCCTGGCAGAGCATGAAATGCAGAAAGTCCTTGGTCAGACCAAAACATCACTAAGCAGTAACCGAAACACTGGTGTTATCAGCACTGTTCCCAGGCCCAAAATCAAAAACACAGCGCTACACCAGCTACCAAGAAAGAGAAAAATGACTGCTGCTGCTGAACCCATGACATGTGCCCTAGGGGATGAGGAAAGAAAGAGATGAGAAGAGGCATTTTTCAGTATCAGATTGAAACCAATATTTATCTGAAAATTTTCACATGACTTGGTGGCAGTCTTACATCACAAGCAGAGATTTGGTGAAATTGCCACTGTATGTTTTTCACAGAAACACAATGTCTGCTGGAAAAGCATGATGGAAAGAAGGCAGTACTGAGAAATTTGCAGTAGTGTCTCTAGACTTACCTTCTGATGGACTGAGTAAGGAAGCTTCCTTTTTTCCTCAGCTACATTGCTTAAATCTCAGGACTTTAAGATTTGGGTTGAGACTCGAATCCTGAGGCTTTGTCTGTAGATTAAAACACCTCCTCAGGTTCTTGATAATGGCACAAGGGATCTTTCTTGTGGAATAGTGTCTCTTAGTACAGTAAGAACTGGCCTTAGATTAGTAAAGAAAGGATTTTCACAATATTTTGATGAAATACTTGCTATTCCTTCAGAAAGAAAAAGGATGACTTAAAAAAAGAAGTCATCAGTTCTTGATGTATATGGGAGTGAAACAGGAAAGGGGAGAAGAAAGTATGATCAGTTTAATGAGAAACTTCTCTTTTTTTTTGTCTCTTCTCGGACACCTCAGAGCTGCAGTCTTTGGAATGTTTGGGATTTATTTAGAAAATTATTGCAGTGCAGCTTGTGTATCCTGACTTTTACCATTAAAGTTTTACTTCTTGTCTGCTGCCAAAATTAGGCTATGATATATATTACATCAGTGTGTCCAAAACTCCTGTGATATCATAGTTACTAATCTTTAGACACATGCTAGCAGACAGTTATCATGCTACACTGCTTTCTTTTTAAACAGGCCTAGTAGAAAATTATCTCCAGCCAGCAAGTACAAGTTAAGCACAGATGGGAACTTGGCCTGCAGCCATTTTATTGACCTGAAAGGAAGCTGCTTTTCGAAGCTCAACTGGAATCATTTAAAGAATAAACCTGTATACAAGAAACAACCTTCTTTCCCCTGCCCTCCTTCCTTCCCCTACTAAAAAATCAAGTCAGTCAAATGCCCAAGCCTTTTAATGCTAAGGTAAGAGATAAAATAGGAAAATCAGGAGCTTTGAGATTGTATGACCAAACTTATATTCACAATTGTGTGACCAAACTTATATTCACATTCATAGCATTCCCTGTCTTTGTTTTCTGATCAAATATATGAATATAAACACAGAGCTGACAAAAGAAAGATTTCTAGCAAGTCTGTCACATAAGCATTTCACTCACTGCACCAAAGTTGTAAGTAGTTATGCAGCTACTTGGCAGGTCTTTTCTGTACTTCTCCATGATGGAGATGAGTGTATATGCAGCAACTGAAGTTGGGAGCTAGAAGTGAAGGAGACCATCAAGGCAGGTGGCTCTGAGGCAGAATTCTCCTATTTCTCCTACAGCTGTCTTCATTCCATGTCACTTTTGACCAAATCCCCAGATAACTCTCATTTAGGCTCTATCTCTTAATAACTCCACCTCAAGGCAGATTACTTACAGAATTCTCATATTCATCCATGCTTTAGACAGATTCGCATTGCAGAAAATATGCTCACAATACAGAATCTTGATACTGAGATGACACCAAGAGCCTTTATGAAATGTGTTACAACATACCTCAATATACATTGTCAATGTTATATTTCTTGCTTCCAGGTTTTTGGATATATGCTATATGTCATTTTTAAGCTTTCACAATCTGAGCGAGATGTCCAGGGATGCTTACTGGTTTCCCAGTGATAAAAATACCAGCATATTTTCCCAGTATTTTTCCAAGATAGCTTTGATTATTTTTTCTTAACTCTCTCAGACTGTGGGAGACTATACAGCTTCATAGCCAGTCCTGGATGCACAACACTGGTCATAGCAAGTGATATTTGTTTATTGATAAGGCTTTTGTGCTGCCTTAAACAATGACTTTTTGTAGAAATGGAAAATGTTTTTAGTATTTATAATGCAGAAAGACTAAAAATACAAAAGAGTAGGAAGACTAGAAATGCAGTGACTCAGTGACTCACTTGACTCTGAATGTGAACTGGAAAAGAAAATTTCTAACTGTTCCTGCAGTGAGATAATGCATGACAAACACAATGACAGTATTTCTGCTTAGTTACATCCCTAAATATAACATAGCATATATGAAATGCAACCTGATTTGGTAGTTTAGTTTTCATCTGGTCTCTGTTAACCTATTTAAGAAGCTTGAACAGATCCAGAAAGAAAGCTAGCAGTTAAAACCTGAAGCACCATACATTGCATATAGTCAGACTACAGGACCTTTTTTTATTTTACACAGCTATTTACATTTAAAGTACTAGGTGTCTAGCTTTTTTTTTTTTCTTTTTTTTTTTTTAATATATATAACACATTTCTAATAATTAACGGGATTGTAATCAAAAAGTGGCTGACTAGTATAAACAAAGAAAGGTAGCTTGGCTCAAAAACTGAATTCTAAAGCCAGTACATGAAAACAACTGTTTGACTAGGAGATTGTGAGACAGGGGCCTACATATCCACCTATCGAAAGCTCATGAAGAGCTGTTACTACTGGCAGCTGCGAAGAGGCAGGACTTAGGCTAGGGCAGACTTTTGGCTGTCTGAGTTGGAAAAGGCAGGTTTGCACATTCATATGGAGTTGAGGGATTGATATACGAATATAGAATCATAGAATCACAGAATAGTTAGGGTTTGAAAGGATCTTAAGATCATCTAGTTCCAACCCCCCTGCCATGGGCAGGGATACCTCCCACTAAACCATGCCACCCAGGGCTCTGTCCAACCCGGCCTTGAACACCGCCAGTTATGGAACATTCACAACTTCCCTGGGCAGACAATATAGATTTGGTAGTCTGAATCTCATCATCTGAAAAACTTGTAATCGTTTGAAGTGCCTATTGCAGGACACATCCAGGAAGTGAGTATTCTCACGAAGCAAGAGCCGTCAAAGAGATTTAAGGAGATCTCTGTTTAGATGGTCAGAAACCTCACGGCTTTCTGAAAGTCTTTAACATTCTCCTCAGTTTTGCAAAACCGCTTTTTGTAAGCATGACGTAATTCTGTGTAATCTTAAAGCTTTTACATCATCCATCTTTAAGTAAAAATGTGCCTTATGGCAAAAATAATGTTACAATGTAATTAGACTCTATAGTCTGGAAATAAATCCTCATTTTAAATGCAGTATTACTGGAAGGCTATCTAAACAATTGATGTTGTGAAGATATCTGCTGCTTTTCCATTTTGTCAACTAACCTTACTCTGACAGCACTAGTTTGCAGACATACAGGCATAAATTCTCCCTAAGCGATCCGTAATGCTAACAGCAAAACTATAAATTGCAGCTAATGCAATATATACCTGAAATGTTCAAGCATTTTCTGATACTATTGCCTTTTTCTTTGCATTTAAACAGATCCTCACTGATCTCACCTCCTCCACTCCCCAGCCAGAAATATTTGTTGTGCTTGACTCTATTGGTTTATTCAGCTCAGGAGTAGTAATCAAGTGTTTCTGTTATACTTAGTGAATAGGGTAAATAGTCCCTGTAGTTGTTCATTAAAACCTCCATGATGTATGCATCAATTACCAAACAGCTTGAACAAAACAGAGGTAAATTAACTTTCTGAAACTCACTGTCATAGCCAAAAGGAGTGTAAAGCATTAAAAGTGATTTGATGGCTTAAAGTTCATCCAAAGTACTATTAGCTTTAAGTCCAATTTTCAACTGTCAAGGGGAATATTTACAATAGTAATTTCAGATCATTATCTTAGCATTTCAATGCAAATAGCCACAATTTAATTCATTATTACTCACATTACATCTTTATTTTGCCACCAACTGGTGGCTGACATTTCCCAAGCTACTAGGAAGAAATGCTAATTAGACTGGTGTGCACTCTTACCCTTTCTTAATTTCATCGTGTTTGTTCTTCAGTGACACGAAGCATTTCCCTCCTTCTGGTCAACCATTGCCTTTTATCCTCTTCATCTCCTCAGTGCTCTAGTTGGCAAATTGAAAAAGAGATAAGGCAAGTAAAATAATTGCCTGCTTTGTCGTTTTGGTAAAGTATCTAAGAATATTTGTGCTAGTATGATAAAAATGACCCCTTTCCCTCAAGCCACCCACCCAACTTAATTTAGAAAATCTGAAGTGATCTCTGGAGTGGAATACTATATACATTAATATGCAAATGAACTGCCAAGAAATTTCAGATTTGCATTTAGACTGGACAAAGGGGAAGGAAATGGCTTTCTCATGCTGTTCCCTTGCATCCCCACAATTTCACAAATTACTAATCCCTGAAATGATGCCAGAAGGAACTTTCTCACTGCATTTCATTCATGCTTAGATGAGTTTGATTCATCTCAATGTGTCTGGAATTTTACAGTAAACCTGCAAATTTAAAGTGCAAGCAGAACCTCAGTAGCTTTGCTAAGAATCAAATGTGTTTGAAATAAACACAATTACTTAATGTAAAATTAAAGATCCACTCCTGCTAGGGGTTAGAATACTGATAGGCAGGGAGTATGGTAATCTTAGGAAAGTTTTCCTAAGAATTAACAATTATGCCAATGAGATCATCATATGTCTATTAAGAATAATATTACTATAGTCCACATACGTGCCATAAATCATAGACTTAGCCTGTGATTGCCAAAATTATTGAGGGGAAAGGAAAAAGAAACCTATAAGGCAAAACAATAATCTGGTTTGCAGATGGATGGCATTCAGTCCTCCTCCTGATTTGCAATCTGCAGTTTAGACAGCTTACAAAACGAGGAATCATTCATGGGTGAAAATTCAGGCCCTTTAAAATACATTGTTTCCCACACTTTTGGATAGAGGCCCTCCAAGTTAAATAGCATTTTTCAACAGAGGTTTTCCAAAAGACTTTTTTGTATGTCTAATACTTGTTTTAATCAGAGGAATGTTGGTTAATTTATTTTTTTTATCAAGAGAGTGTTTCTGTATCTGAAAAGAAACTAGCTTTCTGTGGCACAGGTGCCCCAGTAGGCAGGTACTTTTCAAAAATAGGTATAATGCTGGAAAAGTACCTGCCCTGGGGCATCAACAAATAGGAATTTCAAGATCAGATTTATGTTTGCTTCTTAATCTTTCTGGGGGATTTTTTCTCCTCCCAGCTACTGTAGCAAAAAAAATACTGTAAGTCATCACATTTCTGTTTGCCAACATTTATTTGCCCTTTGGTTTAAATGTGCACAATGGGAGGGGAATAGGGCAGTGTCTTTTACTGCTGGGGATACTTTTTGCTGTGTCTGTTTTTTGATGGCTAGAAATAAAATCTGTTCATTGGAAAAATGTAGCAAAATTTTTCTATGTCAAAGAGATTTTCCCCTCCTCCCACCTCATCCTTCCATCCTCCTCTGAACTTTCCCCTGTAGCTGTCTTCTAAGTGAATAAGGGGGCATTTTATTACAAGAATAATCTGCTCATTCTAAAACCTCCCCCTGTATCCATGTGAGAAGAAGGCAGACCATCACAGCCTTCATTATTTTTTTTACATATTGTGCAGCACAGCTGGTTAAACTTTTCCTGACGTGCCTTAACATAAGACTTTTTGTCCACACAAGTCCCCATTTCAACCTCCTACTTATATCCAGCAGAAACTGAAATACAGGCTTATTTTTAAGACCCTGATTAAGCCCCATTGTTGTCTGATGCCTAAACTGAGGAATTTTCCTGAATGTTTTCTAAAATGCAAATGGACAAAGGAATCTGCTTACTTAGTTGAAATAAGAACAGAGCAGTTAGGGCTGAAGGTGCTGGGATTTGGTGGCACTATGTAACAAAAGCCAGTCTGACACATGTACTCATGCTCATTTAGATGATGGAAAAAGCCATGTGTGGGAGAGACACTGACCATTCGAGTCAGACTCTTAGTCCAGCAACATTAACTTTTCTAAAGCTTCTTTATTCCAGGTTTACTGTGACAGATACTCAGAGGTAGCAGATTAAGCACCCTGAACCCAACTTGCCATCTGCTTGTATTTTATGTCATTAAGTTAAATCCATAGGCACATGAGCCTGGGAAACCTGTAGTTTTCACTACTATAGTTTTTTACTTCTGTTTTCTGTAGGTATACAGTGCACAGGAAGATAACGAGTCCAGCTGTCCTACCTAGTTTGAGGCTTTTTTAGAGAGGTTTACAGTGCTATGCTGTTTTTCCCTTGCTAATATTTTATTTCTTGATATCCTTCTGATTTCTTTTGTGTTTGATTGGTACTCCTCCATAGATTGACTACTATGGCTCTCTGTCTTTGTGTGCTATTCTCAATGTTGTCAAGCATCCCTTTCTCTTGCTTGAAGCAATAGTTTTATTCAGGGGACTGTTTCTTACACTATTTTTGTTCGTATTCTTTGGCATTCCAATGAAGAGTATAGTTTTATTAGTGTCTCCAGTGCTGAGCATGGAAGACAGCTGAACCACAATACAGCCAATATTTTCTTTGTAGGTGCTTAGTTTGCTTTAAAACTTTTCAAGCTCACTGAGGCAATGTTGAAGACACCATTGAAAGTACACAATATTTTCAACAGTTTAAGGAAGAGCAAAGGACATAAGAAATGTCACCTGAGCACTTTCATACGTATATCTTGTTAGCAACCCACCAGTATCAGCCTGTTTAATGAACTTCATTCACAGCCCTTTTCTGTTCTCATTTGAACAGGGTTTTGGCAGTTTCTGGGTTATAAGCTCGTTCACACTGTTAATAAAGGAGAGTTAAGTAAAAGTGGAAATGTTAAGTAAGTTATCAAAATACCCTGAAAAATATGTTCTTCATCTCTTTAGTTATGGCAGGGAAGCTTGTGGGTTTTGGTTAGAGATCTAGAACTCTTAAAATATTGCAACAGACTGTACCAGATCTATGGCCTGTGAGACAATCTGCTGCGTGACTTCTGCTCACAAATAGATTGAATGCATCTTAACTTCACATTTCTCAGAAATTTACCTTGATTTTCTATTTAGACACCAATATGGATGTAATAATTAATGACAGTTTTCATGCAGACCAAAGGAACAAAGCCACTTCTCAGCTCATATTATTTCCCATCTAAATTGTTTGTTGGCTTTGTTTTGTTTTGTTTTGTTTTGTTTTGTTTTGTTTTGTTTTGTTCAGATCGGTCACAAAGCACTATGATCTTCAAAGTCACTATAGGCCATGCTGTGTCATAGTAGCAACAGAGCCAAGTCCGTCACAGAGAACCGGACCTAGCAGTTCTTTCAGAGTTACCACTTTTGGCTGTAGCTAATAGTGAGTCAATAACTGTACCTTGCTACAAGAATGCCTTATTATCTGTTTGCAAAGTGGATTAAGTAAAGGGTACTCTACTTGTGGAATAAGAACATCTGTCTAAGTATTAAATGAGAGCATCCAGAAGCAAAGATCACAGAAGAGCATTATAGGATGCAAATTATTTTTAGCTTAAAATATGCAGAATACCAGATGAAAAAAGAGAGAGTAAAATGTCCAAATCAAATGAGGAAAAGAAACCAGCTGGAAATAACTCTTCCTAATGACTAGATCAAGTTTGCCATAGTATTCAGGTGGCCTTTCAGACAGGACAGCTTCAGTATATAAAGTATTAGTCATTACTCTAGAAGGGCAGGGCTTGCAAAAATAAGAAGAGAGTGGTTTTTATCCAAAAAGGTGGGGGCTTTTTAACTTCAGGCTCTCTGCCTTAAGTCCTGGGACCTGAAAGAGACAAAGCATTCTCACATTCACTTTCATTTTCTTTCTCCCGTTTTATTGATAATAAGCAGTTTCAGAAACGTGATCACACTTTATCCACTTTATCTTCACCTTTACACACTTTCACAGAACCTTCTATCAGAACACGGCAATTCATTTAACACCATCATTAATTGTTTACTAGATCTTTCATTTTTGACAAAGAAGTTTTCTGAGCTTAAGGAAGTACAGCAGTTTCTCAGCTGCACCAGAACTGAAGAGCACATCCACATTACAAATACGGCTGACAATCCTGAGGACCATATGTCAGATAGCATCTCAGAGAAGTAAAACACTGTGTTGGGGCTGAATTAAAAACAGCATGTGTTTAGAGTTGGGGGAACAGAAAAAGGGGAAAGGAAGATACACAACATTGTAGGAGAGAAATTACAAGGGATGATAAGCATGGAGAACAAGAAATGAAAACATGAAGCATTCTTTCCCTTGGAAATTCAGATGGAGTTAGGGAGAAAGGCAAGCAAAGGCACTGAACTAACCTTGACCTAAAGAGACATTCTCCCAACACAGACAGTTGCAAGGTATCTGGGTCATGTATAAAGATTTATGATTTGCATTGCAGCTGCAAGGTGTCAAAAAGGTGCTTCTAAAGTGCTTTTGACCTTTCACTGGGGCATAGTCAAGATGGTCCAGCACTAATGCATACAACACAGTCAGCAATAACATAAACTACCACTGGGCTAAGGTTGAAGATTCTGGTTAGGAGTCTCATTGCTGGTGTTTCTAAACACACAAAAGAGATTAATGGAATCTTCCAAGCTATGACTCAGGTGTCTTTTTTCTTGTTGGTTCCTGAAATTTTAAGAGTAAGATAAAATAATCAGAAAGACACTCAGAAAACTGCAGTGAAATCCTAGTTCTCAGTGATGGAGGTTGGTTAGCCAGTAGAACCAGGGTTATACAAGTTTTGGATCATTTACCTAAAAGTTCCGTTGGAATTTTGTGACCTATCCTAACAGATATGTCAGTAACATGCCAGTTCACAGCAAGTAAGAAGTTGTTGTAGGCTGTTAAACTTCACTGGCTTTGACAAGCCCTTTGGAGGTGGCTATAACAAACCAAGGGAGAGGATAACTTCTTCAGCACTCCTAGCATATTGCATGGACTGTGTTAAGGCAAACCTCTTAGTATTCCTACTTAGTAAATTAGTGAGGAATTGCTAGTTCATGTAACGTTCATGCAATAATTTATGCTCAGTAATTTCCTTGTGTAGTCAAGCTCTTGAGGTTAGAATATCTCTGTATGTTTTCTTGAAAAGCTTTATCTTTAGCTTTCTGGTTTGCTGCATAATCAGGTTGATTTTTAAGTGTATTTGTGGCTTTCATTTTGGCCTAAGCCTTTTTTAGGCTTTCAGTTTTAAAGAAAACAATCCTGATGAGCAGCAGATTAGCATTAAAAAGCTTTCCTAAAAGAATGGCTGTTAAACCATCACAATTTTGTTGTGATTAGTTCCTGCAAATAGTGAATGTCTCTGGGCTAAGCAATTCTCTTTCCCAGTATGAGGAGTCATTGTCATCCTCTTTTTGATTATGGCAGCCTGAATGATCTTGGTGTGTCCTTAGGTCATGCTGTAATTCTTTCTTCCAAGTGCATTTTTTTCTCTTTGCACAGTAGCATACTGCACAGTGAAGTGCTAAATTCTCTATTATAAGTTCAGAATGAGGAGAGTCACATCCAAGGTTATAACTTGTTGCTTTGTTTTGAGCTTTTGGGTAGGGCTAGTACTTTCCAGGATGCCAGACTTGCTCTGGCATCCCTCCAGTTTAGGGGTTACAGTATCGATGTCAGTACCATCTGAAAGGTTGCCTCAAGTCCAGCTTGCGGAAAAAACTGTAGAGATTTACTCATGTACCTACTCGGTCCATACTCCTACTCTGCCTTTTACCTGTAGTGGTAAGTAGGAAAAGTTGCTTTTTAACTGGATAGCTCTGAGTCTTTGTATCTATTTCATCATTTTTGATTCTAACTATCAGAATTCTGTATGCACAGAAGCAGTACAATGTCTTAGAACATAGAGAACTTGTGAGATTTTGATAGTGCTCAGTACCTGCCCTGTTGTAGCAATGTGCTGTTAGAAGAGTTTGGTTAATTTTTTTGTTTGGGGTTGTTTTGTGGGGCCTGAGGGGGATGGGTTTGTTTTTTTGGGGAGGGTTTTTTGTTCATTTGTTTGTTTGTTTTTTTTTTGGAGTTTTTGTATGTTTCCTTTTAGGAAATCTGTGTATTTTGATAGGCTAAAAACTCTCGGAAAAAAACATCAGTTCTATAGAAATCGCTCTGTGGATTGGTTTTAGCAAGTTGGACTTCCAGCCAGCTACTCCATTAGTGTCTGTGCTCACCTTTGCTTTAGCCATGATATGTGAATATTCTTCTCTATATATTACTTTTGACTGTGATGCAATGTGATTCAGTGACTTTATTATGTAAGAAAAATCATCAGATCTAAGAGAGTCACTGAGGAAACTGGTGAAGCACTTTGTAGTCTTCTTGAGTTTCTTTAACTGGCACATAGGGAGTGGAAGGCCTCTGGGCATCATGAGACACAAAATCTTTTTATTCCTGCTTAGGGCAGGAGGTGTATTTTAAGACCTTGAATTCTAAAGTAACTTTCTGTGAAGAGAGTATTCCTCTGCAGGACAACAAAGTGCCCCTCTGTTGTCACTGGGTTACTCAGTTTTCCTTAAAACCTACTGAAAGGGAGTAGCATTCAGCATGGAATGCCAGTGACAGGAGGAGTCGTTTCATCTCTCTGTTAGAGAAAGGACCACTTGGCAAGTACATTGTAAGGTACCCTTGCAATAGTCATTTTAATATTAATAAAGGTAGCATATAAGTGCGCTTTCTATCTCACTACTGCCAATTATGAATGGTACTCCTACACATTCTTTCTGCACTCTGCTTTTCTGTAGTGCTTTCACCTATGCCATCTGTGATGTTTGTATTTCTTGATGACCTTTTCAATAGTTGTTCTCATTCTTCTGTCCATGTGAGAAAGAGAGAACTCTCCTAGGAAAGCTACTTGAACATATGGCAAGGTACAATATTATAGCATGTAAACTGGCATTCATTACTGCCTTTCTGTACTGTTGCCTCCATTTATTTTTTTTCTCTGGTTTTTTGTTTGGCAAAAGGTTTTGTTATTAATAACAGTTCTAACTTGGGGAAAGAGCCACAGTGAGTACTGGATTGAAGTGTGAAGTGAGTTCATACCAGCTTAGGAGATAGGCCAGGCTGTGGATGGAATCTTCAGATATGCAGAAAGATGTCTGTGGGCAAAAGCTAATTTTAAACAAACTGAGGTAGACAAAATGAAGAACTTAACTTTTTTTTCCCTACCAAACTCTACCAAACATGGGCGTAAGAAACATATTTGAGGATCAGGGGAAAAGCACTGCAAGTTAGAGATTTTACACTTGGGGTTATTAAGGCCAAAACTGAATGGAAGGAGCAAAGTCACAAGGTAAGAAGACTGCCATTAGTCAGAGTGTAAACATCAAGCAGCTTCTCCCAAGAAAGGATTGTTACAGTGTAGGCAGGGAAAAGCTATGCATATTAGGAAGGTAATAAAAAATTTGGCTTGATGAGATGCACCACAGGTGTAGTGAGGGGGCTGAAACATAGACCTACTATGGGTTAAATAATGGGGTTATTTTTGCAGCTTGGATTTCCTGATGACCTTTTCAACAGCTGCCTGCTTTTGTTCTTCTGGCCATATGAGAGAGTCAGAATTCTCCCAGGGAGGCTGCTTGAATGTCTGCCATATCCATCCGTTTATGTGAATTAAAAGGGTATTGTATGGACATCATAAAAATCAGAGAAGAGATTGAGGGTATTGAATTAAGATGGAAAACATGATGCATTATCAAATAGTTTTGTTGTCAGAATGAAAAAGATATTTGGCAGAATTTCTTAATCTGTAGATGAACAAATGACAAAACTTCATAAGACTTTACATATGTTAGAAGAAAGATGAATGGACACTGATCTGATTGAAGGGAAGAAGTCACCAGGGCAGTGGAGAAATAAAGACAAAGAACATTTTTTTGCTTTGATGGAATGGAAGTACTCTGCAATTTGACTAAAGATGTGAAGGCAAAGGCAACGTTTGTTGATCATAAGCAGAGATGTAGAGTGAGGTGTGGGAAGATTAACCAGAAATGAACTAGCAGCATAGATGGTTGATAGGTGAAGTCAGTTTTGAGAAAAGAGCAAGAGGAAAGTATATGAGATAGGATGAGGAAGAGATTAAAAGAAAAAGAGGAGGGGTGGGTGTGTAGGAGCTAATATTGCTGCTGAAAATAGCTAGAGAGGATGTTGCTATTTACAGCTTCCAGCTTCTGCAAGGTCAAGAAAAATCCACAGATGCAGTTACTGAGGGTTTCATCAGGAAAGTACATATTAGCGGGGATATTTATGTTAACACATAAAGTGTAATTGACACACTCAAATTTAGAGCCCAAATTCTGGTTATTGGAAATCTGTGCAAGAGGAAAACAACCTCACTATTTTTTGCATATACTTCCTTTGTAGAACAGTTATTTCATATGCCCTACCATTCAAAGAAATTATCAGGCTGACAGTTACAGACTGAGGTTTGCTGTTTAGCCCACACAAGTTGTTACACAAACCAGTGGTGATAAAACAGGATATGTCACACTGCCTAGTCACAGAAGCTGCAGATTGCTGTGAAGCATCCACTAGTGTGTGGAACTTTATTTGATGATGTTACAGCCATCTTTAGTAAGGCTGCCAACCGATAAGAATTTGGTGCATGAGAAATGGATTCCTGATTATCTAGAACTGGAGAGAGCTCCATCAATTCTTTCAGGTAAGATACTGCATTGTTGGATTATATCCACAACAACAGAGGATCGCCACTCACAAGCCTGTGGTAAAATGCTCAGTTGAGTGCTGCAGTTTCAAATAATTCACTTTGCATAAATATACTTTGCTTTCTGTCTGTGTTTACTGTTCAGGAAGCCATCTTAAAACTTTAATCTTTGCAAGGAAGTCTTTTCTCCTTATTACATTCAAAACCAGTACACTTTTAATCAAGTATTGTGAATAGCATATCAAATGAAGTGGTTGACCCTCAGATCAATGTAGCAGATAACCTAATCCATTTATTATGTTTGAGAGAATAAGTGCTTCTGTCAACTTTGATAAAGAACAAAACTGGCAATCTTTGGAAAGATCTTCAGCAGATGTCAAATATTTCACTTCTGTTTATTTCAGCATAGCTGCTAGCAGTTCTGTAATACCAAATTCCAGATATTGCAGTGAGTGTGGAGCATGTGCCCTAGGAAAGCACGCACAAAACCAATTCTCTGATTCTGTGTTTACTTACTCTGCGGAGTTTTCTCAAAGCACCAACTACAATCTGCAAAAACAAGATTGCTTTCCTGTGGACCCAACTTGCATAAATATTTCAGTGAATAGATGCATAAATTTAAAAAAAAACCAAAAGTCATAAACAGAAAGAAGGATAAAACAAATCTGAATGGGACTCATTCGTAAGCTAATAAATATTACATCGTCTTTACATAATAAAGTTTTATAAAGGACATCAGATTATCAAAGTTATGAGAAATCCTTACTAGATATTGAAAATGATGGCTCTCGGGATCCTAAACAACAACATGCAATTCAATTATTGATTTTATTTGGTGGTAGCCTTTTAATCTGGCATTGGCAGTTTGATATTTTATTATTTCTTTATTTTTTGTTATATCCTGTTATCTTTGTCATAATCATACCTAAGTAATTATTCAACTTAGGAGGATTCTACACTGAGCATTGCTAATGTCCCGTGGTTTCTTTGCCCATCTGAGCTGTCATATGGTGCTCTTTCCAAAACCACATTTGTAGAGCACAGCTTTGGAACTGTTTAATTTTCTGGAGAAGAGTTTATTATTAAACACTAGACTGTCATCAAAACAATTCAATATGCAAGACCTAAATCTATTTGTGGTTAAATAGTAAGGTCTGGAGGTTAATAAAAAGAACTGCAGCAAGCTGCTCATAAGATAATTCAAGAAACTTATAAAAGATCACAGAACTCCAGCCAGTTTCCCATTAGGCTTAGGATAAAAAGTAAATTTAAAAATAAGATGATACTTCTATATTACTATGTCATTAGAAATACTGAGAGAGATTCCATTGTTTCAAAGTTTAGGTAAGAGAAAGAGGAACTATTCAGTTGCCAAAAGCTACTTTTTTTTTTTCCTAAAGTCAGCAGAATAATTTTTCCTTCCTCTTTCTGCTAACTTTATTTTTATTTTTATTTTTAATTTCTTCTTTTTTTAATTTTTTTTTTTACTCTTCTTAGCCTTTTGAGTGTGAATTGCTGGAGTGGGAAGAAGAGACCTAAATCAGCTTTTAGTTCAGCATTTAAGCAAGCGCAGTCACTTCTCAAGTGCTGCTGGGTGTCACAGCAAGACAGGGAAGGGAAGTGGCACTAAACGACTCCTGGAAAGTCAGTAGGCTTATTAAGTCTTACTAAAAAGTTGATTGGGGAGCTAATTTAGAGCTCCCCTGTCCTGCCTTTTAAGTATGATGAAAACCCTTAAAAGACTCTTGCTGGTGCTAACAGATTCAGAGTGGCATTGAGTGTAGATGTGAAGTGGGAACAGGGAAACATAAAGTTATAAGAGTTGGTTACCTTTAGAGTCCATGCCTTTGCATTTTTCCTAAAAGAAAAGTGGGAGATGAAGGAAATATGTCTGCTGTTGACACTAATACATTTTTCCATATAGTGGACCAGAATCCTGCCATCAGAAACCTCTTTTTCATCCACTTTGTCAGTGTATAGCAGCCTAATGTGGGTCTAAATGTCATGCATGCACATTCTCATTTCCTAAGCAGTATAAAGGACTGTGGGGTAAATAACAAGCCATGAGGCATATAAGGGGTTTTGCTGGTGATAATGTTAATCCCTTATTGTTCATGTGGCAACTGTGATATCACATAAAGAGCTAACCAAGCCATGAAAAGACAGCATTGGAAAATAGTATTCATGCCCTAAAAAGCCTTTAAAACTGAATGTCATTTCATACCAAACTGCCTGTCCTTTTAATGGAAATGTCATTCCTTTAGAAAGTTCTTGTTTAGAGGAACCATGTGGTAGACAGTAGTTTTAATGAAGATCTTCTTCCTTTGTCTCTGTGTTTGCCTTCTCTTTTATTTCATTTCATAGAGATACCAGCGAGGACTCTCTAATTATGGGAAAACCTTTTCATTTTAACAATTGTTTTGTGGACATTCTTGCTAATGCATTTTGTCCGCCTTTGTTTTCCAGCCTCTCATGTCTATTGGCATCTTTTAAAATGACAGGAGACAGAGCTTTTTCATTAGGAAAAGAGCTAAGATGAGACAATACAGTTCAGGCTGTGCTTAGAAGAAAGAAGAAAGGCTTGACTATTTAAACTCACTGCAGGTGCATATTCAACAAGATATTATTTCTTATGGCCATTAAAAGTGTACCGTCTGGAAATATTTTGAGAGAATGAATTTTTAATCTATGACATCAATAAGGTGACCCACAACAGCGTCTGAGAGTATTTCATGATCCATGGAGTGTGTACATGCTTGCTTTTATCCTCTCCCATTCAAGAGTTAAATACATTATTAGTTTAAACTTGAGGGAAAGAAATCAAATTTTCAGGTTTTTTTCCACATTCCAATGGGAGCAAGCTGAACAGGACATGTATAGGTAGTTATGGTACCTCTTGACTTCCTAAAGAGATGCAGGTGTTATGCATCCTATGGTGTTTCCCTTCACAACATCAAAAGGACTGTTGATGTTGGAGCAGCCTCCACTATCAGAGTTAGATACCTAATACTCCAGTTATGCTAAACATTAGCTTTTGGACCCTGGAAAGAGGGCAGCATCTCTACCTGCTCACTGTCATGGAGTTTCTTCTGTGATTTCAGATTTGTTAGCTAAAATGCATCTTGTTTGATTATTTATAGGCATTCTTGTAAACTTTCTTACTGTCCCCTATTGCACTTCTTTTTGCATCAGAAAGCTCTGTGGTCTCTTTTAGCCTACTGAAAGAAGTGTCATGGCTTCTACTATAAATAGATAAAATAATCCTCTTTTGGGCTCTCCATCACAATTGTAAACCCATACCTACCAGCTATCAGAGAACATGGAGCATTTAAATATATTCCTCAGCTTTTTGTAACATCTGTGATTACTACTGAAACAGAAAATCCATCCACAGAAGGATATTTCCATGTATTATTGGAATTACCATTCCCTATTATTAAGTAGTGTTAACTGACCAAAATCTTATTTAAAAATATTTCTATCTGTGTCTTGCTTTCCCTGAGGTGGGAAAAAAAGAAACATTAAATTGTCTGTCCATGAGAGTCAGTGAAATGTAACACTGCATATTTATATATATTTATAAATACATATACATGGAGATCTACATGGATAGAAATTTAAGAAGCCCATTATTCACTAACTTCTTTGTTAATTAATAAGGCACAAAGCAGGTGGTGTTTTATGTGATATTTTTCTCCACTGAGGAATACCTTAGTCTTTAATTCTAAATGCACGTCATTGTAAATTGCAGGTCATTGTAAATATGTATAGGTAGTAAATATGTTATTTAATCTCTTGGATACCAGTAAGGGAAATAACAGGCTGATACCTCAGATCTCAGGACGCATACGTTCACAAATAAGCATGTTATTAACATTGCTGCTATGTTACCAGTCTTTCTTTGTACAAAGTTTATTGTTGCATTCACTTTATGCTTGTCATATCTTTACTATTGTTATGGTGATCAGGAATTTGAACTGATTTAATTTCTCCAGTTAGAGCTTACTCTAAATTTGCAACATTATTGAACCTGTCTTAAAAGAGAGATTTTATTATTAATGATAGGCTGAAACAGATAAAAGAAGCATTATTCTTGCTGTGTTTCTAGTTAAATGCTCAGCAAACTATGCTGGATATGCAAGACAATCCTCTACCATTGAAAGAGGGGTTTCCAGCTGAGACCAGTTTAGCATACACTTGACACATGCTGGCTTACCCAGAGGGAAGCTCCCTTTTGGCTCTTCAGGCAGTGCTGTTGCCAGGGCGCCACATGAATCCCATTTTGAGTGTAAGATGCAGTAGCGTGTAGGACAAATACGCAGCTGGACACCCAGCCAGATGAGGACACCACTAATTGGCCAGTCACCCCTAGTTTCTGACCACCCAGTAACAGACACAATAACAACATCCCGAGAGCAGGAGTGGGTGAGCCAGGATGAAACAAACTCTGATGGTTTACCTCAGTGATTTTGCTGGCATTGTGTTTCATGTTTGTACAAAGTAATAACGTTTTGTGGCCCTGAACCTGTACAGAGGTGTTTAAAAACTTTGTGTTACTGCTAAGTCTGTCGTGAATCTGGGTTCTGCCATCAGTCTGAAATAAATTGGTGCTTCTATGTTACTTCCTTTCTGCTTGGAATCTGACACAATCTAGGGATGGTTATTTTGTTATTGGTGCCTGGCAGACCATAATAACATTTGATAGAAGGGTAGCAAATGATAGAAGATGAACCTAGGATGTTTCTCTCTACAAGGCCCAAGAATTCTTTTACTGTCCATCTCTTAGTGCCCTTCAGTTTCTTCACCAGCAGTAATTAAACTTCAGTTACTGTGCACTGTAGCTGACTGACAGTTAAATATGCTGTACTGTCCTCATCATGGATTTAAACAGAAATGTCTCTGTAGGAAGAAAAACAAACAAAAAAGAAAACAAAGGAAACCCATACACAGAAGAGAAAGAACAAAAGGCAGAAATGAGCTGAAGAGTGCTCATGTGAGAGTGTGAGCATGGGGGATGGCCATGCCAATCAAGAAAACACAGACGTATACGACTAATGGATCCTGAATGTGAAGGAACTTGGAGGGTGGCTTGAAGAGAAACTTGAAGAGGGAAACTTGAAGCTTGAAAAAGGGAACTTGAAGAGAAACAGAGACTGAAAGTGAAAGGGAGCAGAGTATCTGGGGAACTTAAATCTGGATCCTAAACTACCACAGCGGATGGATCTGGCTGCAAGAATAATTCCCCCTTGTGAATTTCTTCATCTGGGTGATTTCTGGGGTTCTTGGGCTACGGTTTAGCCTGTATCCATGGTAAAGGATAAGGTCTAGCGAGAGCCAAAGCCTAGCACTGCAGTTGGGGTCAGGTTGCAAAAGAATGCCAAGGGAAATTGTGGATTGCATAAAGAACTCTCCTCTGAGACTGTTTTCATCCTTTTCCACATCCTGATTTCCTGCTGTTGCCTTCTGCACTGGAAGGCAGCTGTGAGAATTATCTGACAAAGTCAGATCATCTAAAGCTAAAAATAAATGAGACAAAGGAATTGAAAATGCCAATATGAAACCAATATGAAACCAAAACCCTTCCCAAATAAAATGCTTTATTATATTCCCAGATCTATACTGTGGTGGCAGTGACACTTTACTGCAGAGGTAAATCCAAACTACAGGTAAATACAGGTAAATCCAAGCAGATTCTGTCCGCTGCTCACCCGAGTATATAAAATACATATTCAATTGCATATGTGTAAGGATCAAGAGACTTGCAAAACAGTGGATATTTCTTGTTCATTTAAACTTGAGGGCAGAGAGCAATGAGGAAGGACAGTAGAACAATTGCCTTTCTGGAGGAACAATTTTCAAAATTTGTAGAAGGTGGGGGAGCAATTGTTGTATTAAACCTTTTTTTGCCTTTTTTGCAGATCCTGTGAGCATTACCTGAATATTAGCCTGATTGCCGGAGGGGAGGATGATAATCCTGAAATATAATACCCATTTATAAAGAGGAATGAAACAGAGGAAAAGTGAGAGATGTTGAATATTCACCATGTTCACTAATATTGTTCTGTCATTGAACATCTATTGCACAAATCCAGTTAACTGTACGAAGGCACTTAATGTCAGGGTGCAATTGGTTCTTTCTGAGGTGGATGAGAATCGTACGGGTAACTGATTCTCAGCTCAGTGTTGGGCTGTTTGAATGTCCTCTGGTAGCTAGCCAAAGGAAATGTTCTTGTTGAAATGACAGGAATTCTTTGACAAAACATGTTCTGTTAGAGCATATGTTGGAATTCTATATCATTTCAATGATGAGCTTCCTTTCTGGCACTTATCAATGTATGTTCATGGTAATAACAAGCAATATCTTGTCAACAGCTATCTACTATAAGCGATTCTAATACACTTTGCAATCATTTTCAAAGCTGCTTCATTTTCACTGAAAGGATTGTTTTGTTTAGAAGAATTCTTACTAATGTGCAAAATTGCCCTTAGTTAAATCCATTGTAGGAGCTGAAAAGGAATACAAGTATAAACCTTCACAGCTGGAGTACAGATAACTACTGTGGATGTAGCTTACACTTCTCATTTTTCACATGCAGCATATGCTTGGAGAGTGATGAACAGATGCAACTAGTTTAATGGGGTAAATCACATGCATTTCATCTTCATGACTCCACATTTAGAGAGTGCATTCACTCTTTACCTATGCTTAACACAACTCCAGATACGTGTGAATAGCTGCGGCAGAGTGTTGCCATGGTTTAGTTTAATCTTGAAAATAAAGGCTACATGGCCTTCCTGCTTGAAGTTCATTATAATATACAATTTTTTGTGCACAGGTGGCAGCAAAAATGCATCCTTAAGTGTTTTGACTGGGGTAAGACTGCTGATGCAAAGGGAGGGCTTGGCATCTGAAGGTGCTCCCTGTTACTATTGACCAGAGCTGGAGGCCATGGCTGGTCCCCTGCCAAACACTACCTGACACCAGTAAAAGTACTCTGTGTTTCTTCCTCCGCTGGTTCTTTGTCTGCATTGCTGGGGGAAGGTAAAGACAATGCTGTCACACTATGTGCAGAATTTTACCAGTCTGGCAATGAAATAAGCAGCTGTACTGGACATGACTTTTATTTTCAGCATTCTACATGCAAAATACTCTCCAGATATCCTGGCATGTGCCCTCTTTCACTGAAGTGATGCGCCTTCTTTGGTTTGCTCCTTTGGAGTGCTGGTGAATAAGCAGATTAATTCCTTTAACATTGCTGCCCTTCTTCCTGCAGTCTAGACATCGCAGTATTTCTATGGTGCAAAGATAGACTATCAGCCTTTTCTTAACCCTGTTTTAGATGTAGGGGAGCCAATAAGTCACTATTTTAAATTCGCACATCAGTTGGCATTCACAGCAAAACATTATTTATACAAGATAGTGTGGGGCAAAATTCAGGGTCCTCTTCTTGTGGGGCTAAGGGCTGATTATTCTGATGCTTCTCAAGATTCTTTTTAACAATAGCTGACAATTGAATCTGATCCCAGCTGTCTCCTCCTCCTAGATCAAGATCTGTACTTTCATATGAGTAATGGATATGGATATGTTTTCTAAAGCCATGCATGAGGGATGCTAAATTTGAAAGAATTTAAGAAAAACAGATAATTAGAATATTTTTAGCCAACTATTTGTTGAGATAATCACATTTTTTTCGGGGGTATTTTGGTTTTAGGTTTTGTTTTGGTCTTGTTCTTGATGAGGAGCTGGTAACAATGGAATACTTGAATGCAAAAAAGATTTTCTTGGCAGAAGTCCAAACATGCATCTGTAAAAAGTTATATTTTCCCTCTCTCATTTTATCTTCTTTGCCTTCCCTGTTATTGATGCACATAATAAAACACTAGGAAAAAAAAGGCAAATCCACCCAAAAGGTCAAAATCAATGATCCTTTTACAGATGGCACCTTTGGGAATCCTGGGTACTTTACCATCAGCTTGTGTTTGAGACTGTTACTTGAATACTTGCTTTTTGATGACAAAAATCAATGACTTCTTTAAAGAAGACACCCTTGGGGCTAGAGGGATGCAGACTTTGAAATGTTTACTAGTCTGTGCCTGTCTCTGAAAGACTAATACACATATTTATAAGTTTATGAGCTCCTATTTAATTTTATGGATTGGAAATAGTGTACGGTTTTGACAAAAATATTTGAGCTTATGTGCCCCAGTGAGACCCATTCCATATCACTTTGCAAATTTGCATAGAAGTTCTGATCCAAAACCGAGTGAAATCAGCATATATGTTTACATTAGGTTTGCATTTATCCCTGTGAAAAAGCCACTGAAATTATTGGAGTTATCTTATTAATGATTTTGTTCCAAGGGCTAAATCCTCAATCAGTTCTCAAAAGCATAGAAACCCACTAACATAGAGATATCTACACTTCTCAGTAAAGTTTATTTCCTTTATTTTTATATGTAATTATGTGTTTATTGCTACTCTGAGCTGCAGAAAGCATTTGCTTTTTTGAAAAAACAGCTACAATTTTTAATTCCTTTTTTCATTGTTAATTGAACATTATATTTATTTATGGCACCAGAATTTACTTTGACACTTGGGCAGATATTCTTTTTTATTTCCTTTGTGAAAAAGCAGGGTTGTTACAGGCTTTTGTAACTTAATGGGACACTTGATCTGGAGACTCTGTGGTATGGTGTTGAGGCTTTGGTGTTGGAGTCTGGATAATCAGTTTTCTCACCAGCTGTGCAGATACAGACTTTGCCAGGATTTCCTCATCCCCACACTCCTCCACCATTCCTCAGTCAAAGGCTTAGAGTATTTTTAGTCTTGTCTTCTACAAGCTGATTTCTGGGGAATCAGCTACAGAAATTACTTTTGAAATAGACTAGCAGTGTATAGTAGCCTTGCAGTAATTAGAAAAACTAATTTGTATTAATTTTTCCTTTGACTCTAGATCTAATCAGTAAATACAATGTTATAAAGTGTCAACCCTAACCAAACAAGTGCATTGAAAGGATAATAGTAGATAATGTCACTTATGGATTAAAACGCGAGAACATGCATGACATTAAAAGACTTGCTGTATTAGACATTCCTTCCCATCACTTACACATCTTGATTTAAGTTTAATGATTTCAGCCTCATGAGTCAGTGTTATTCTGGTATGTAGGATGTCATCCCACTGTTAAGGCAGCAAAACTGGTTTGCTCTTGGGGACTGCAGGGAGAACTGCTGGATAATCACTTCTGTACCACAGCAGTGTGCAGAGAGAGACAGATTAAAGCTGGGAATACCTTTGGAAGAACTCAGCTGCAGTAGAGGTGGTTGGTGCTTGGGGTCATGTCACCTCTGTGCAGATCTGTGCAACGCGAAGCATAGAAACAAAGTTCGTTGCAGCTCTTATAGGAACACGTTTGTGCATCCACATAGAGCAAGGACTACTCTTGTGCTGTCTCTCACATTGTACTGACCCACAGTAGGTTGACTTGTGAACGTGCTCTTGTTTTTCCACCTGAACCAAATGGCACATGTGCTTTTGTAACCAAAGTCCTGCTGACATCGTTCACAACTGTGCCCATGGCCATTTATTTTTCATCGTCTATTGTCTTTTGCATGTCAAGTTCTGGATTCTTGTTTTGTTTCATTTTCCCAGATACACATTGAAAACTTTGTTCTGTCAGATTTTGTCATTTGAAAGGGTGTCTTCTTTCATTCACAGACTTCCAGTGGTTGGAGATCCTGTGTGTAATTGTAACAAGGCTGATCATGGAAGAGGTGAAAAAATACCCTGTCACTAGAACAGGTCATAGTCAGTAAGAGGCTTTTGGACTCAAAAGAATTTCAGATCCTTCCTGTTCTTATGATGCTAAGTTATGACTCTGGCTTTGTGTCATTCCCCAACTTCATAGCCAAGACTGAACCGGCTGCTTTGTGATGTCTGAATCCTGCCGTGGGTTTTAATATGCAGATGAAAGAGTACAAAAGAGAGAAAAGTACCTCTAATTTTTAGCTCTTGAACTTCTCTGGGGGTTTCATCATTGTGTAAAAGGATTCTTTTTGTAAGTGTGGCGTTGCCTCTGTGAATTAACACTTGCTTCCCTAAGAAGGTGAGTAGAGACGTATAATTGGAAGCAGGTTGTTTCATGATGTTGGTGCTTTTTTTAGCCCTCTTCTATCCAAATTAGGATTAGATAATCTGATTGGGTAGACAACTAGATGGGTAGAAATAAGGTTGGATGATCATGCTCAGAGCACAGTTGTTAATGGGTTATACCTTAGCTTTGATGCTCATGACAAGTGAAATACTGCAAGGGGAAATCAGTGACAGTGTAGCCTTGTAAGATCTGCAGATAGCGCCAAATTGGAAGGGGCGATATTTGGTACACTAGAAGATAGAAGTTCCTTTGCTCTTCAGAGGAACCTATTCAAGCTGGAAGAATGGTGCAACAGGACCTTAAGAAATTCAAAAAAGTAGAAATGCAAAGGCCTGCATTTGGGAAGGAGCAAACCCTTAAAACAATGGGAGCTGAGGACTGAGTGACTGGAGAGCAGCTTTGCTGGAAAAGATCAGAGTATGGCAGACAGCAAGGTAAGCAAGAACTAACAGAGAATCCTAGCAGCAAAGCCGGTCAGCAGCATGCTGGGCTGTACCAACAGGAGTAGAGACATTAGGCAAAGTAGAGCAATATCTTCCTCTGCTCAGCACTTCTGAGACTGCATCTAGAATAACGTGTCTAATTTTGGGTCCCTCAAGCAAGAAAGAAATCACTAAATTATAGTGAGTTTGGCAAAGAGCCACAGATGTTCAGGTGCTGGAGCACTTGCCTGAAGATGCTGGTCCTGGAGAAACAAAGGATTCTAGGGGAGCTGTTAGCAGTCTTCTGATAGCCATGAGAAGATTGTCCAGAAGACAAAACTATGCTGTTCACAGTGGTGCATGCTGATAGGGCAATAGAACATGGACATAACTTGAAAAAAATAATTTGGAATTGATGTAAAGAGGATTTTCTTTCACCAGGATGACAATTAAACATCAGAACAAGCTGCCTTGTCTCTGTCTTTGGAAGTGTTCAGGACCTGAATGAATAAAACCCAAAGCAAACTGATCAGATCACACCTGACCCTGCTTTAAGCAGGAGGTTGGGCTACAGACCTACTTAGGTCCCTTCTAAACCTAAATTTTCCTATGATTCCTAAGATTCTCCACATTACAATAAAAATCTGTTGTAACTACATATGTAGACATAATCACAACGCAAGTTTTCTTTAGTTATTTTCTGCTGTTTTCCATGGCAAGAATTTGATTTGGACTGCTACAGTTTTAAACTCGGCAAGGGTTTATTAACAACCTGCATTAGCTTCAGTCATCTGAAAACAAGGCTAAGGCAAGTATACTTTGCTATTTCTATTATAATGATCCATGTCCTTTGTGTGACGTGGGGGTTAGTAACTCTGAGAACCCTGCTAAAATCAGGTTACTGTTTGATGCAAGGAAGAGGGTAAGAGCCTGTCTTCCAACTCTGTCTTAAAAACCATTAATATGGAGTTTTATTGTCACATTTGTATTAAGATGTAAATGTATAATTTTCTTGACAGACTTTGCTAAAAATCTTAGTTTAAGGATTTTGCAACTGAGACAATATCCTCTTGGGGTTTTTTTATTAAACTGAAGAAAATAATATACTGATACTACTTGAATAGTTGACAACTCTGATGTTATTTCACTTTAAGAAGAACAATTGGTTGAACTTGTTTAATGTTGTCAGGAGAGTCATGGATCCCAATAAGGCCATGAATGCATTTATTATTAATTTTCTTCTCATTCATTTTTAATTTTCCGTCAGACAGAATCAAAGGCTGAATTGGTGACTTCAGTGTGTTCTACCTTGCTCTATTGGCTTCAGAAGTCCTTTAATAAGGCAATTATTAATTCTGAACATCACTGGGAAATCAAAGGTGAAGAAATCAGGGATATCTAAACCCTGTAGTGCATTAATTCATCGAGCACTCACATTGTTGGATAGAGTTCATGCCTCTAGCTCTTTAATGTTGCTTGGTTTGGTATTTCCTTCATTTTAAATTTAGCTGGAACGTGTAGAATGGAGAGTGAAGGGAAACCAAAAAAGGATTTAGCTTATAGAAGAAAGAATTACTGGAATCCGAGAGGGTTCTGGCTTCTGGATTGAGAATAGGCTTACCCATTGTACTGAGAAAAGGAAAGCAGAGGATCTTTGAGAGGCATTTAATGCGTGCCCACAAGGCTTTCGTTAGGAAGTTGTGGTGTAATAGTGGCTATATATACCTGCTATTTCCTGAAACAAGGAGATCAAGCTTCAATGTAATTCTCTTTGTCTAAGGCATGGTACATCATTGAAGTCAGTGAAAAATCTTGCATGCGTTTTACTGAATCAAGTTTTCAAATAGACCATGAAATATTTAATTCTAGTACATAGTTCATAGTTCTTTGTTGGTTTTGTTTGTTTTTGTTGAAAGTTGAAGTGAACAGAAAGTAGGGAAAACAAGTCACTGGTAAAGAGATGAATGTGTGTTTGAGATGAATGTGGGGTTAAGAAGGAGTTTTCTGTGTGGAGACAGCCATGAAGTAGAAAGGCTGAATTTTTTGCATTTAACACACCTTAGATTCACCCATAGAGACTTCCCGGTCTACTACATGTGTGAAACAGTTTCTCAGCCCCATGTATTTAGCTTTTTGTACAGTATTGATGGGAGTCTACCACTAAAAGAAGTAATGTTTATTCCTTTGTCAAAAAGTATATAAAAGCTTCTGTTACTCATACTGCCTTGTTATCAAGATATTTCTGCAGTTTCCTGCCATTTTGTTTTTGCTCATTTTTCTGAATTTTGGCCTTCTGTGAAGTTGACGGAACAAAAACTGAAAAGGAGACAACATATCAAACCTGACATTTAAAGGTTCAAACCTTCAATATACAGAGCACTTACTCTAAAGAAAACATTTATGGAATTGTCTTGTCTTGTATCCTGAATTCTTCCTGCAGACCTCTTTGACACTAAGTTGCCTTACTCCAACGTGATGCAGCTTCAATGTGATTTAATATTCCACACAGAGCAGGTAACATTTTGCTCTAATGCTCTATATTGAGCAAAGCAACAAAAGGCTACTTGAAAACACTTAGTCATGGGCTCCTGAGGAAGAAAAAGTCTCTCTTCTTCTCATTCTGCTGATCAGAATACTATCTTAAGGAAAAGGAATTTTCTACAAGTTGCCATAAATTTTTATGAGCCAATTATTACAGATATAATTGTCCAAGGTCATAGAGGTCTATCGATGTCTTATTTTCCATAGGCCAGTGCCTTTTTATGCTTCTTTTTTATGGTTAATACAGTGTCTCATTTAATAATTTAAAAATTATTTATTGGAGTTAAATTGCTTTTTTAGAAGGCATAATCTTATCATTCACATTTTTATAAGAAACTCATTTTAATTTGTTTGCTGTGACGTTCTCACACGAATTAAAGCATTTAATGTAGTGAAAATTGAAGACTGATGGCATCAATGAAATTATTAATTTGGTAACCAGATTTATTTTGTTGGTTTAGATGGAATTTTCAATAGTCAATTATCTTTGGACTCTATGAAAGAATGAAGCCTCACCAAATAACAGTTCTCACTGAAAGTTCCTCAGAATGAATTGAAAAGGACATCTTCATTATTGCTATTGATGTTAATGTGGAAATCACTTACTCTTAATAATCCTGAAGGACAGATAAAGGTTTATTTTTACCCTCAAGATCCTAGGTTCAAAACACTAAAAATGTTATCTTAGTGAGTGAATATTACCTGCAGATAGCAGGCTTAGCCATGCAGAATATTGTAAGTTTACTTTTATCTCCACCAGGTCCCATTAGAATAATTTAGTAGAAGGAAAATATCTGTCATGCAAATAAGTTTGTCTGACTTTTTTTAATAAAGGTGACAATATATATAAGTATATAAAGAGACTATCTGCAAACCTAGATATGAGAATGCTAAAGAAGTATTTATTTTCTACTATATTGCATAAGCCTTTATTTTAAGGGATTTGAAGAACCTTCCATAAAAAAAAATGTTTCACAGATTCATATTTTTTAAAGTGTTTTTTAATAATACTCTTCCAATTTAAACATTTATCTGTTCAACATATGTTGTTTTCTGAAGAGAAGCAAACACCAATATAACAACATACTCCAGTGAAAAGGTGATACTCTTTTTTGTGTGTTTGAAACTGTGGTATCTGACACAGCTATAATCTAGAGAAGTGTATTTCTCAATAGTTCTGCAGTTGATAAATATAAATGCAGAAGAAGAAAGTGCAAATGGAACATTAATTGCCTTAAAGATTATCTCAGATGTTAAGGAGAATCTTATTCATTTTAGAAATCAAAAAGGAATGTATTCTCACACATGCTAAAAATATGGAGTATGAAACTAGTTGCCCAACAGGTAGGGACAGTCAAATACTAATACCAAAACACAACCTGGATTTAAGCGATCACCGCCAATTCATAGATATATTACATTATTGTACAATCTGGAATATTAAAGTTGGTTATTAAATGGTTCCTTGGCAGCATAAGAATTGAAGCTTACTTTGCTCTCAGGTTCTTTTGAAAGAAAGACAGTTTGAGGAAGAAAGTCAATTCTGTACAAAAGCTGGGTTCTCAGAGTGCAAGGAATTAATTGCTTGAGACTTTCTGTTTTGATCCTCACAGCATGTGCTCTTCTAGTCAGGTAATATCAATCACATATGTCATTTATGAGATTTTTCTGTATTCAGATTTGGTTTTGAAATTAGGAGATGAGAGATTTAGTAATTTTAATTAGCCTTGAAAGTAGTTAAATAACTCTTGCAAAAGGATATAAATATTTAAAGACAAACACAATGAATCAAGGTCTCTGCATTAACATTGGCTTGCTTCATATTTGGGAGTGTTCAAGTGTAGCAAACTCACAGCAAGCAATGTAATATATGGACTACCCACAGAGCCAGCCCAGAGCCTTCAAGCCAGGCAGCTATTTACTTCTTAGTCACTAACCAAAAATGTTACCCTGTGTTTCTGCTTCTCCCTCCAGGGCTCTTATTTCCATGCACCTCCGTTCATTCAGTAGAAGCCCTTTTCTGTTGAATACTCAGCAAGTTGCACCTATGCTCAGAAACTACTTTGGTACCTTATGCCTGGGTTAGTCCACCTACCCTTGATATCAATATGCATTTTCCCATCAGCATCAATAGACTTTAATTCAAGCCTTAAAGATAGACAATAAATTATACAAATGTGATGAAGTCTACAATAGAATGAATTTTCCTCTGTCTACAACTTTAGTGATACCAACAAGTGTGTTTGAAGTAAGTGTTCTATGCTGAAGTGGTCTAAGAGAGAATTAATGATATATATGAGTTTAATAAAACTTTCAACATTTTGCTGCTGTGTCCCAGCTCAGAGGGTAGCTCTGTGTGAAAGCTGCATGTCTTGTTGCAGCTCTCAGCTCTTAACTGAATTTAGAGGTTATAGCTTAGTCCCTGATGTAGAGCCCTCTACCTTTCTGTGCTATATATAACTTCTACAACTAGATGTGGGTGATATTCTGTGGTCAGGAGACAGCTGAAGCAGATCTAGCATGAAGACTGAAACACTTTTTAATGCTAGCAGAAAATATCTCTCAGATCAAAGAGAGCATTCTTTTTAGGATAAGGAGAAGAGAGAGGCTGTCTACAGTACCTGTGACCTTTGCATAAAAGCCTTCAGCTTCTTGCAGTCCCGCTTTATTAAGTGTCTCAGGGAAAAATAAGCACATGGCTTGATGAGTGAAATTAAAGAAAAAAAACAACTACGTTTTAGACATATGATAATTGTGAAAGGAATTCACATAGTATTCTCTTCCCTGAATATCATGTGATATTTTCATGGATTCTTTAATTCTTGTAGGATTAGTAAAGCCGTTCAGGGATGAGTAGAAGGGGTACAACTCCCCTTCCTTTTTTCTTACTCACCATTAGTAATTTAAATTAATTTACAAACACTTCTACACCACAGTTGAAAAACTGCTTCTATTCTGTCATCAACAAACATCACTTGTAATTATTTTTACCACATTATACTATATGCAATAACGAAAAATGCTTAGAACTGTATCCCAAACCAAAAATCAAGCTCAATTCATTTAATTATCAACAACAGAAAGCGATTCCTGCTTCTCAAAGAGCTCTGATACAGACATAATTAGCTCATTTAACCTCAAAGAAATAATTAGCCAACATGAGAGGACAAGAAAAAGAAGTTAAAGTGTCACAGCAGTATATTATCCCCTTTTTTCTAACAAAACTATTATCAAATGGAAAGGAGGGTTGTATGATACTGATTTGCCAAATTTTTTAGCATAATGAAGTACTAAGGTACAAACAGAAGCAGAAAAGCTCCTCAGTTCCATCAGCCGCCTGAAGAGGCTCATTTAGACAGTATTCAATTCTGAGATGCTCCTCAGTCTTCAGAGGCTGACACACATTTGTAAATCTGACCACCAATTAGCTGACTAGTAGCAATGTAAAAAACATGTCACACTGCAAGAGAGAACCATGCAAACCAACAAAAATCCAAGTGATGCATAATTCATTTTCTAACTGCACTTAAGACTAATATTTTTAGCAGAAACAATGATACAGATTTTAATTGGCATTATTTCCCAGCATTTCAGAAAGTTTCAGACAAATAGCAAATAACTTGTTCATCTAGAACCTGTCTCAGCATGACCATAGTAGGCCACTGCTGTGTCACTTCGTAAACAAGTCTTGGGAAGTTCTTTCTTCCCTCACCTTTCCTCTTACTCTTCAGAGCACCTGGATTGCTATGATACTATTACTCATGTAAGATGTCAAAGATTCTTTCTGAGAATTGGAAAATTATTGAAAGCTGCAGTGCAGGGAGCATTTTAACTTATAGTGGAAGCAGCTTTACCCTTAAAACTCTTTAAGTTTCATCAATGTGGCTACTAATTAATTGCATTTGACTTAAACCTGTACACTAACTGATGTAATCAGCTAGGGGAACTTCTGAATCCTTCCAGTCTTTCTAGTAATTATATATTCTTAAAATCATATTTTGTAAGCACGCAACAGAAACATGATTAAAAGCAGGAGAAATGCACAAAAATTAGGGGCAAAATTTGTTCAGATGTTGCCAATGACAACATTGTCTGTAGTACCAAAGCAAGAATTTTGCTTAAATGTCTACAGTGGCTGATTATTTTCTCTAGGATGAACAGAAAAAAAGATTTTACTGATTATTTTTCACAAGCTGAAAAGGGTGCTCTTCGTCTCAGACATCAGGTTTTGGAGGGTTTCAAAACGGTCTTGAAGTCTTAAGCCTGCTCCTCACAGAGCTAGGATTTCATAAGGTACAGGCAGAGGGTTTACGGATGACCCAGAGAACTACAGACCAGTCAGCCTCACCTCTGTGCCTGGCAAAATCTTGGAGCGGATTCTCCTGGAAGGCATGCTGAGGCACATGAAAAACAACAAGGTGGTTGGTGACAGCCAGCATGGCTTCACTAAGGGGGAATCCTGCCTGACCAATCAGGTGCCCTTCTATGATGGGGCTACAGAACTGATGGACAGGGGTAGAGCACTTGACGTCGTCTACCTGGACTTGTGCAAAGCGTTTGACACTGTCTCACATGACATCCTTGTCTCTAAGTTGGAGAGAGATCAATTTGATAGGTGGACCACTTGGTGGATAAAGAACTGGCTGGATGGCAGCATGCAAAGAGTTGTGCTAAATGGCTCAATGTCCATCTGGAGACCAGGAACGAGTGGTGTCCCTCAGGGATTGGTGTTGGGACTGGACTTGTTCAACATCTTTGCTGGTGACATGGACAGTGGGATTGAGTGCGCCCTCAGCAAGTTTGCCAATGACACCAAGCTGTGTGGTTCGGTTCATACGTTGGAGGGAAGGAATGCCATCCAGAGGGACCTTGAGATGCTTGTGAGGTGGGCTGATGCCAACCTGATGAAGTTTAACCATGCCAAGTGCAAGGTCCTCCACCTGGGTCGGAGCAATGCTAGGCACAGCTACAGGTTGGGCAGAGAAGAGATTCAGAGCAGCTCTGCAGAGAAGGACTTGGGGGTGTTGGTTGATGAGAAAATGAACATGAGCCGGCAGTGTGCACTTGCAGCCCAGAAAGCCAACCGTATCCTGGGCTGCATCAAAAGGAGCATGACCAGCAGGTCGAGGGAGGTGATCCTGCCCCTCTACTCTGCTTTTGTGAGACCTCACTTGGAGTATTGCGTACAGTTCTGGTGTTCTCAACATCAAGAGGACATGGATCTGTTGGAACAAGTCCAAAGGAGGGCCACGAGGATGATCAGGGGATTGGAGCACCTCCCGTATGCAGGCAGGCTGAAAAAGTTGGGTCTGTTCCTGGAGAAGAGAAGGCTGTGTGGAGACCTCATAGCAGCCTTCCAGTATCTGAAGGGGGCCTATAGGGATGCTGAGGAGGGACTCTTCCTGAGGAACTGTAGTGAGAGGACAATGAGTAACGAGTTCAAACTTCAACAGGGTAAGTTTAGATTGGATATGAAGAAGAAATTATTTACTATAAGGGTGGTGAGGCACTGGAAAGGGTTGCCCAGGGAAGTTGTGAATGCTCCATCGCTGGCGGTGTTCAAGGCTGGATTGGACATAGCCTTGGGTGACATGGTTTAGTGTGAGGTGTCTCTGCCTGTGGCAGGGGTGTTGGAACTAGATGGTCTTGAGGTCCTTTCCAACCCTAACTATTCTATGATTCTATGAACTGTTAAAAGAGAGTGAGGCCTTTGTGTCAAATTTCAGACAAGCAAGATGCTTTGTAGTCATGGTAAAAATCAGTTAATAATGAAAGCACTGGCAAATTTTTAGCTGCAGTATGGTGAACTTTGCTGTTGTAAAAACACCAGGATTAAGTAGAGGTGTGTGGGTAATAAAATCACTCAAAAAACCAAATCATCTATGAATGTATAATTGCAGCTTTCTCAATGATTCTAAACTGTGCATATTTCTGGTTTATATTTCACTCAAGCAGCTGAAGGACCATTGGCAGGATATCGTCAATGTTTAAAAGCTACAAAATCTTTCAAACAACAACAGCCTGAGGCTTTTTATGTCGTACATGCTACTTTTACTATTCAGTGAATCTCCTTTTTACATGATTCAAACAATGTCAAAAATCAAAAGGAACAAATATTGAACAGAGAGGAACAACAATTTGGAAAAGAGCTGCCATCCTATGGACTTGCTAGAAACCTGCTGATATTTGCCGGAGTTGGTTTGTTCTTGAGAAGTGTTTTAAGATAAGTCAGATGTTGGGTTTACCTCATCTTCTTTATAGGACAATGTAAAGGGCATAAAGTGTATGAGGTTTGAAGTATTTTTCAGGTCTAAAAACATGAACATTTGGTGTCAGCCTTGCAGAACATAATTGGTGCTGAGTGCACCCATTTGCCTGTACAAAACCCTACACTTACTTACAAATGCAAATTGACCAAGCGTGACATTCGCACAAGCAGCAGAAGTGTGAAGTGGAGCTTGCAAGTGTGAAATAGATGCTGTAAGCAGTTGCAGGGCTTCCTGTGTGCAATTAAAGGGAGTCTGACAGTGTATGCCACAATACAGCAACATTTGTTACATTTTACGTACTGGACAATCAGGTTCACACATGACACTATCTGCATATCAGGGACCAGATTTTTCATGTATTTAGGAATGCAACACTATGAATGCTTAGTGAGTTTTTCAGAAGCATGCAAGTACTTTTAATATCCAACATACCATCTACATTTAGGTACTTAAATAGCATGGCAGCTTTGACACTAGGTCAATTCATATAGAAAGGAGCTTCTGCAGCTAAGCTTACCTTAAGACCTTTGTCATTTTTTATATTTTTTAAGTCCTGACTGTCAGAAGTAACACTTCCATTAGCTAGTGGACAAAGGGACTATTCTTATAACAAAAGCATGGGCAAATGTTGCTTCTACTTGAGAACGGCATGTATTTCACAAGTAGCCACGTTTGTGGTCTTTTTGTTGCTATTGATCTTTCTTTAGGACAAAGAGTGTTAGCATTGCATTTATTCTGATCTTCTGTATGAAAGAGGTGAAAGACTATGAAGTGTCTCAGTGAACCAACAAGAAAGACGTCTCTGATGGAACAACACAGTTCTCAAGGGATTGTGCTGCCCTTCAGGAAGAGTGTAACAAGCATGAAAAAGGTTGTTAGCATTAACATTTCAGTGATTGTAAATTATACATTGAAATATAGGGCTCATATTTAAGAGACTGTCAAAGAACCATAAGGCAGCAGAACATCCTCACAGTGTAACTTTGATGTTCTACATGGTTGGCCAAAAAGAACAATGGCCAATACGCTACTATTGGTCTGTTAAAAGGCAGTTAGACATGAGTCTTTTTTTGCTAATTCAGATAATACCAATGTATGGACACACATTGACTGGTATTGGAAAAGAAGGTCCTTTTACCACGGGGTGTAAAGATGAGCTCTGATGGTGTAGTGTAGAGCTGTACCCCATACTGTTATTATATTAATTGTAATAGCTTAAGAACAGGTCAGTTAGTACAATTTTGTGTGAAGACAAAATCTGAGGTCATTAATCAAGATTTGCAGACCTTGCCAATACCTGTATGTGGCAGTTTTGGAAGCCAGAGAGTCAAAAGAAATGTCCGCTTAGCCACATCAGCATAAACACAGCACATTTGTCATGACAAATCTGTAGTCATCTTATTAGTTCCAAACTAAATGGTTGTATTCAACACAATAGCTGGATAAGAAAGAACATTCTTAAGATGTTGCATATTTCTAAACTAAGTCTTATAAATTAAGATTAATGCTAAGTTTTTGGTAGCTTTGATTCAAAAATTTAGCATTGTTTTACTCCTTCTATATCCCTTTTCCCAGTTACTCAAAGGAATAGCTTTAGTACCACTACTACTACTATAACTTATACTTACTGGAAGATTGCGTTTCTGGAGATAGTATCTCAATGTTCATAAATCAGCATTTCAATCAGTATAGCTTACATGCCCTTTATATTGAATAATCTTCAGGAGTGAACCCTGGGAGGCAGTATGTGAATGCCAACACTAATAACAGTTATTGCTGCTCTGTATTTCTTGCTATTTCATTGCATTGTTAGAAGACAAGGAGAACCAGTGCATCAATTTGCACTTGTCCACTGTGGGATCCTTGCAGTTTCTGTGGTTTTGGATACTGACATTCTTCAGAGATAGGATATTGAAGCTGTATGGATCCAGCCTGGCAATTCCCCTGATCCAAAAGTTCAGGACACTGCAAATACCGTTTGGGGGTTTTCATATCTATTTTACCCATGGTTGAACATATTGAGTGGTTAATGCTAGAGGAATCTTCCATAGTGCTTCTTATCTAACACACATTTGAGCAAAACTCTCCTTTAACTCAATGTGCTCAGATAAAATGCATATTCACTATGTCCTTGAAGAGAGAAGCCATGTGTTCCCTCAAAATCTAAACACGGGATTTAATAACAACCCTAAAAACTGTTTCTTATTGCTAAAATTTTAAGCATCAACTTATTTAAGAGAATAACAATATTTTCTGCCTTTCTTTTGTTGTGTTTCTCGTCTCTGAAGGTAATTTTTAGTTCAGGAAAGGCCAACGACAAAGCAAAATAGACGTACTGAAACATATGACTACCAGGAATGTGATTTCCTTGGCAATGATAATCTTGTCACAGCTGTCAAAATTTACTCCTTTATCCATATGACATTTTAACAAGATGGAAACACCATGTTAGAATAAGAAGCTATAAAGGACTCAGTCCAAAACTGCTAACAACAGCAGGCTCTCCCAGGCAATATATTGTTTACAAATTTCAGAAAAATTGCTTTACCGATTTTACATTTGCTTTTGATGCTCCAAAGCTTAGCCATAACTCTTCTGTTTTATTATGGCAGAGTTAAAACAGGCAGTTAAAAATGTTAATTTAATTTCCACAGGGATCCAGAAGAAAAGATAAATATGAAATTATGATGCCAAAAAATAAACGGTACAGGAAATTTAATTCCTTAAGCATCATCAGTGGTTTTGGTTTCTATCAGTTTGTTATTGAGAGATGAATGAGACACAAATTATAATATTTGGCCCAGTTTGCCTTAGCTCAAAGAAAAGTAAATTCTGAGACTGTCACATGTATAGGTAAGAATATTGGTGCCCGTAATTGCTCACTCCTTTGCAAAGTAAGTTTGCAGTTCAGCAGTACTACTGTTATATTGCAGTAATGTTGCGACTGGCCCTACATGTTAGGTGTACAAAGCATGGTAAAACTTCTCTTTAAATGATACTGCAAATGGCAGTTAAGACACAGGTAAGGACAGAGGAAGTCACCTTCTCAGCCTCTGTATCACTTCGTAAAATACATTTTTCCTTCCTGAAGTTTCTAGATGTGCTAATTTAGTAATCTAGATTGGACAGGACTTCTTTAGTAATTCCATTCCCTGCCATCTCTGTAAACTTAACGCTTGTCTCCTGTGTTCTACACAGAGTTGTTGATAACATCCCGATATAGGTGTCCCCTATGATCTAATTTATACTTGAATGGAGTTTTAAATATATAGTAATCAAGCAGCTTTCTGACAGGAACAGGGGAAACCAATTACTGTCTCTTCACCATCACTGCCTGCTTTCCTCCTTGGCTGCTCTCTGAATGTTATTTGTTGTGTTGCCCAAGAAGGTCTTTGTTCAGTATTTTATGCAGAACCTTTTTAATGCATGGATTAAATATGACACAAAGTTACAATTGTGCCAGTAGAGGAGCTTCTTCAGGCTCTGAATGACCGTGCTCTCTTGGAGGTAAACGAAAAGTCCTACTCACGTACTTGTCGATTCCAGCATGCTTTATCAGAAAAGTTTCACTAGGGTCATTGCCAAGCTACCAGAAGGACTTTATATTTAGATGTCTTTGTAATTTAACCACGTTAAACTCTGTTCACCTTAAAAAGACACCTCTCTACACAGATCTCAAAACAAAACAAATTGTGAGTCTGTAGGTCAAACTGATAGAAAAAAAAAAGAAACACATATTTTTAGTATCATGATAGAGGACATATTCAAACTAATTGATCAGATATTCATGTTTTAAATTCTTGCATAACTACATAACTGGTTTATTCCTCTAACTGTAAAATACAGCTCAAACCGAACAATGTCTCAGGTGAACTTTTTTGTCCAAGTGAGTTTTAATGCCAATTTCAATGTGGCAAAAGTATTTTTAAAAGCTTACTGCAGATAATAATTCAGAAAGTCCATCTGCCAGGGACAAAATATAGCTACAGCTATCCCAGTCTTACTGCTCTTTCCAGGAGTGCCTAATAATTGGAAACATATAAGATTTACATGTGGTCTCCAAAGCCGTGATGTAAGTATGGTGTGACAATGACATGTGATTAAATGATAAAACAAGTTTTTCTTATTTTACCAGTATCTTAATTAATATAGTTAGCCCATATCTGTATAAGATGGAGAGAATAACTCTTCCATTGTGAAGGACTTTCAGATCTGTCTATAAAGAAGAAGGATTTTTAAGAGTTATTATCGCAGCTATTTCACCTTAGCTTTTAAATAAAGGAGGATTTTGGTGTCGCTGTTCTGAGCAAGTGTTCATACTTGAACTGATTGTGCATTTACATATGGATATGCTAGATAGAATGCATTTTATTCATTTGTTCTTCATTTGCGTTATGTTCCTCGGTGACTGTGAAGGGTCAAGTGGACCCTCTGTAAGGACAAAGAGAGCTTTTATACGCTGTTGGAGACAGAGTATTCAAGGCAGAGAGACTGCAATGAGAGACAGGAAGGAGAATGTATGGGGAGCGTCACAACAAGGATTTGTGAGTTTATAGATCAAGCAGAGAGACTGAGAGAAGCAGACAGCAGACATCCAGGTCAGAAAAGACAGAAAGAAAAATGTGAAAGGTGTTAAAGAGAATGGGTTGGAGGTCCCACAGTTCACGATTCACAAGTTATTGATTCATCTAAAAGTCAGGAGGCAAGGATGCACCTGTAGATATAGAGTTAGCAAAAGAAGTGTTACTTGCCTTTTAATGTCTGCTTTTTCTTGATGCTTATATTCTAATAAACGTGACTTTATTTTGATTTGGTTTTGGTTTTTTGTTTGCATGTTTTTTCTTTCTCTCTTTTTTTTTTTTTTTTTTTCTTGGGATTTCTGGGTACTCTTCTAAATGAAATAGTTATCTATGCTTTTTGAAAGCTCAGTATGGGAGAAATCCTGAGCAGATCTTTCTAGAAGCTGAGTCCTAAGAGAGGAGATTTATGAAAAAAAAACAAACCCAAGCTCTTCAGAACACTTATTTGTTTTATAAAAGGATTTTTGTTAAAACTATGATGATTTAGTGTCTCAAAGACCTGCCTGTACCTGGTATGTTTTTCACAGTGTACATCTGTTTCATTTTTGTCACTGTCTCCAGTATCACTGCCTCCAGTGTCACTGCCACAGTGGAGGTTGGTGATGTGTAAGGCTCCCTAGTTGAGAAGTGAAGGACGTCCATGTCTAAACTGATCAGTAAAACATGGTCACTAAGCAGAGTAATGGGTTCTGTGAAGGGTCAGGCCTCTGGAAGTTCAACAGGGATGGAAGGTGTGGCAGCAACCCATAGACCTATTACAAGTGCTGCTGAACTAGTCTGCTATAGTGATTCCTGTAATTAATGTTTGTCTGTTGGGCTGGAAGATAAAGCTTTCAATTAAGGAAGCTCTAAGTCACCATTAAAATAATGTGAAGAACTAACTAGTAGCGGATGAGAATTACTCATGTTAAATAACATGCTATTGATTTTAAAATAATTGATGCCATCAGTGTGGTGGGAGTAAATCAGCACCATTATAAATTCAGCAAACATTCCTGATGTAAAGAAGCCTACAATGGACAGAGAAAATTCAATGTGTTAATTTGAAGTGGGGGGAAACACTATAGCTACCACCAGGCTTCAGGGAGATCATGGATGATTTTTGGAGATGCCATGCTGATGGGTGTAACCATCTTTAAGATAACCTTTATGTTACTTAAGAGTGATTATTGCTAATGCTATTATTCGTACAAAATTGCTTGGAAAAATTTATCAAAAAATTGATAAATTTAAAAATATAGATTATTAGTTAAATGTGAATTGGAATATAATATTCCTATCTTGACAGTAAAGAAATCTGTTGGGAAAAGTCACAGATTGGTTCAAGACCTTAGAGCAATCAACAAAATTACAGAGGATATTCATCCAGTAGTAGCTAATTTGTATACTTTATTGACTAAATTGAATAATAATCAGAAATGGTTTGCCATCCTGGATTTAAAGGGTGCTTTCTTTTGCTTACCATTGACCAAAGAAAACCAAAATGTATTTGCTTTTGAATGGGAAAATCCTGATACAAGAAGGAAAAAACAATAAACTTGGACGGTATTACCTCAAGGGTTTAAAAACAGTCAAACAATTTTTGGAAATTAGTTAGCACTGGAACTAGAATCATGGAAGCCACCTACTCATACTCTGTTACAATATGTGGATGATCTATTAATTGTTACTGAAACAAAGGCAGAATGTACCCAGTGGACGGTGGACTCTTCACTCTGATCAGGAAACTGGAAATAATTTGACCGATTTTGAAGCCAAACAGGAAGCTGAACAATCTAAAATCACATCCTTAATCCCTGACGGCAAGCTAACAATTGCTAAATCTAAACCTACGTATTCAAAACAGGATAGAAAATTGATTGAAGATCTAAAAGGACAGGAAAACAAAGAGTGTGGGGTTCAGATACCTGATAGGTGAATTGTAATCCCCTATAACCAACTCTGGAAGTTAGCTCAGGAGGAACATAATAAAATTTATTGGGGTAGTAACTCTTTGTATAAATACTTAAACAATCAAATTGTAGGAAGGAACCTATATACTATAGTTCAATTAGTGACAAAACAATGTCAACTACGTCTTAAGAATAATCTGAAAACTGAAAATAGAAATCAAATTGGGACAATTGAGAGAGGAAGCTATCCGGGACAGCAGTGGCAAATAAATTTTTCTGAATTACTGAGAAAAGGAGGTTATTGATATTTGTTGGTGTTAATAGATACTTTTTCAGGGTGCCCAGAAGCTTTCCCTTGTAGGATAAATAATGCAAGACAAGTAATTAAAATATTGTTAAACAATATAATACCTCGTTTTGGAGGACCAGCGGCAATTTCTTCAGACCAATACTCGCACTTTAGTGCAAAATTGTTACAAGAAAGCAGAAAAAAATTAGAAATTGATTGGCAACTACGTGTTCCATAGAGGCCTGAGGCCAGTGGGCAAGTAGAAAAGATG
>CM054410.1:8675000-8855000 GCA_028858755.1 Ara ararauna | reverse complement strand
CTTTGAAATGTAGTAGCTGTGGTTTATATTGGTGATGCACCATAGTGTGTTGTACTTACAAGGTTGTGCCTGATTTATGCCAGAGTAGAACAATCAGGGCTTCTGAAAACCTTGGATTTAATCCGTTAAATGGTGGACAATAGGCAGGGTAGGTAATAGGTTCAGTAGATGATGGTTCTTGAAGGAGAAAGCAATGAGGTCGATTCTGTAGCCCTTAGAAACATTTCACCTGCCTTGATTAAAAATAATAATCATCTGGAAGTGACAGAGTAAAAAAATGGAATAACAATCATATTAATATGTCAAATTTTTGGAACATCACAACATAAACAAGATGAAAATTGATCAGCAGTTTGAGATATCTAATATTACCCTTTCCATAAGCAAACATTTTATTTCATGCTTTCCTTGTCTGAACACAAAACTGTTCTGTGATCTACGTCTCGAAGTGTATCTCATGGTGATGATGCTCATTTCAATCCTTTCTAATCCTCTAGTTTAGTTGGTGTAACCAAATAATGAGTATTATTTCACAGTACATCTAAACTTAATTTTACTAACTCAGAGCCAGTAGGAAGATGGTTGTTTTGCCAACATGGTCAACTCATTGGCCAATATAAACATGAGTCTAGAGACTTCTGACAGGTGCCCACAAAACCCCTGGAAGCTATACACACTGAAAGGTGTCAGAATGGATATTTGTATTTACTTCAGGCTAGTCAAACTACTTGTTCTGTTTAGCTGTGTAAACCTAATGTCTATAAATCTTAAGAAATCTGTTACAAAAAAAGTGAAGTTTTGGTTGTAAGAATATAGTCAAAACTTTGCTGCCTGGAGAATGTTTTTTCAGGATCACTATGCTTTTATAAAGAGAGAGCAAGTATTTACTGTTCCATTATATTTTGTTTGTAATGTGACTTCTGCTTTATTTAAGCATAACCTGTTCTTTTCATACTGCTAGTTTGTTAAAGGACCATTCTGGTATACAAAAAGCTGGGGAATCAGCATTGCATTTCAAGTAGTTCAACTGTATGTTGGGATCCTGATCCATATCACGTCCAGTTCAGTTATTCAGTCACTGGGTTGGACTCCTGAAGTCCTTTATGGAATTGGAAGTGATTTCTCTTTCTTGCAGTGTTGAACAGCACTGAAATTACTTGCAGTATTTCTTTCATTCTCTTTCAATGCTAACTTCTTTAGAAGCAAAATGGTCAGGGAATGTGAATAGTCATGATTTCCACCTTTGCTCTTATTGCCAAGTTCCACACACGTAAAAGTACAGTCTTGGCAGAGTTTCTGTGGCGAGCTGGTGCAGATTCCTGTGCACAGTCTTTCTCCATCCGATCTCTCATTCTGTATTCAGCAGCCTGTGGGGTTTGATTTTTGGGATCTAACCTAACCAATCTTTACCAAGGTGACTGTGGATTTATCTGGATTTGCCCCCCAGGATATTTTTAATTAGATATAAAGGAATGAATACATTACTTTAAATTATTTTGATGAAAGAATTCTTGCACTGTCATTAACAATGAGTTAAATGAGCTAAAACTTCCCTCTAGTTCCCTGTCTTTTGATGAGGAAACAAAGCAGTTCTTTGCATGATTAAGATTTGTGGTATCACGCCTGAAATGAGAAGCCATAATATCTGCTTTATAATTTGGTTAGTTTTTTTTTTAACTCCTGCATGACCGGTCTTCTTTCTGTGACTATTTTTACAGCTGGTTTTGTCATGTTTTCCTTTGATTTCAGACACTGACATCATAAGTTTACATCTATGCTCATTTTGTTGGTGTTTTTTTCCCTTTTATTGGTAAGGAAGCTGATTGATTCCTTGGGCATCTCAAAGAGAATTGGCTTTGAAAATTCCTGAGGTTCTTGGAAAAACTCCAGATCTGGTTGGGTTTAGACCTGTTAGACTGAATATGAATTGTTGATAGTTATTGATGATTAAACCTTATCAAGGTGTGTGAAAACATGTGGAAAACTGTAGAGCAACAAGCTAATCCCTTCAGTCATTTGAAGTGTGCCTGGCGTTCAGAAAGTTTATTTCTCGTGGCAGTTTTACAGTTATTTAACTCACATTACAATATAGCAGCAGCTTTAAGAATATATACAGAAAGCAGTTAAAGAAACAATAAAGGTTATTGACTCTTGGAGAAGGATGATAATTTCAGTGAACAAGAAGGGATTTAGTTTTTGTTGTTGATAGAGTTCTTGGCCAAATCTCAGAATAAATTGCTTTGTAACAGCAACATGTTTTGGGCTCTTGACTCCTTAACTGTTTCTGATCTTTCTCGTTACACAACTCCTTGCAAAGGTTAGGCAAAAGAACGGCCCATGCCAACAGTCAGATGCCAAAAAGTTATCAGACAGTCTTTAATATCTTGAGGCTTTTAAAGAGAAAGGTGTAGTCATTTCCCTTATGGATTTTGATTCATCTCAGTTTTAAATTCTGCCTTGCAACCATGAAAAATCATTAAATATTGCAAAAATCGGTATTCTCAGAAAAGTTGCAGATACATTATTGCATCCATCATTTTGTGAATGGAAATTGATTTCTGTATCTTGGAGCACTGGACCCATCGTGCATCATTCTGAATGGCTACTTTGGAACATGTAAAGCAGAACATCTGAGTTATTGTATCTGGGATCAGTGGGTTGTTGACATGGGATATTTTCCTGTTGGCTTTAATTCAGTCTGAGCACAATAAGAGGTTGCATAATTGGCTTAAACTGCAAGGCTGAAGATGGCAGGGTTTTAAAATATTGGGTAACACAAACTGTAACACTAATAAGAGTAGCAAAGGTGCATATTCTGCTAAATAAACTTCAGTAATTACTTTAGGGGGTTTTCCTCTGCAACACTGTAATTTTTCTAGTTTATATTCTTCACAGACTGCTGACCACAGTGACAGTTTTGCTGTTCTTGTATAAAATAACTCACACATGTGTGCACCTGGTCTTTGTTACTGTTACATTGCATATGTGGTTATGGCAGAATGGGAGATTTTCTTTTCTTATTTCTGCTGATGACTCGTCGTTTCAGGTACAGCACTTTATAGATATATTGTTCATCAAGTATCCACATCCACTAAACAGCACTAACAGGCAAAAGGACTGTACAAAACATTCACATTATGTTTGTAACAAGAAAAGATTTATGTTAAAATGCTAAAAAAACCCACAAAACCAAACAAGTCTACTTTAACTTTTTTGAACTGTCAACAGATATGGACATATTTATTTCCCCTACTGAGGCAAATATATTTGTTATAACGAAGCAAAATCAATCAAATAACCAGAAAACCTTTGAAAAATAATATCCATCTCTCTAAGGCATTGACTAGACAACGGAAACACTGAAAAAACTGACTTTTTAAAGAGTTAACATTGAAAATATAATTAGAGATATGTTGATTAAGATCTATTGCATGTTCACTTCCCTGTGTTAGTATACTAAGGCTGGTTTGGCCCTTTGAATTTTAAAATTTTTATTCTCATTGGTTTTGTTTTTTCTTGCAAACATTTTTGCTAGAGGTGTGTGATTCGTGAAGTTACTTCCAAACCTGCAGCTTAATGTCTGACTGATACACAGCAGTAGTGATGGGAGGTTGGCTGGTTGTCTAAAGGCAGGGAAATGTGGATGCCTTTTCTTATCTCTGGAGGGATTACAGCAATATCTGAATTGATGTGGGATGACTGTCAGATGCCATCTCTTACAGAGATGATATGTGACTGCAGCAGCAGAAGCTGGTAGGGTTTGGACTGTAACTTTTAAAGAGAGGTAGGTTTGTTGCCTGTTTCATGAAGTGCAATATGCTTAAGCTGGAATTTCTGAGTGTCACCACCAGATGTCACTATTTTGTTAGGAAAAAGTCTATCCAACAGCATGAATATCTGGAAAATAAATTGCATAGCCTTAAAGGGTGAAAATTTAGGAATTTAAAGAAAAGAACTCTTTAATGTCTTCAGTTGCAGCATGGAGCTACTTAAATATGTGCAACATACTGACATTAGCGTCACTATTTCCACATTTGTTAGTGTTAAAACATTGTTAGTGTTAAAAAACTAGTGTTCCAAATTGGAAGGACTGTAGCAGGTTTTAACTCATCTATAGCTCAGCAAATATTTGGGCTTGTAAAATGGCAGCTGAGAGGGAAAATTCTTTGTTATAATCTTATTTAAAAAAAATTGTAAGATACCTGACTATCTGTGTACATATTGCCTTGTGGAGAGTCGGGTACTGAGCTACCCAATACCTGTCGATCACACTCACTGCTGACACAGAGCAATAGTGACATCCTGTGGGAAAGGTTTGAAAGGGAGACAAACAAAAGCTTACTTCTGTAGTCATTCTGGAGTCTGCTTGGATTTATCCATGTCATCTTTTTATTTTTTGAAGCCCATGTCTCAAAAGTAAATTAGTATCCCTCCTGAACCATGAATAGACCATTGCAGCTTTCTGTGCTTTATCTGACACTATTTTGGGGGATAGAATTAATGATTTGTGTTACAGGAATGTTTGTGTTTTATTTTGATCATAACTTACATTTTTGAAATATTAATACAATTTTGCAATTTTGTGGATTCCTAATATGCTAGGACATTTTACATGTCTGTTTTCCTCTAAAGATAGCACTTAGGTTTTAGTATATCTGTAAATGAGGTTCAAGTAATTTATTTCAATTCCTTTAGCTGTTATTGTTTAAATCAAAAGCTATGAGAAATAACGTGTATTTTTTGGGGGGAAAAAAACAACCAAACAGACAAAAAACTCCCAACTAAATTTAATAAAAATGTGGGCTCTACAGTACCTTACAATCTAGTTCTGATAACAGAAAAAATGCCTGAGATTCCTGTACTTCAAGCTATACATAGAATTACGTACTATACCTTATCAAATTGTAAAAAAAAAAAAAAAAAAAAAGGAATTTGATGTTATTGGAATGATAAAGCTTTGTCTGCTGAGTAATGGTGCTGCCTCTCATTAATTTCTTCCTGGAATTTTTATTGTTTGTTGTTGTTTGTTTTTTAATGCATGTAATGAAAGACTCTCTGATAATTTAAAAAAGAGAAGTATTTATGCCTTGTATTGTAATTCACTGCAAGTCTTCCAGTAAGAAATATGAAACTGTTTCTGGTATTTTTCTGAACACTTTTTTCTGGTTTAAAAATATAGATAGAGAAAAGTACAGCACTATCCCCATGTGGAAGGATTATTTGCACATCTGTCTAAGGTTAGTGTCTCTTGTGTGGTTATCAGTATCCTTCATTGTGCTTGCTGAAAAAGGAGCAGATGATAAGTGACACCTTGCAAGATTAACTTTGTCTTGGTAGTCATTAAACAGTGTGAATTTTTACAAACTGGCTGCTTGGGATACTGAGAAAGAAAGAGAAAAAAATGAGGAGGAGTGTCGGAATAGTTGGTTGCATGTATAGCATCTAGAATAGACTTGGGTTACTGGCAACAAGTGTGATGGAGCAGTTGGTGAACAGAAACATAATAAATAGCTATCAGTAGGTAAACTGATACCTCTGATGTTGTCCAAAATTGTATTCAGCCAGCATTCATAAGCCAGGTAAAGTAGAGGTATCACTCTTGTTTTTAAGCAAGTTAAATTACTACTAAAATAGTTACTGAGGGAAAGTACCCTTTGTTTTCTAACTGAAGAATATGTGAAGACCATGCAGTCGGTGTACCCTTCCTAACACTTTGCAGTGATGTTGACAAAGCTAATTTAAAACAAATCTGCTAAATTTAGTTGTAGCCATTATTTTACAGGGGGTTAAATATGTCATTAACTTCAAAGTAGTTAGTGAAGGATTCTTTCCATATGCATGTGAAGGACTATAAAAATGATTGGCAAGTGAAATTAAATTTTGAATATTTTTGTGTAATCACCGTTAATTTGGTTTTGCAGCCCATTCCTGGCAGATATCTGTGGGAACCAGATGGCTAAGTTGTGTTGACTGGAAGCAGATTTTCAGATGCTTTTTGCAGAAGCAATCTGTAATTGATTTTCTGGCAGACTAAGAGTTACTCGTGAGACATGTTTTGCTTTGCTCCTCTGTTTAAAAAAGTGTAGTGTGTTGTGCAGCTGCACTTAAGGTTTTGAATCTGCAAATAACATCAGTTGTGGTGGGCATCTGTTTGTTGGTTTAAGAATACTTGAGAAAGATTTAAAAATCAGCAATAAGTAGCAGTAATGAGTCAAATCCTAAAGCTTGTGCTCAAATTTATGAAATATTTTTATTGAATTTTCTGTTTAAATTGATAGAATTTTGCTCTCTGAAGACTTAGGCTTCTGTATTTTAACTGATTAAATGTGATTATGTTCACAGTGCGACTCATCTTCTCGTGTCTTTTTTTGTTGTTGCTCTGGATTTTATCAGAATGCTTTTTCTTTTGCATATAAAACCAGTTCGAATTAACCTTGTTGTTCAAAGTTGTCTTTGAGCACTTCTGCAGAAGGAAATACCGAAGTTGAAACTTTCTGGACTTCATGACTGCTGAAAGTTACATGGATTCAAGAGCAATTAGATTGATGAAATGAAATTTATTAAATTGTTAGACACCAAGGTACTATCTCTGACTCTGGATGTCCTGAGATAAAACTTTAAGTTAGAGAGTGGGAGAGTATCCCAAGGCAGTGTCATATTTTTGTATTCTTCCTTAGGCATTACAGAGTGAGAACTCTGCTTCTGTTAATATATGGGTATAGTCTTTAATTATATATGATGTATTTATTTTTGCCTCAGGATTTCTGTCATAGCTTGTGCAGGCAAGATTTGAAAATGGCAGCCTGTGTCATGGTAGTGAGGATGTGTTAGTAGTAGGATGGGGGACTATGTGAAGTCCATCTAGTGCTTGTCTTACTCCCACTTGAACTCTTAAGTCTTCCTTGTTGCAACCAAATTTTCGTCTTCCCCTCCAGATTTAACCCGCAAAAATGGTATGGAGAGAATTGGTTTTCTTTTGGAGAATCACAGAATGTTTTGAATTTATTTAATTTAGTTTACATTCTAATCACAATCGGAAGAAAAACCTTAAAAGAAAGCACTTGTTTAAAACAAATCTAATTTTTGTTTTCTTTTCTGATTCTTTTCTTCTAGGATGATTGTAGGAATGTGTGGGCCAGGAAATATTCCTCCTTGTCTTTCTTGTCAGAAACCTGTCAAATGTTCATAAAAATATACCAAGCATTGTAAATATTAGTGTTTAGCAGAAAATGTGTATGTCTTTCTGTGTAGTGTATTAATGGGTGTGCAGAGCTATAACAAGTATAGGGCTATAGAGAAGAAAATATATTTAAAAAAGAATAAATACAACCCCAAGAAAACCTTATTCTCTGAGTACTAATGCGAGTTGGCTGCTTTTTGTGCTGAAAGACATCAGTGTCTTTTGCAGTTAGAATGGGGGCTCAATAATTGCTCTGACTTCAGCGATGAAAATCTGATAGTTTCTTGTAGCATTGTAAATCTGCTGGTTAAGTTTCAAAAGTATTTGAAATTTCATTATATTTAACTTGTGTCAGTAAACTACTTTTTGCTTTATTGTAGGTGAAATTATTCATTCAGAGGTTAACTGCAGTTTTATTGGATTATCTGCTATGAAAGATGACCCCAGATTTCAAAACTTCAGAAAGTGTAATTCTGTGTACTGTTCCCAGCAGCCGTTTAAATTAGACGCTGATGAGGTCTTGGAGATGTAACTTAAACATTTTTGCATTATTTTTAACTTAGTTGGAAGTTGATATACTGTCTTTTTGACCTGGTTTCTGTAAAAAGCTACATTCTTTGGCAAATATTAACTACTGTGTGTGGTCTAAATAGATATTCAGATAACAAGGAACAAGCCTTGCTTTGGTTAAAGACATCTCTTTCCACATGTTTCCTAAGCTATAATGAACATTTTTATTAGTGTTTTCACAAAACACTGCAAAGTTCCAGTAAAATACAGTGCAAATCCATTTGTAAGCAAAGCATTTAGAATGAAATAGTCCTTTAAATTCTGTTTTTTATTGTAGTGAACATTGTATTCTTCATTTTCAAAGCAATAGAGTCTAAAACTTTAAGATAATTTAGTTCTTCATGTTTGAGGTGCTGTTTATAGAAAACTTTCTTTTCCTAGTATCAGTGCAATATAAAATCTTTGGAAATGTATAATCTTTATATCTTTGCAGAACATGCTGGGGCTTTTTTTTTTTTTCAGAAATAGCATTTAATCTCTGAAGTCATTGCCTGTATCAGGAATTGCAGCTATGCTGAGCATTGAGGTTAATGGTTCTAATGCAGATAATTCTTTAAGTGAATGCCTTGGAAGGGTTTGACTCGGGAGAATATTTTATTGGTACTACCTGTATGAACTAGGGCAATATGGGTAGTTGCAATATTAGTAACAATTCTACATGGTACTATTTATGACTTTTAAAAGAGGATGGGTTTTGTTTTTATATGTACAAAGGCTCTTGATATTGCTTATAGTTTCTACTGGAGTGCAGACAAATTGTTTTTTAGTGTCTTGTGTGTCATCATCTCCAAGCAAATGGGTTTCAGAAACTTTAATTTCATAATTTGTTTCAAAGTTGTAGCTATAGCTCAAGTTTAAGAAACATAATGCTTGTACTCAATACACTCTAAATTTTTTCCATATCCCCCCTCCTAGCACGTTAGGTCCTTTTTTTTTTTTTCTTTTAAATTAGCATAGGTATCTTCTCCCCACTTTTAATTCAGCATCTCTTTTGCCTGAGCTGCAAGCAAAACATAAGATACCTGAGATTATTATGTTGCATTGCAGATTAAAATCTGGCCTTCAAGGCAAAATGACCTTACCCTTGCTTGCAGAAAATTGCTCCACTCTTTGGAGACAGTGCAAAATGCACTCCATCCATGGCTGACTGTCTTGGCTGTAATCTCCAGTTTATCCATCTAACCATGCTGTTTCTTCTGACTCAGTAGTCTTTCCTGATATGTCTTACCTTTGTCTCCCATGTGATTTTTTATCTGTTAATTTGACAAAAAATTCTTATTTGCTTTCTCCCTTGTCCTGCCTGTCTGGCACACTAAATACTTCTAAAGTGTAAAGCTATGCATGTTCTGAAGTTGACAATGTTAAATGAGAAGAGAAATAAAGAGATTTTCATATTAAAATATCCTAAGTCTCTGATAACAAAATCTATATTAGAATCAGAGTTATTTAGTAATCACTGGAAAGATTAGTCACTCAGTAGCTTTGGAAATCAGCAATTTACAGAAATGTTTGTATTAAATGAAGCTGCTGAACAGCAATTTACAGAAATGTTTGTATTAAACGGAGCTGCTAAACACAATGTGCACATGTTTAAGATCTTTTTGCATCCTCGTTTGCAAGGTGTTGAGAAGAGAAAGTCCTTGCTCAAACTTACTGAGTTGTGTGAGGGGATAGATGCTAGGATGCAGGGCTTTGCTTGTAAGGAAATCAACTTGGGAGGCTCTGTGGAAGAAGTTTGGCTTAAAATTTAAGCAAGGAGAATGAATAGGAAACTGTTGATAGAGTAGAGGTTGTCCTGAAAGAGTACAAAGGATCAAGCATGGGAAAGCAGAAACCCATCATGGAATACAAAAAATACATTGAAAGATGTAAAGAGAGGTTGTGTGAGCAAGGTTAGAGTAAAGGAGGCAAGAATGGGAAGGTTGTCTATTTTTCTATGTGTAAAGAAAACTTAGATGTGATTTTTGAAGATGTATTTTGCTTTCTGTTGATTCTACCTCCTTTCCTTGTCTTCAAGAGGGGAAAAACACGTTTGACATCTGCCCATCCCTCTCTCTCACAGTCAGATTTGTTTTGGTTGCTGTTGTTTACCACATTTCTAGAATTGTAAGCAGGATTTAAAGTTTTTAGCCTAACCTCCAATCCATACAGGAAACATTTGCTTCCCTGGTGAATGCTGTCACTGAGAGAATGCGTTGCAAGCTTTCCTGGGGGAAATAGCACCTGTCAATATTAGCAATAATTTCTGCATCCTGTTTTGTTTAGGTTAGCAAGAAAATGGTTGTGATTTAATTTTACCTTCTTATCAGACAACTCCTTTTAACTGGTTGCAAATGTTTTTTTAACTTACCCATAAAGAGCATCACATATTCTTATTGTCTTGCACTGCTGAAGTTTCTGGCTGAGATGAACAGTAGTCAGTTGTTTTAGCAGACTGTTATGTAATGCTTGTCTGAAAATTAATGTGCAGGGTTTGGGGGACTTTCTATTAATAGTGTGAAAATGTATCAAATTAAACCTATTTCATTTTCTTAGAACAGGAATATTTCTAGTAGCAGAATCAGAGAAGACAGCTGGTCATAAGATATGAGGTAGTAGTTTATGAAATGACAATTGTGATAGCTGAAATCACTGTTAATTTGATAGTGATTTTAGTAGAAACAGAATTGGGATCTCTAAGAGTGGTGCTTATGCACTGCTATTTTAAATGTCCTTTTCTGTTTGCAATGTTAAATAAAAAAGGAAAATGAAGTCTCCTTGAATCTGCATAAAGAATTTGACAGCTCATGATGGAAAGTTCATTGTCTGCTTTGGCTTATTCAAAAATCACAGCAAACCAAAAATGCCTTTAAGGTGGTGGCCTGCAGGTGACTTACCTAATTTGATCTATGATATTGACAGCAGGAACAGCACATCTCATAGCTTCTTTACCAAATTTCAAATGATGTAGCTTAGGGATAGTACACATATACCTGAAGGTGTAAGCTGTATTTGTCTGCTTTCTATTCTTAAAGCATATATGGAATTACAGCCTACGTATGTTTGTCAGAGTGATTAATGGCTTGTATCCATACATTAGAACTGAGAGTATTAAGATTTATATCTTTTAGTTTTGAAAAGCAACAGCAAGCCCATAAATGCATGCTAAATGTACTCCATCTGATGAGCATGTGACCTATAGTGGACATTTACAGTAAATGACTAAAGCCATTTAGAGTTTTTTTTTTTTTTAAGCTATTAAATACACTTTAAAATGTCATAAGATGTCATGAGGCATGTAGATAAAGCTGATATTTATCAGGCACTTTAATATCAGAAAAGGTCTTGCCTTTGTACCTGTTTCTTTGTTGGTTTCTAAACTGAAGAATGCATATTACCAATGATACAAAAAATACATGTAGTGAAGGTCCAAAAATTTTCATAGTTTTTATTTGTATAGTTTATTCAAAGTGCCATAAAGTTGGCTGAGAGATGATACAGCTTGATGATGAAAAAATCTCTTAAGTTATGGGGGATTCAAATACCTAGGTTAGGTGATGTGAGGAGTTTTCTGAAGCCTGCCAATAGGAGACAGTATGAAGAGACAGCATGAAAGAAGATTATATAAGGTGGTTTTTTTGCCTTCTAAATAAGATATTAAATATATTTCAGGACTTTTATAGATGTCCTAACTCTGTCTACTTTAGTGACTTTTTCCCGAGAGCATTTCTGAGGCATGCCTGCTGGTAACAAGCTCGATGGTGGCTGGCCCTAAGCACTGGTTTGTCTTCTCTTGATTACAAGGTCCTCTGTCTTCAGCACCTATTGCACCTATTCGTAGATTTTCTTTTTACTGAGATATTCTGGTTTTTTGGTCTTTTTTTCCCTAATCTGTCATGTAACAATGGTGAGAAAACTCTTGTCCAGAAGAAGCAATAGTGGATCCACCGCTGGATTTGAATTACATGTGGGTGACCTTACATGCATCCGCACCATGAAGTTGTGTTGAAGAGCAGATGCACCCATGGCTTAAATGTGCAGTTTGTATAAACACTAATAGGTTCAATTCACATGTATATGCTTTTGTGTTTGAGGAAGAGGTAGGTCAAACACATGGCCATAACTGGTGTATTAAACTGTGATTTTGAACCTTCAGGATTCTATTTCTGGAATAGATACAAACCTGGTCATGAAAAATATTTGTAAAAGACATGGAAGATGTAATTTATAAGCTGCCTTAGCCAGCCAAATAACACCGTTTGTTTCTACAGCACTCCTTCTCAATAGAAATCCTAGATTACTTTAGCAAGCTTGGGCAATGTGGTTTTGTGTGCCTTTTTTTCCTTTTTTTTTTTTTTTTTTTTTTTTTTTTGTTTGTTTGTTTGTTTGTTTTGTCTTGTGTACAGGTTTGTGAAAAATCTTCAAACAAAATATTTTTCCAAGAAGTTGGTTTAAAGATCTGTTGAAATGTTTTTTGATAATCTAGCCATATTTTCCAATACTATTGATGGATTTAAGGTATCTGAACTGACAGTGAATGAGCTGTATAAGAATCTTTTAATGATACAAGGGGATATTGAATGACGGCAGACTTTTCTAGCATCTCTGAACAGTACAAGTTGCTAACATGTTCGCATTTTTGTAAGGAGTACATGCTTAAGGCCCAGTGGGGTTAAGAACATTGTTTACTCTACTCTTTGACTCCTGCAATATAACAATAAAAAAGTGATTAAAATTTAAGTAGTCATGAGAGATTTTCACTATATCTAATTTCTTGAATGCTAGTGTACATTAACACTGGATCGTTGCATAATACTGTTGTGGTACGTATGACTGAATTACCTTGTTTAGCAACCAACGGAAATAAGAACAGTAATTTTTTGATAAGTAGTCTTGTCCAAATGTGCTGAGTTCAAAGATTGTTTAGCATTAAGGTTGTGTTAATTGCTTCCTCTGTAGTTTTTATTAATAATAGAGATATTAATAAACCTCTATTTTGCAGTACTTAACATACCATGAAAATCTTTTGCAAGACAAAATTTGGTATCTAGTTTCTCACATCAGAAGGCATTTTCAGCTTCCATTTTGGGTAGGTAATTATTTAAGTAGGTTTCACAAGGAAAGGAAGAGAGAGGCAATCTTTTTTCAGTGTCTTTGCTTTCATAATGGAAAGAAAGGTATATATTTTAAAGCTGGCACCTGCTGATATGATCTAGATGTTCTTGGTATTAATATTATTTTACTATATCAAGAATATGAATGCTTTTGAAAATGTACTGCTGTAAATATTCTGTTCAGTATAATTGAGTCTGGGTTGAGCTTACTTTTCTAATTATAATAAGTACTATCATCTTGTATATTCACACTATGCTAACTAAGAAACTGTCAGTTTAATTTACAGTAAGATGATACAGTATCATCCCTGCTGTCAGATAAAAAGATTTTTGAGGGTAGGTGATAGCTATGGATTCACATAGCAATTGGTACAATTAATATGTGTCCAGTAGAATGGAAGTTTAAATTGTGGAAAAAGAATGAGAGGGGAAGATATTTCAGGGATGATATCGTTTAAAAGGTAAAACAAATCTGCATGTGGCTCCAACGTAATAGCATGTGGTAGCTACTGTGGCTCCACAGATTCCAATGCTGAGCTTTCCTTAATCTCTCTTCATGGTACAAAGTGTGAGGGCATGCAATGGGGACGTACTTCGACAGGTTTTAAACTGAATTAAAGAATGGTTTATATCATGTATTCATAGCAGCGTGGGGTCCAGTGCGGGCTGCAGAATGTGCATGGCACCCTGGAAGTTTGGGTAGCTAGCTTGCATTGATGTGCTGAGTCTGTTGTTACTAGGTTAAAGCTAGTCCAGGAATATGGCTACACAAACTGAAAGAATGAGGAAGAAATTATCTTTTTGCGGCTGAATCCAGAGGCAGCAGTGATGGCCATCTACTTCTTACAGGTGACTGGACTGTTTTATCTGCTGTCTGGTTTAAGTGAAGTAAAGATGCTGTAAAGGAATTTCTCGGGAGTCCTGCTGGGCAGAAAGCTACAGACTCCCCAGCTGTTATTTGGACACCAGCAGTACCACGCATGGTGTCACTATTATTAGCTGCGTGCGCTTCCAAACACTGGGCAAACTCTGCCAGTGGAGGTGGATCCTATGCCCTGTATATCTTGAGCCCTAAAACAAAGGTAAGAGCATGGTTGCAGCTCATTGCAGACTCAGAACAAACTAGGTTTGAAAATAAGCTGCTTCATGTGTAGTATCTTTTAGTTGTACTTTCAACAATTTATTTCTGTTGTTTTCCCCCTGCATTAGCTAAACCTCAGCAGTAGAGCTGAAGTATTACCACCTACAGAATGAGCTACAGCTGAGTGGTTGGGATAGATTCCTGTGGGTTCTGCAGGTTATGTTAGTCCCTCAGGTTGAGGAGAGAAATGATCCCATATTTTCTGAGAATGATTTGGGGATGAGATTAGCTCATGAAAATGTTACAGTATAGAAATACGTTCTGACTTCAAGTCAGGTTTAATGGTACCTTAAGGATGGCATTGCTTAGTCCTCAGAGGAGATGGTGCTGTCTACCTGTAGGTCCTTTCATCTCCAGAATTCTGGCATGCTATAACAGTTCAGCCTTAGACTTGAAAGTGTGCCCCTTTCATTCAAGGGTGTGCATGGCTGCAGTTATCTGGGAAGCCATCAAGTTCTCTTGTGTAGGTGCTATGGAATTATAAACATATAATATGCATTCTTAAACCTCAGTACGCAAAAGCATGTCTTCACTTACCAGATTGTGTATTCAGCTAAAAGTTGAACATAGCAGAATTCAACATTACTTAATATCAGCTTGTTTGCTTGTATACACTCCATATGCCTGGTCATCCTCTATTTTTCCACATTTTCATTTGGAAGAGAGGTGGAGGGTGGTAGAATATATACAGAGGCATCGTGTTGCAGTAACTTGTGCTAATTTTTTGGATTCTTGAAAGCCTTGTTTTAATGTTTGAAACTGAGCAGTGGAAGTGTGTGGGACAGTTTTATTTACTTACAGCACTTTGCTTTACAAGTCTTTTGGAAGTCTTTCCTTGTCACCATGTTTACTGTTTTACTTTAGCAATCACAGTCTGTTAAAGAACTGTTCTCTTAATTTCAAAAAGAACTTCATGTTGCCTTTACCCAGGTCTCCTCATCCCACAAAATATGAATTCCTTTTGTGTTTTTGAATCTGCTTTTTCTCTGGTTTACGGCAGTTTTTATCTACTTTTGCATTGTGAGGAAGATGATTTAAAATATAAACAGATCACATTTAAACAATGCTTTTCTAAACTAATTCCATTTTAATTCATTAGTTTTGTCTCGTTATAATGTTCTTGCAGCCATTATTATGTTAATTGTTTTTATATTTGAGAAGCTTTCTGAACCAAGGCTCAATCATCTGTGTATAAGAAGAATGTTTGAGTTTTGTTTTGTTATGGCTTTTTGTTGTTTGTTTTTTTTTTTTTCTTTTAAACACTGAGTGTCAAATACATCCATTAAGAGTTGGGCATTACAAGGACATCAAACTAAGGACAGAATACCAGGATCATTGAAACAATGATTTTAGGACAAGCTTTTTTGAGATTCTATTCTAAAGGAGAGAGAAACGCACACTTAATGACTCAATTAGTACCTGTTTTGCCAGATGTGTCAAACCAATGCAGATTGTGGCCATCTGAAACTGTTATTTAGTTTACATCTCATAATTTTGCAGCGTTTAAACCAGTGATGTGTCTTTGTGTGACACATGAAGTTAAACTGAAACAAATGATATTGAAGTGACAGATTAGATTTAAGGTATTTCACATTTACTGTTTTATAAATATATTTACAGGTTTATCTTAACAATTTTCCTAGATTAATGGAAACTGCTGTGGTTTAATTTCTGTATCTGCCTTTTAATGCCCATCATGAAAGTGCATGCTTCATGCTACTTAAAGAAGATGTTAGATGTAGAATTTGTTCTCTTTTCAATTTTGCAGGAAAAAGGTTTCGTCTGAAATTGCAAATGTCTCCTCTACACAACAACCGGAGACAAGAAGCAAAACATTCTGAATATCTGCTGACATATTTGCATTTTTTCATTATTTTTAATAAAAATTGTCATAATGCAAACACACCTGCTTCAAATGGTTAGGCTACATGAACGCTGAATATTTACAGCTCAAATGGATTTAATTACTCTTGATTAATAAAATCTGAAGCAAAATTAAGACACAATTGTACTATAAAGTGGCCTAGAACAACATTAGTTCGAAATATTCATTAATGTAAGATAAAAGAGAAAGCCGTTAGAGCCTGGAACACTTCTCAGAGGACACATGTGGCCATTTTATTCTGCATTAGTTTCGCTGATGGCACTCTGTTAAACACAATGAGTTGTAAGAAGATGATAGGAAGAAATTTTTATTTTAACCACTGATTTACAGTTCTGCAACGTGGAGATGTTTAACATGAGGATGCCTCCATTCGCAGATAAAATAGCATTATTTAAAATTGATTAGGAGCAATTCACAGCAGCCTGCCAAATTGCTAATGGAAGCCATTTGAATCAATTCTCTCATATAATTTAAATGCCATCTCACTGCATATAGTTTAACCAGGAAAGAATCCCAGCTTGCAGCCAGTAAAATTAATTATTTATTATTATTGCCATAAATATTTTCTTGGTCAAAAAAATGTAAAACCAAAAAAAAGCTTATATACTGAAACTTTTTCAGCATATGTTTGCTTCAAATGGCTAATTTGAGGAATGCCGTAGTATTACTTTTACTTACGTGTGTCAAAAAGCAGTTTTATCTACATGTCAAGTCTTTTTCTTACCTGATAGCTTTTTGTGGAGTGTGCATTTAAGGCTAAATTACAAATTGGATTCTGCTGTTAACTGGGGGGCCTATTCAGCAAAAATTATATATAGGCTTTTCTCAGAAGGTCATGGAATCTGTCTTTGCTGAGGTGGTGAAGCGGGGAACTCCTTTTTGGCCCCAGAATAACTTCTATACAGGTCTGCCTGGATTTCCCATGGGGGAGTTGTCTGAAGGTGGAGAATTCATTGTGTGAGGTGTGGTGTTTGCTGTAACACTGTCATCCATCACCAAGAGATTGTTCTATATATGGGTTAATTTTATTGTTATTTCCTTGAAAATCAATGGAATTTAACTTGAGAACTAATGGTATATTGCCCTAGTTTAGAAATAAGCATTGTGGGATTTGGCCATTATTGGCTGAGATTTTGCACAGTCAGCACTATACGGGAAGAATATCTTTTAATTTCATGCTTTGCCCACTCATCTATTGCACTGCCAAATGCAACCACTCTGGTGCCAAATAACTGAAAATATAGATCATATGAAAATACAGAACAGTGTTGATGCTGCAGCAGCATAAGAAGTGCATTACAGGGGCTGCTGCTCCTCAGACAGAAATAGCATATTGAAATCCTTTCTGGTTGTCCTTTGCTGCTGTCCAGTGTGACTTAGAAAACTCAAGAACGAACAGCAGAGTCTGTTATTTTTCTCTCCCTCAGTATAAAAAGCATATTTCAATGTCTTTTGCTCACATATGGTGATGGATATTCTAAGGGTTAAGATATGTCTGGAAATTAATCAACCCTCAGCTGGCCTTTCTTCACTGGAGTTGATATGTAAGTTGACCTCAAGGTGTAGTAATATATGTCAAAGATATTTAGCAGGCTTTTGCCACGTGTGCCTATATAGGTATGGCGGGCATATGACTGGACTGATTATGGACCTGAAGGCTCTTCTCCTGCAAAATATGTGTAACAAGTCAAGAAAGGTCAGCCTGCAATAAGGGTATTTAAGAAAGAAATCTTCAGCTGCATTGGCACAGTTGGAAATCTAATACCTGTCTAAGCAGCAAGGTCTTATAAGTAGTTCAGTGAGCATATTTGAGAGACTGAAATTTCATGAGTAAAGGAAGAAAAAAACTTGAGTAAGAAAATTCCTTGAAAATGTGGGAGGATCCTTAGTTCTGAATGCAAATCAAAGGATTTAAATGACAGATATTCTACAATAATGTCTGTTAGGTGTTGCTCCACAAAACAGTACACAAAAAATCATGGCTGTAATAGAAATGATTCGGCTGTAGGGGTTTTTTAATCATGAAAAGAAAAGCTTTATGGTAATGGACTGTTCTGCCAGGGTTTTTGTTTTGGGGTTTATTTGTTGGGTTTTTGTCTGTTTAAAATGATTTCTGTTCTCCCCCACTCTGAGTTAAGGCATTTGTAGTATTAAATGGAGAAAAGACAAATGCTCATGACAAAGATGACCAAGAGAACACCAGAAGAAAGCCTGGAAGATGGGAATTTTGATCTGTTGTAGAGGGGACCTGTTCCTCCATCAAGCAACACAAGCATTCTAAGTGGATTGTGCCATATTTCCCTTTTTTCTTTGAGACAATGAGAGTTTTGTAGAAAAAATAGTTCCTTAACTGTATCCACTGACATTTTAAGACTAATAAATATTTCTTCACAGTCACTCAGTCACTGTCAGCACAGACTTCAAAAGGTAATTTATTTTGCAGATAGACACCTCTGACAGCACTCGGGAGGCCATCTTTTCAGACATAACCAGTTTCAAGAAACCAGGAATAAAACATCCTGCTTGTTCAGGGTTTTATGTGATGAAGCCACTCCTTAATAGAGAAATCTAATCTGTACACCGGGGAGAGAGGTGGGCTGTGCTACTGTTATTTTTCATTATGGTTTCCTGTCCTGTTAACTAAGGAAAGGGTCAGTAGCACCCTTGCCGATCTCATCATTTCGTACGCAAGCAGCAACTGGGAAAGGTGGAACCTTAACATTTGTCCTGCATGTTCACACAGAGTGAATGTAGCCTGGGGACTGTTAACAGAAAATGGTCACTGAAGTAAACAAAGAGGAGTCAAAAAGTTTTTATTAGTCAGAAACAAAGAAGCAGTAGTTAATGTTTTGGGAGTCCAAACCTGAGGGAACTCATCGATTCTTGGAGTGGGAATGACAATGTGATATAAAAGAGAGAAACTTAATTAGTGAGTGATCAGAAACAGATTTTAGAGAAAAATAAGTGATCTAGTTCGCTATCATGAGGCACCATTTTAATTTTAGCCACTAGGCATTAAAATGGCTAGCACTTCACCAAATTGACTGTAGATCAGATGATATTTTCTGAAGTATTTTGGTAGAATAGTTTAGGAAGTACTGTCTGTGTTGCGGAAAGTCTTTTAAAGGGCTTAGGCAGTGTGCCTTTGTTTTTATCTGCTTGTTTCTCTATTTGAAGACAAAATTCCAGCATTTCTTGGTGATGCAGTTTGATTAGGCCTGACACAGCACTTCTACTCAGACATCACCATGGTTTTTTGGGCAAGATTAGGAAAAATGTATTAATAAACATAGTGGCAGATGGGCTGTTTTGAAAAATGTTTTTTTTTCCTTATTCCTCTTCATGTTGCAGAACAGATTACTGCATACCAAGAGATTAAAACCTTCACTTTACACTGGTACAGTAAAGAGACACCAACATGAACGAAAGGAATTTATTTCTATGTGTTCTTTTATCTAAGTAAATGAAGCTTAGGGAGATATAGTGCCTTATTTCGTCAGGGATTTCCATTCTGAAGGGAAAAGAAATGGAGTAAGAACTCTGTTTCTAAATATCTAAGGTTACAGCTCTGCTCTAACTGGAAATGTAACTCCTTGTTATGGCAGTATTTGATCTGCTTCCTGGTTCTAAATACTGTCTGGATTACTTAGATATATGTCTCACCATTAAAGCATTTTCCCCTTTTCTGTTTCTTATGGTAAATGTGCTACAGAAAGATATATATTTTTTTAACTCTTTTTGTAAACTTTTAAAATAAAATTTACAGTTGGCGAGGAATGCAGTTCTTACATCCTGGACCTTATCATCTCAGTAACCAATTTTTCTTATGTCTCAGAACTCTCATTAATTTTTCACAGGCTTGTGATGGATAGTTTTTATTTATTCACGTCTGAGGTTCTGTTGTGTGAAAAGGACTCATTTTATAACATTACATATTCATGGCTTGGGATAGATGGAGTAAGGAACTTATTATTAATGTGTCACAGTGGGAAACTTACTCTGGGTTCATTTGCGAATCTTGTTAAATGTGGTGCGGTCAGCAGACAGAACTGAAATTTCTGATACGTTTTATTGGAGAAGGGCAAAGAGGTTCAGTGATGCTTCCTTATCCAAACAACACAAGTGAGATGGTATCTTTATAAATGCATTTGAAAACACTATATCAATAAGACAAAGGTAAAAGCAAAATATGCCAGAACAACAGTAAAATCAAAATGAAGCTTTTTAGTAATGACTGTTTCCTGATGCTGATTAGGTCTATTTAAATCCAATTTGCTTAATTAAATATTGTTTGCTTTCAACAAAATCACAGGAGTTGATTGCAGTATAATGAATCGGTACCAGAGCGTTCCAAAACATATAACTTGTTTTCTTACAAGTTAGGCTTACCTGTAGTAACTGATCATGGCTGTATTTCACTCTGTATTTCACTCCGTTAATGTGCTATGCTGCTATGAAAATTCGGAATATATACATGCAGAATTCTTTGGAAATCAGGAAGCAGTTTATGTATTGAACAAATGCAGCATATGAAATAAAAACTAAAGAGGAAAGTTTTGTGTAAACTGTTTTTGAGTCCTGGAATTGGATCTTAGCTAAAAGAAGCAAACAGTCTTTTTATTGGATCACAAAAATAATAATCTTTGTACCGTTTGTACCTCTTAAAGCAGTGTCTCTGCTCTACGTATTTATGTGCTTAAAATTAAAATTTTTCAATTAAATGCTTCCATACTTATATTCGTAGTTACCACAATGGGCCCAGAGAAGAAGTCTGTAAATTAGCTATGCCGCTGACTCCTACTTACTTATCACCTATTGTTACTTTTGCATTTATGTTATTCTTGCAAATATAGAAAGATGGTTTTGGTGTCCTTTTTTTTTTTTTTTTTTTTTTTGAGTATAGTGATCACTTTCTTACCAAAGCAGCTTGTGGATTAAGTTGTTAATGTTTATGATACCAGCAGTTAGTTATTCAAGCATCATCAAAATCCAGCTGAATTATAATTCCTCTTTGTTTTCAAATATTTTTTTCTTTTGAAATTAATAACTTCATAGATGAAATAAGTTTAAGCTATTTGAGCGGTTTGAGGTGATGAGCACAGGACAGTTTATGTTAACTGTATTTTAAAAGAAAATATTTAGTGGTGTTAAATGTTGGCTTTATTAGCCATCCTACCAGTAGGTCAACAGCATTATATTGTCATTTATAAGAGAAGAGCTAGACAGTGAGAGAACTGTCGTCTATTAAGAGTTTGTGAGTGTGTGTGTATACAGTGAAATAATATCTAGTGTAATGTGAAGTGACAGTCAAAATTACAGCTTTTCTCTTGCCGCAAGGGTACTTCTCTGCCAAGTATAGTAATATTGTTGTAGCAGTGTTCAAGGTTGTCAGCAGTTCTTGGTTACTCTGCAGAGAGCCATAACTGTGTGTGGAAGCAAGGAGCTTCCTGTCAAGGGAGATACTATAATTTTGATATATATTTGTTGGTGCCAAACTGCAATTAAATAGGAGGCGTTGGAAGAGGTTTTATTTAACCAACTCAAATTTGTTGATTAATTAGTTAAAACCAAAGAAAATCCAAAAGGAAATCCTCCTTTCACATGAACATTATTTAAATTATGAATTTATCTGGTATTTGTTCGTGCTCAAAGTAGTGTGTTATTTTTATGGAATGCACCTTATTTCTGCTCATGAATTTGGGATTGATGAAGATGTATAGGACATACTGCTTGGAGTTAAAATGCTAGCTAATTGTCTATCAAAGTTATTTTACGGGGTAGTTATAGACTTCAGTTTTTTAGAGGTCAGAATGGAAACTCTTCTCAAAACCACATTTTTTTCAGAATGTGTCAGGACTTCGACAAAATAGTGTTACAAAAATGTGTATTATCATCCATATTGGAAGCAGTAAAGAATTTTTCCTATTTCCCCAAGTTGAAAATGATGATAATGGTGTCAGCAGTTTTATTCAGTTGAAAACCATTTTTCTTTATGATTAAACAAAATGAGGTGGGGGAAAGAGATGCTGTTGAAAAATAATTGTTTTAAAGGAAATCAGGAACTTTCCTGTTGTCCTTTAGCAGTATTGAGATATGAACATACCTGATCGTGCTACTTGCATGATGGGAATTTAGGGATGTGCTAGTATAAGTGCCTGAACGGTGCCTAACAGATTACTTAGCCAAATCCCCCACTGACTTTTATTGAATACTTTCCAAGTGGAGCTGCTGATGCATATTGTGAGGTACTTCTATACCCTGCCCCTCCACTATCGTCTTCCTTGATTTCAGTAGGTCTCTATAGGCTGCAATGCCTGTGTGTGACTTTCATTGTAGTTAGGGGTTACTTAAAGCAGAAGCCACGAAAGCAGGTGCATTTGGGTTGGCTTTTATTTTTCAGATGGGTGTGAAAGCAGAGAAGAGAATTTAAAAAATGAATCACACATCACTTTACATTAGTTTTCTTTTAACTAGAACTAAATAAATTCCCGATGCTTTATGCTAAGGAAGTGAAATAGAAAGCAAGAGGCTTGCTGTAAGTTACTTTTCTCAAAGAAAATTGTCTCAAGCACTCCTGATTTATCCAAGAACACCCTGCAGGTTTAACTTATTCTGGAAATCATTTTTTTTGTTTTGTTTTTTGTTTTGTTTTGTAAATATATCTTATATATTAATATATACTCACAGAATGATATATTTTACCCGTTATGTTTTCAAAATCTCCTCAGTCTGGCCAGCTGTTTGTATTTTATGAGCATCTGACATCTTTGTTTCTAGCTCCTTTGATGTCACTAGAAATTTTTCTTTATTTTTTTTCCTGTGAAGTCTTATCATTTTGCTACGATTGCATTGGTGCTCAAGAGGGGATCATGCAATATCTGGTTTTATACAAAAATGCACATACCAGTCTACAGCTCACTCAGCATCTTTAACCTGGACTTAGCAACCTATGTATGACAAAGCGGTTTACCAAATGTAAATTTCTCCCGATTGCTGTATTAATACTTTGGGTCTTATTTTAATTGAATAAATATATTACACAGCAGGACAGATTATTTTCTTTGTGGCCTTGCTGTTGCAATTTGAGAACAGATACAATTTTCTTCAGCTGATGAAGGCAACATCTGTTCTTGGTTTCCTGCCACTTTCCTTCCTCAGACAATGCATTCAAATGCACAATTTGAATTTCTTCCTGAAAAACAGAAAATTAAAAATTTGACCCCTCCTTCAAAGCAGTGGTTACCCTGTGACAACAGTGGGTTGAGCTAAATTCAGCTATGTCAAGCAAGAACTATAAAAGGAGATAGATTGCCCTCTAAGCTTCACTTTATTGGATATTGTAATTGACATATAGTTGTCATTTATAATCATCTGTCCATTCCTGTGAGTTGGGAGCAGTAAAGTTAATTGTGGCTGCTCATTTGCATTAATCTCACCTCTGAAGGGTACAGTAACCCATTAATATCGTGTCATGATGAATTATCACAAATAACATTGAGCATATTGATTAATGATCTCTGAGATTTGTATCTCGTTAAAACATTTTGTTAGCTCTTTAAACTTTTAAGCAGACAGTCAGTGTATGCAGGAGAGGTATAGAGATCACCCACGAGGTGATGAAAGTTGTGGCTTACATTTTGGGTCAGTAATTAAAACTTGTTTAGAAGGTTTCATACTAATATTTTAAATGTTTTTTTCCTTGTAAAGGTGTAGAGCTTTCAAGCTTTTTAATCACAAGAATTGTCTTATTGTTCATTGCTTATAAAGACAGTAAGTGGTAGAGTTGGGATGATGCAAGGTGAAAGAGAAAAGAGACTTAGAAATTGAATAATTTTTGTAGTTTCTATTCTATAATAAGAATCATTCTCAGAGTAATACATGTGTGTTTTAAATATAGTTTCTCACTCTTTAAATTTTGTTCTTAATGTAAACCTTCTCTTGCTCGTCTAGTACTTGGAAGTTACTTGATTTTTTTTCTTCCTCTTTATACATACAGATATATACATAGAGGATGAATGAAATGTCATCCAGTGGGTGGCCTTGTAATTTGAAATAGCTGGTAATTAAATATTTTACCCTTTTGATAATTGCCTGCTTAAATTTCTGTAAGCTAAAAAGCATAAAGACTTCAGGGAGGAAGAGGAATTTACACTGTAGTTCAAGAAGGTGACTTGGCAGGACAGAAGTTAACTCCTTTGCATATCTGAGTATCGTGTTTCGACAGTCTGTGAAAAATATTATATTTTAAATCATTCAGCAGTCTATCTTACTGCAAATATTTCTTTGTCTCCTTCCACATGAAGTTGCTGTATTTGGGTGGGTCCTTTTTAATAAATTATAACTCTAGCAAGTCCTAGTTCTAAATTCAAGAGACTGGGTTCCTTTTCTTCCACCTGCAGTAAGCTGCCAGTATTGTTTGAGTGAAAACTATTACTACTCCTAATTATTTCTTAAAATTATTTAAATATTCTTGATATTTCACTCCCCAGTTATTTTTTTTTCTTGGATCTGAGGAGAGAAATAAATCTGCAGAATATTTCAGGTTAGAGCAGTTTTATTTTTTCAGTCTCATTCTTTTACACTGGGTGAAAACAAGGAGTGAGTTGGGTTTTATGCTTTTGATAGAATCACCGGTCCCTCTCAAGAACTAATCCTCACTTTCTTCTACTATAACTGTAGCCCTTGTTACATAGGATGAAGTTCATACACTCTGCCAAATGTTGAAATACGCTAGTTTTGTAGAGGAGACTAATGTGAGGATTAGAGCAAGAAAAATCATCCTTTCTAACTTGGAGGAGATGATATGGCAAATCTTCACAGGTGTGCCATGACTTCTGCTGCTCTGGATGTGTACAGTGGCTAATTGTATCGCCTCGCCTTTCCCCAGGCTGGGATTTTTGTATGTGAACTAACACAATTTGAACTTATTTGCTAGCTTTTCTGGCCAACCCCTACAATCCTCTTTCAGTAATTCCTGAGAGTCCATTTTGCTGGCACACAAGACTGCAGTGTCAAGGATTATATTCTAGCTATAATTTATGATTAACTAGATTTATGGCTGAGATCCCGAAACAGCCTCAGTATTGTGGCCTAAGGAATTAAAGACAAAACGGAGATTATCAGTCTGAATTGTTTACTTCTCCGGATTTTGGGAAAACTCTTAGTTATATTTGAAAAATAAAACCAAACCCCAAACCCAAACCAAATATGATTTGCCGTTGAGTAACAATTCAATTTCATAGTAAGGAATTTAGCACTAAAGCGCATGAAGCCCTCAGCCTTTATAGTAGTAAACTATTTAGTTTAAATCCTATTGTTTTTCACCTAAAACCGACACATTGAATAATGCATATTAGATCCTTTTCCTGCTAATGCACGCATGCACACACCCCCCACCAAACAAAAAGTGTTTGTGCGGAAACACAAGTAGGGTTCATTTTTACCCATGGTATTAATTCTTACTCATTTTAAAAACCTGCTAATGGAAATATTTCCATTCAGCTCATTAATCAATTGTGATTTTCATTCCCTTGTTTTGTAAAAGCTGTTGCAATAAATACTTTTTTCACAAAGCGAAAATCTAAGAGATGGATGCAGCAAGCGTAATTAATAGCACCCAGTTACAGAAGATCAGCAAGTTTGTGAGCTTCACATGCTGCTTTACCATATGGCTGCCCAGTAGGCGAAAAATTTGATTAATGTTTTGAAGTAGGTTTTTTTCAGCAAATATTACAGCCCCAGCTGAGGAATTTTACTTTCTAGTATTGTTAGACTTAACTAAAATAACAAATCTTTTGATTTAAAGCTAAATCATATTTTGATCTCACTAAAACTCTACATGCAGAAGAATTACAGCCCTGCTGTATAAAGATTGGACCCTATAACTTGTTAATAATTCAGCCAATAATGGTTAAAATTTTGTTTAATTCTAGTTTTTCATAAATTGATTTAAGATAGCTGTATAGGTGCGTGAATTTAGTAACAAGAACTTCCCCTTCAATAATAGATTTACAGCAAAATCAGCTGATTAATTCTAACATCTCATGCTGTTTCCCTTTCTACTTCTTGATGTAAAAGAAATCAAAGTTAAGCAGTTTGTTGATCAACAATCAGAAAATAATGTAGTCTGTTCAGTAAAACATTAATGTAAGGTTATGTTAGCAAAACTGTACAGTGCAGTCATTTTGCTTTTAAGTAATTGCAATAATTGTAATTAGTACTGAATATGTTGATTCTCCTCCCCCCCCCCCCCCCCGTGTTTACCTGAAATTAAAAATATTTATGAAAAAGCATCCGAAGAGTACCATGAGAGGATCAAGTGCTCTCATGCAAAGCTAACACACAGTGGGAAGTTTTGCTTTTCTCACAAATTCTCAGTTTAATACAAGGAGCATCAGCAGCTAGTAAAGAACAGATTCAGGGTGCTGAGCAGAAATGGAGTGGAGAGCAGCTTTGAATGGAAGTCTTGCTGAGCTTCCAGAATGCTGAAGATAAAGCATTACCTAACACTACTTTGCCACTTTGGTTTCTTCTAATTGCTTCAGGTAATGCTGAGGTTCAGAATATGGTGGGATGATGCTAAGGCTGAGAAATTAGAATTTCTGCATTTAAAAGAATCCCCTTTTTGCAGTTTTTGTAGTTGTGACATCTTAAAAAAACACTGATTGATTGTGTGTGTGTGCTAATGTGAAGAATATTTCTGATTTGACTGGCTGTGCATATCCCCACATCAGAGATCTTGGCATCAAGTGCTTATCTGTATTGCTCATTTCAAGGGAGGCAGTGGGAACTCAAACGTGACAATAACATAAAGCTGAGTAAAAATAAAAGCCATCGGGTTTTTCAAATAAAAAATTTCCTCTTTGATGACTTTATGCACTGCCCAGCAACAGGGGGTGTTCAGTTGCTGTAGTTACTGGTGTGAAACGTCGGAGGCAGGAAACCAGTCCAGGAAGCTTCTTTCTGAAAAGCTTAAAATGGAGAGTAGGACAGGTAGTGAAAGGATGGTTATTACTTCTGGAGAATACAAATGTCACTGCAGTTTGTACCTTAGATTAATAGACAACTAACAGATGACAAAGCAGTGTGACCAAATCCGTACCTTTAATATAAAAAGACAGAATAAATTGGTTTATTCTTTTGAGATAGGACAGCTAATTAAATTGATGCAAATTTTCCAGGCTTGTGCTGTTTGAAGATGGCCTCTAGGATTTTTTTTTTCTATAATATTATGGAAATTTTACAATTTGCACAAAGTATGAACTTTTTTATTAGGGCATTTTCCATGTAATATCTTTTTTCCTTGTTTACATCAATGATTCTTTTGTCAGTGATTTATTTCCAATAAGATTACATTTTAGGCTGTAAACTTATGTAAAATGTACCAGTGTTTCTCTTAATCTGTGAGTAAACTACATGCTGATGTTAAGATATTCTATTTTCACTTATCAAAATGTGGAGAAGTTTATATTTTAGAATTTCTTAGTTTTGATTCAAATATTTAAGAAATAAACACAGTTTTCAAATATTTTAATAGTGGGACTGAATTTTTAACTGATAGGGTCTGCAACAACAAAAACAAAAGGTCATTTGAAATTGCTTAAACTGTATTATTAAATTAGACCATCAATGCAATTATTAGTTAATTTGAAAGCATGTGGGGTGTTAGGAATAGTGAGTGTCACAAGTTGCTTAGCTTTTTAATTCTGTAAATAAAGTGTTGACTCTGGTCTGTGGCGGCCGTTTCTTCTTAACATTCATGTTTTTAACTGTTTCAAAGTTGCTGTTCTGCTTTAAATCTGTCGGGAAGGTCTGTAAGGGATTGTCTATATGAAGAGGCTGTAGAGTGTTCACTCTAAAAAGCTCCTTAGTGTAGTACTTTGAATTTTAAATCACACACATAATTCAAAGGTAATCTAACTTTCAGTGTTGGACTTAAGTCCATTCAGTTAAATGGAGAAAAATGACTGACATAAGGAATGAGTTATTGATTTGTTGTAGGAAAATGACTTCTGTAATATAGGAAGTATGGTAAAAGGAACAGCTTAATTATTTAGGGGACACCGTTCAAAAAACTGCTTTTGCAGCATTGCAAATTGTCTAAATAGGAGTTGTACAACGGGGATTTTAATAATTCTTTCTTAAAGACAAATTGTAGTGGTTTATTTTTTTCCTCTTAAGATGGAGATCATCTGGTTGTTTAAAAAGATTTTTGTATTTTTGCAGCTGAGGCAGAAAAGCAGGCACAGAGTAATTTTGTTCTGAATGCTAAAGTCACGGCAGCCTTTAACTGTTGTTTCCCAGTTACTTGCATTATGTTTGCGCTTTGTGGAATCTTGATATCTGAGGGCTGGAGAATTAAAAAAGACACATGCACAGAAAGTTATTCTGAAGCCCTTGTTTTTTGTAGCTGACATGAGCTTTTAAAATGTGAATTTATCAAATAAATATATGTGGCAGTTTATATCTGTACAAGTAAATTTTTAAAAATATGGTATTTGACCATTTAGAAAATATCAGATAAGATATTTGCTTTGGCTTTCTCCATATGTTTTTTTTCCTTTGATTTAGTGCTATCCTTTGCAGAAGGGCTACAGTATCATGTTAGTTTGACTGCAGCTCATGATTTTTGGCAGCATCTCAGATAAACAAAATATTTGTGCTTAATCGGTTGAACATGTTCAACAATTATAATTATATTAAAACCATAATGTGTTTGAACATTTGCCCATTGCAGGCTGCTAATATGTGCTAACTTAAGTTTCTGTCTTTATGACTGGAGCTAGCTTGTAGCTGGTTTTATTGGAATTATCTGTGCAAAGTTTAAAAGGCAGATGTATGAAAGCACATCTAGTAACACCAGCCTGTTTTAAGAGTTTGCCACTGTGTTCAACATATAGGCCCATATATTTAGGGATTTATAATTCAATCTTAGAATTTCCTGTCATCCTGAAATTATTTACCTAAACTTTTAGGAGTACTAAAAGAAATAAAAGTCAGTATTAAGTAAATTTTCAAGAATACTAGTTTGCCTTTCTATTGAAGACTTCCAAATCAAATAAAGAATTGGAAACTTCTCCACTTTTGATGTTTTAACTCCAAAACACATGATTTATATTTGCTGCTGCACTTTAATGGAATGGCAGTAGACTGAGTACATAGTGTATATAGCTGAAGTTAGATGCTAAATTCTCAGAGTGCTAACAGAATTATGGGTGCAGTCTGATGGATTTTCAGTGCATAATTCACTTTTTTTGTTTGTTTTCTTGCTTTTTAACTTCCACGCAGAATTCACAACCTTGTTTTGTTCTAGAGTTGTTACTACTCTAGGGTAGGTAAATAGTGCTGGTTTTGACTTCAAGGCTTTGGCACTTGATTACCTGAAGAATCACCATTGTTTTGTGTGGATGATACCCTGCAGCTCTAAAAAATAGAGGCAATTATGCTTGCAGCCCCTTGTTTTAATTGAGTGGAGCGTAATGACTTCTCTATAATGCTCAACGGACTCAAAACTGCGCATGAGAGGCTCTCCGGGGACCAGCAGCATAGCCTTTCCCAAGCACATTTTTTTGGGGGGGAAAGTAGCTGAATGGAGGGGTCAGCCAGAGGCTGAAGCTGGCACAGCAGGAAGCAAGAAGCAGTACCAGCTCTGTCACTGGTGGTGCAATCAGCCTGCTTGCTGTTCACTGTCAGGATTTTGTCCCTTGTGCTGGCTGGTGTTGAGCTCCAACATTTGCATTCTCCCGTCCTTCTACCTCAGTAGTTCTCCTCCATCTTTCTGTATCATATAACGGGATGGTCTTCTGTTTATATTTTCAGTGCTAAACATTTTATTATCTTTTGCCCATATTGGGTTTTTTTGGGTTTTTTTTATTTCAATTCGAAGATATTAGGGCATGTGCTTCTTGTTTGTGTTTCTGTCTTCAGAGGGCCTGCAGCTTGTCCCTAGAAAACCAAATAATTTAGTGCAGTAATTTTCTTTTTCTGTTCCTGAGTTTCCATATCTCTAAAATTAATCTGCTTTTGCTCATGACCTTGGTAAAATGTTTTGAGAAGAGAGAAACCCACTAAACCCCTATTTAGCTGCAGTATGGAATATTGTATAAACGGTGGGTTGTTCTCAGTGTTCTATAGGTTACCTAAGGTCTCTTCAGGTCTGGACTTCTCTCCGTTCCCTGTAGTTTGACAGCAAGACGTGTTTGCATTGGGAAGGCAGCAAAAGCTGCTTTTGTTGAGCAGAAGGGGTCAAGATCATTCTGGCAAGTGAGGGCTGCACACCTTGGAAGCACACTTAGCTTTACAAAACAGTACCCAACTGCAGCGAAGTGCCCAAAATAGCAAAATGTTGTGTATAGGCACCAGAAAAAAGACTGAGTTATGACTACTTTATTGATACAAGGGACTTTTGAGGAAAATCCATGCCTTGAGATGGGGTGAGACTGAGAAAACTAGGGCAGGAATGCTGATGAATGAGAGGGAGAATAATTTCTGTGGAGTGACATACCTTGGAATAGTGTGTTTCTAAGGGGAAAGCTGTCGATTTTGAGTTCTGATGGAAGCCACCAATCCTACCAGCTGGCTCTTTCTCAATTTACCAAATCTGCCTTTGTTTTTGTAGGATCAATTTTAATGGCATTAAGTGCTCTTGAGCTAGATACTTTTGGAAAATTGGCCTGATAGTCTTCAGGGAAGTCAGCCTTGTAACCCTCCTCTTAACTTGTTCTCCAATATTGGGACAGAAAGAACAGTTAACTCGAAGTACAATGTTTAGTTGTTTAGGTACTTATTCTGCAAAAGGATGGAAAAATATGTGTATTGGTGGAACTCTAATGGAACAAACGCTATACAAACATTTCCCTTGACCAACTTTATTTCTAGCGAGAGTTAATTCCTCATAATGTTGGAACCTGCGACTAATGGCTGACTGAGAATGTAGCTGAATTAAAGTGCTCAGGATTACCTGTTCAACTAAAATCTCTATTGTGTAAGTCTATACTAGTAAATGTTCTTTGGTTGATTCTTTTTTGTTTGGTTGGTTTTTTGACTGCTGATATAAAAATATAACTTTCTCTTCTTATTTTAATCTTCTCTTCTTCCTGCATGGATCATTTATTTGTGAACTGGTTATTTCAGTAAGGGCTCAAAGGTAATTTCATGGTTTATAGAATTTATATGTGAGGGTTTAATGAGGAAAACATATTGTTTTGTAACACATGAAATAGAGAATCTTTCATTATATTTTTATTTTGCTTCTCTAATATTATATATATATCAAGTTCAAAGCTTTGAATACACCTAAGTATAAAATTATGCCTTTCCTACACATGGGAAATATGAATGTTTGCAACTCAAAAATCAGCATGCACAGACTTAGGAGGTGATTTTGGTTTTAATGAATCTACATGATATAAATGAACTACTCTTCTATTTGTGCATTGTGCTATAGTATATATTTAAAAATACAATAACAGTATATTACTTTTCTATTATTTAGGTTAGGAATTAATGCATTCAAATGAATTTAAGAGCCTTGGGTATAATTTATACAGGATGCAAGTCCCTCAGTAGACCTCTCATGAACATTATCAGATTCAATACAGTTTGCATGGTCAAACAGATTAAAATTTGACCAACCCCCTCTTTTTGCCATTTATTAAACTCCAGAATTTCTTTGAATGTTTTTTTCCTCAGTTATGTAGAGTAAACTTATTTTTTGTGGGGAAAAATCAGCGAAGACAAGATTTCTCTTTGCTATATTAATTTGTGAATGCGTCCTCTTTTCAGTGTGAGTTTAGTTACGGGAGATCAGGTTGGAACTAAGGCTACAAACCATCAAATTTCCTTTCACCCTTTTCTAGCTAGATTGAGAGCTTTCACTTTTATCTAGTGCAAAGTTATCAATGCCCTTTCACTCCAAATCAGTCATTATCTACTATCCAGATTGCATTTGTTGTATGGCTCATGCCTTCGATTTACAATTGTGTAAACTGAAGGATGCTTTCAGCTTCAGTTTGATCTTTTGATGGATCAACAGCTTTGCTGGGCTGCCTCCTGAAGTACTTAGAATATATCTTACTCTCTCTGATATTTTGGCAATTTTACATCCTGTGTTAATTATACCACAAAGCACAAAATCTGATAGCAATTTTCAAAAACTGTCGTAATGCTTACAGGGCTTTCAAGCATTTGTCCCCTATTCTGATGATGACAGTATCCTTTAAAATAGCTTCTACATTCTGTGATACAGCAGGAACCAATTTTGCTTCCTTGCAGTGAAGGTTTGAAAGTATTGTGCTCTTAAGTACAAGAAAAGTGTAAAATGTGTCCAATACTTTGAGCCATCTCACAGGGAAGCTTAAATACAGATTTTTACACTGGAGAGGAATAAGTACTGTCATACGTACTGTTCAATAGTAATGCACTTGTGTTGCTGATTTATCAAAAGGTCATTGGAGCATCTGAAGTTATACAAAGGTGAGTGTTGTGTATGCTGGAATTGGTATCTCTGTATGTCCTTTGCTCATCATTTGTCATGCTATGCTTCAGGTATTCTTACTGAAACAGAGATAAGTAAAACCCTCAGTAAACTGCTCATACTCCATTGCCAGAGGAATCAGGCCAGAAAGAGGGACACAGGCTATGCAAAGTTATTCAGTCTCTGCTAAGCAGGCTTATGGATGTGTGACATGGAGTAGGCTATCTACTTTGCCAGTTTTTTTCAGAACATGTTCAGTGTGGTTTGCAGGGCTTAAAATTCCTCTGAATGTCAAGGGATTGACAGGTATAGCTATCCACTGTCTGTGCCCAGGTTTTGAAAACACACTCTTCTATCACTGTTCCTTTTACTTTTTTAACCTCCAATTTGTATGATAAAACCTCTGCAAATGTAAACATCTCTCAGGTTCCTTTGCTAACAATTACACTGTGAGACAGTGGATACCCTTTTTGGTTTTAGATTTAATACTTTTCAAACAAAATTGCAGGTTTTTTAAAAACTTAGGTATGAAAAGTGGAAGTAATGATGTATGGCACTGTTCCTGAGAGGACTGAAGAAAGAAAGCATTCCAGAACTTAATTTCTTTATGTGCTATTGATTACTGAATAAATATATATCAATGCCTGTGTTTTGTCTTTAAATGTAGTGATAGTCCTTGTCTTTTGCTGGCTACAGAGCATATTATACAGCAATATCATGTAAGGAGTCCAAGAAAAAGTTAAGGCCAGCACTTAAATGGTGAGGAATTTAAAAGCTTATGAAGCTGAAGCTTTTTCTCATTGTTACTGTTTTGGTTTTAGCATGAGAGGAGGACTGTACAGGTTTTCTAGCCATCCCAGAAGCCCAGAGATCAGAATGTATTTCCATTTCTTCTTGTTACTGGAAGTGATTGATCACCCAAAGAGGAAAGGAGGAGCAGTAGATGTACAATGCTTGTTCTGGGGAAGTCTAGAAAACTTTGTGCTTTATAGGAGATGTATACTTCTCAGAGGACTTCTTGTTTGATTGGGTTTTGGGTATTTTTTAGGATTGCAGGCTCTCACTTATGTAGCTTTCATGATGATTTAGTGCTTATAAGACACCACTGAATATCAAGGAAGCCTTAATAAATTTGAATTGGTCTCAGTGTGGATGGAAATGGAGACGTGGTTTTATTTCATGTTGAGATGATAGAATGAATTATATCAGAAATCTGACTCCTAGAAGAACTGGGAATTCTTGAAAAACAGTGAAAGAATACAACAGCCAGAAAAGAATGCTAAGATTCATAGAAAGTTTTTGCTGAGAAAGAGCAACATTGGCAGTGTATTATGTTAATGTTTGGAAGATACACCAATGCTACTGCTAGGGTGCAGCAAGAGAAGGATTGCTTTTTGAAAGAGGGTGAGCCAGAAGCCAAGCACATCCACCATAGCTCAGTCTTACAGCATCTCCTGAGTAGGGTGGTGATAACGAGTTCCCCAGACAGTTCCAGAAAAGGCATAAGGGTGACTCAGGTCCAGGATCTATCCAGGGCATCCCGGCAGGAGCAGCAGGAGATGGGGACAGGGACAGGACTGGAGACGAGGTTCCAACAGAGGTCCAAGGTCCATCTAGAAGACAGGGGTGAAGATAGGTATGCCTACGAAAGAGCTCAGGTAAAGACAGAAGGGCCAAACAATCAGGAGTGTGGATGGAGCTGCTGAATCACAGAGAAGAGGGTGCATGAAATGAGGTTGCAGGGGAGGCTGCACAGGGTACTGAAGACTGTGGCATCTCAATAAATCATCAATGATCTGGGACTAGAAAAAGAAGTTTCCAGTAAAAGTAATTTTGAGATTTCTAGCTGAATATCAGGGATAAATTCTGATACTAACTTGTATTTAATAGAATATCATTCTAGTTAGCCCCTCTGATTTCAGAATAGTACTTCTTTTCTGCCTGTGCTCTCAGCCATAGTTCTTTGACATGTATCACCACATTTTTATGGGAAAATCATTTCTTTTTATTGTAACTTTGAAATTTTATTTTTCGTTAAACCTGTTTTATTGATTTAAGAAACAAATTTTAGCTACAGCAGTGTAAATCCAGAGGAAGTGAATTTATGCTGGTTTTATACGGGTAAGCATAATCTGGCACACTCTTAAAAAAAAAAGATAGAAATAGAAATTGTATAGTCAGCAGTCAAAGCTTCTTGTTAGAAAATTCTCCATCTGTAAGAGTGCTATTGATAAAGGAGCTAAAAACCTCAAAATTGATTTATTTGTTATCAGCTCAATACAGTTTGTCTGAATACTGAACTTGCTTTTTTGTTCTTCTGAGTGATAAATGTATTTGCCTGTGTTGTAAAATCTAAACTCAGATATGCTTGTGCATAAGCTGAGCATAGGACTGTAAACCAGGATTCCCAGAATTTGTAACTCTTATTTCTGTCACTGGATGAGGTTCTGACCTTAAGTAACCTCCTAGGTCTTGTTTGTAAGAAAAGCTGAATTACTTTAGTCGTTTAAGTGTCACTAAGAATTCAACATCTTATGAGAATCTTCTAATATCTATATATTTGTTTCTGCTATTATAAATTGAGAAAAGGGTTGTGTCTTTTGGATGGTCTAGTTGTGACAGACCCTGAGTCCTTATTAGGCAGTGTAGTTGCAATGAACATCATCCTCAGACATGCAAATTGGAAATTAATGTAGGCCGAAAGCTTGGAGTATTTCAGGCTTTTTTTTTTTTTTCTTTGTGCTGATTTATGTAGCTACTAAATTACTTAATTTGCTGTACTTAATTTATCATTTTAATCTCAGGAAATGTTTTGACAGTAGATGTTTGTGTAGCAGCTAAATAATTTTTATTGGAAAGGCTAAAGAAGTACAAGTAGCATTCTTACTTTCCTCTTATTTCTGTCATACTAAAGACACTAAAAATTGTGGTTTGATATATATATTTTTTAAAGATAATTTCTTATAAATTTTGGTGTGATTCAACTAATCCATGCTTTCAACTGTAGAACTGTTGCATGCACCATCTCATTTAACCTTGAGTGTGACAGTCACTAGCTTTTTATATAGTCCTTGGCCATTAACTTAGAAAATCTGATGCCTTAGCAGTGGTTTTTCTGTTCTGAGAGTACTGGTGGATCTCTTCGACATGTAGTAAAGCAGTTTCCTATCTACTGAGCTGGTGCCTGTGATGGGGGGGTCTAAGCTTGCCCCAGTAATTAGCTTTCCCTTTCACTTTTGCCCAGTAGTTTCTCTTATCTGTAGCAACACAGAGAATTTATCTTCCCTGTTCCCTTCCTTTTTATGCTGGTAAAAGAGCAGTTTTCCATGTAATTCCTTCTGCAATGACTGGTCACACAAGTGGAATATTTTACACACTGTGCAACTGAGATGCCTGGAAGTACCCAGAGAAAAGAGTTGCTCCTGTTGCTCACAGTTAAACATCTACTTCACTGGATCTCAATCTCTGGATCTTTAGCAGATTTGAAAGGGAGGGAAGAACAATAAGTATTTTTTTTACTGTGCTTGAAAACAGTGCATAGCTTGTAGGTTTCTCTAGTATGTATTGGCGTGTTTTCTCAGTGTTTCCATGTAGAAGTTCTTAGCATTTTCAGAGCAAGAAGAAAAATGTGATTTATCAACTAACTAGTGATTTTTTATTTTTAATGTTTTGGGTTTTTTTTTTGCACAGATTGCCCATATCCTTTGTCTACTTTATTTAGTTTTCCTATGATATAGTTTAGGGTTTTTTTCCTTCCTTGTATTATTTCCTGCCTGTGCCTCAGAAGGAATACGAATGCCAGCAGGGCTGAAGGGTGGTTGCCCGCTTATGGTACCAGATGGCCTGTTTGAAGTCTTATCAGCTGTAACATTTAGCAGTGCAAAACCTTGGGATTTTTTTCCTGTCATTTGTTTTTAAACCAGTGCTTTAAAAGTCAATTTGTGCTTTATTTATTTATTTATACTAAATTATCTACTTTTCGCCTGTAGTAGCATTCGCTTAGTTTATACCATAGGTGACCTAGTTTGCATTTTCTTCCAGCTCTATAAATCACCCTATTTTTTTTCTGCTGGTATAGAGATTTGCTACTAGTCCTTCTGAAAAATTAGGTTTTAATTTTTTTCTCCCTTCTGGCCAAATAAACATAAAAAGACATGAGAACACAGGAATTTGGACTGGATTTATGGCTTCTTGGAGGCAGGTTTTATTCCTTTACATGCTGCTACTTTAGCTTTTGATGAAGTTACTTCATTCATCTCTGCCGTGACTCTGCTACCTTCAAAATCCCTCCTGTGCATAGATTGTTGTTGTTTAGATTTTCTACCTAGATTTCTTTAAATTTTGAAATACTTTGAAGCAAATAGCTAGATAAATGAGAAATATTTTGTAAATGCATTAGGTATATGTTGTGCTATATTCGCAATGATAACTGAATAATGAAGAGTACTGTCATGGTTTAAGCCCAGCCAGTAACTGAGTCCATTAGTCCACTTTTTTCCTAATTTTATTTGAATGGGTAAAATTCTTATTCCTGAACTATTAATTTCTGCATTTCTGTGTGCTTTGATCAGGATTTTGATTTTGAAGTTAAAGTTACCTGACTCTAGTCCTTGTCATTGCTCACACTGTGCCCACAGTACAGGGTTCAGGTGCTGGAAAGGAAGTTTGTACATTTATGGACTACTGGTCTTAAAAGCAGGAAACCAATTTTATATCCTTTACATGATAGATATTGAATCGATAAAGCATCAACCTAAGGTTACACTTGATGTATCCAGTGAGAAGACAATAAATCATGTTATATGCATACAGGTATATTGACTCAATTTCTGTGGGCTGCCTATGCAAAACTGGAGGTGATTGAAATAAACCATTAGAATGAAAGTCTTATAGTGGCTGGTATAAAGCCATTTTACCTGCTTTATAGTTTGAGATTTTAGTACTAAAAATCTGAGTACAGCATTTTAGTCAAATTGAAAATTCATCAGGTCTGTGTGCTGTCTCAAATGGTGGTCAATAGCAGATGGTCAAAGAGGGAGAGCAAGTATACAGAATATGTACAGAATAATTTTTCCTGTAGTATACCCTTCTGTCATCAGCAATTAGGAGTTTGGGTGCTGCTAATATGGCTGCACCCACCTAAAGAACTTAATATGCATGAGTGGACTCATCTTATGTAAAGTTGTTCTCATTTTCAACCTGTTTATATTTTTGCTTTCCCAGTGGAGTTTTGTGCACATATATTGGGGAAAAAGAGTCAGACACATGTTGGAATGGGTTGGTAAAGAAAATAGTTCATCTGTGCTTTATCTCTTTCTTCCTGAATGTTTTCTGAGGATGAAATGCCTGATGATTGTTGTGCCTTTTGTGTCTTGACTCACTTGCTCTTGGTGAGAATGTGAAGATCTGCCACACAGGGTGTTTTTTCTTACCATCTGCTGGCTTGAAACAAGGAGCATCTGAGAATGAAGATGGGGTGATTGATACAGCAGCTCTATCAGTAATAATGAAATTAAAATACCAAAATCATACCTCAACACCAAACAAGCAATCAATATGGATAAATAAGTTGAATTCTCTCAAAGATGAAAGATTACTGCTGTATCATTAAGAACAAGCCTAGCGTGTTGCACTTACTGGATTACAGACTGAAAAGCCAGATTTGCTTATACTATATGTAAAAATATATAGAGGATGCTGGGGTGTCAGAAAATCACTTTCAAACCTGTTTAGATAATGGAGCATAGCAGGTTACATTTTCTTAACCACAAGATAGCCTTGGCATACAGCTTATTCTCATGCTGAGAATTAGGCAGAAGCCAGTTACAGAGATGAATCTGGAAAGCACATGTGCAGGGGGAGACATTGCTTGCTTCTGCCTGTGCCCCTCTAAAAGCCTGATTGTACCCTCACAGCTGGAATTTGTGCAAGAGCATGTTCTGAAGGAAAAAGCATGCGCTGAAATGTTATTCTTGTAGGCAATTTTACATCTGAACTGGAATGAAAATGAATGCTTCTTTTCTTTCTAAATAAGCATAATGGTATTTTGTGGCTTTGTGGGCAATTATTTACTTGCAATTTAAGTATAAAACTATGGTATTTTGTTAGACTTATTTTTCTGCCAGTGTTTCTCCTTTTTTACAGTGCCCTTCTGAAAGACATTCTTTTTTTCTGTATAGCCATTATGTATCATTAATTTGTGTATCATACCTACTCTTTATATACAAGCTATTTCTGAATCATTATGTCTAGATGTTCAACATTAGTACTAAACAGTAAATGTTATGAAAACCTCACAACTCTAAGGAGAACACTGATTAAATATGCTTTTACCTGTGAAATTCCAAGGTGTGCCTCGGTAGCCTGTCTGGCCTCACTTTCTGCTTTTGCCTAACATCAGGCATAATATTTTATATTAAAGCAATAGGGCTTGCAAATGTTTCTGGTCCTCGTATGGGTACTGTGAACAGTTTAAACTTCTCAAGTTGCTTTACTAACTTAGCTTGTTAGAATGTGTCTTGTGTTGTTTATTATTGTTTAACTATCTGGCTTGAGAGAGTTTGGGGCGAAAGAAAAGCAAGTTTTTTTTAAGCACTTTCTATCTCAGAACCCATGAAGACATCTTATGCTTCTGCTCTTGAATGTTGTAAATGATGCTTTTCAGAACTGTAAATGATGGTGAAACGTGTTCGCCCCAGCTGCCCCATTACCTGCTCTTTTCTTGCCATATGTACTCTTGTGATGTTTGTTAGCTCCCAATCTGGACCACAGCTGCTAGTTTAACATCAGCTAGGTATGATTTTAAAGGGATGTAAAATTCTATTTAAAAAGAATAATGGCTATATATAATGTAAGTAAGAATTTGTACAAGTTACAAGTTGTATAGGTTCTAGTAGTGTATGAATAACTATAATAATAGCTAGGTGTAAATAACTATAATAAAATCTATATATAAATAAAATCCTTGGTATCACTGTGTATTTGATTCATGTACTATAGTTATTCAGGGACTGTTCCCTGGCTGTAAAATGTTACACATAGAGATTTGTCATTGAAAATTTTATGATATTAAGATTTGTAGTTAGAAGTATAAAACTAAATTACAATTTTTCCTAAATTGAATATGCCACTATCTTATACATCTTAGCCTTTCTGACCTGGCCTTGCATGATGCTTCTTGACTTCCTGTCCGGCTGTCATTTCATTTCATATTGGTCTAGCACTTAGTTTCACTGGAATCAATAAGGTTACTCACATGCAAGTGTTGAATAAATAATTGATTAAGGAGGTACTACACTTGGTGCATCTTTTCCTAACAAAGGTAGCCCAGATAACTGTTTTTTAAAAACTTCTGTTATTTCCTTTTACTGATTACTTCTTACTTCTTCCACTGAGCAAACAGAGCATTGTATCTACCAGATAGCCTGAAACATTTGAGCTGGAATATTCATAAAGTGATGACACTACTCAGTGTGTGCAACAGTAATGGGCAATCTGCAAATGTGTAGTTCCAATCAAATGGCTTTCTGCTATTTCTGTCTGTTTCCCTTCTGAAAATTTTAACCTGCTCAGTTTCAAAAGCTGTAATCTAAAATGACAAAGCATGCTTGGATATCAGCACCAACCCTGATTGCTGTGCTCATCAGATCCTAAATGAAATATTTACATAATTTGGTGCTTTAGGAAAGCTAAATCAGAAATGGCAGATAAAGTAGTATCTATCGACAGGAATAGTCCCACTGAAGTTAGCCTGACTACTTGACTGGGCATTGTGTATTTACACTTATAGATAGAATTGCAGTAAAAATAGAAACATTTCTTGACAGCCATTGTGTGTTGTGACATCTGAAATTGAAACAGGCACTTCTAAGTTTTCTGCACATCTCCTCAACACAAAGGTTTTATTATAGCTCCTACTATGTTATGTTAGTAGTTAAACTACAGTGAACTTTCCATAATGGGAATGCAGTTACTCTGAAGACTGATGTACGATTTCTGTAGAAGATAGAAAATAAGATATCCCAGGCAAATAGACACCTGATGACTGTAGCCATGGCAGTCACTCTACCAACCAGTGTGATTAACCTTTTTATCTTTGATTACATTCCAAAGTGATACAGTTTTTTCCAGTAAAACAGTGTGCAAATCCAGCCATGTTCAATGTTTTCTCCAGCTCCACTCATGTGCTGTTTTGCTTTATGAAATCCTTTCTATTTTTGTGGTTCACTGGCAAGAGATATGTGGTAATTAAAAAGGAGTTTGCCCACTGTTTTTTCTCTAGTGTGAGCTGTAACCAGTGCTGTTAGTCCACTTCTTACACACACCGATTGTAAAAAAAAATAAAAAAAAAAGGTTCAAATATCTTTACCAGAAAGACTCTGATATTTCCGAAGTTACGGCATGCATTTCACATCATCCTGTATGTTGCCACATTTGCTTTGAAGTAATGTTTTGTTATTGCTATTGCATGATTAAATATTGAGAGTATTGCTTTTCCAGTTGTTCTAGTGCAGTATTTAATGAGTGCAATTAAACGGAAAAATTGCCTTTTTAACTGATGATAGTCTATTAATGTCTCTGTCTGTTCAGAAAGGAAAAGAAGTGAATTATTAGAGTGACAAATGAGTCAAAGTTACCACAGTGATGGAGAGGTGCGATTCCCCTCCACATAATCTTCAATTAGTGATCTTTGTAAGAGGATGTTTTTCAAAAGGGTAATAGAGAAGTAATGAGATCAGAAGGAGGTCAAACCCAGCCTTCTTCGTTTGGCAGTTTGATTAATTTATTTCTCCTGCTTGCAGATTGCTGTAAGGGGCTTTTGTCACCCAGTGTTTTCCATGGGACTCTAGTAGAAATGACTGCTTATATTAGCCTTTTGTGTACCCAAGAATGTTTATCCTTTTGGAACTGAAGGGTTTTGAATGGTTCAAATTTGATCTTTACTACAAGCATTCATTGATAGTTCTGAAAAGGGATTTTTTTTGGAAGAAACAATCCTTGACATTTCCATGTGCATTGTTTTGAAGAACTAAATGGCTGGCCATAGTACTTGGGTGCAATGTGGTTTACATCTTTTTGAGATGCATTATATTTAAGTCAAAGGAGAGGGAAGGAAAGAATGACCCAAGAATATGAAGTTGGAGTGAAGGTGCTTTTCCCACAATATTTTCTTGAAAAGTCCCACAGTGTCTTCGTATGTGTGACGTATGTACCATTTATGCATACTTCAGGCATTCTTTCCTGGACTTTTCTCTCTCATACCACTTGTGTGACTTCAAGAAGTCATGAGCTATTTCATAACAGTGGTCGTAAACTTAAGTAGCTGTAGCTTCATGCAAGCTCCATGCAGCTTGTAAGGTCTACCAGGACTCTATGATATGAGTGTAGTGTTGCATCCATGTTTAGTTTGTTCTTAGTAGTGATTCACTTCTTTTTAAATACTCAAAATAACTTTTCTGCAACACTGAAATGCCAGTAGCTTTTTCTCAGCATTTTCCTCAGATTTAACTTATTTGTGTGCTGATCAGTTTTATTCTGCTAATAGTTGAATATATTACCATGGCTTCAGTTTAGATATAAATTCAGTTATTCTGTGTAAAGCAATGTGTTATTAGAGGAGCATTACATTTTAATTTAATAAGACATTCTCATGCTAGCACATGTTACAGCAATGTTGCGTGATCTTCAAGACTTAGCTATGTCTGGGTTATCTCAGTTTATGCTCAAGATACTCATGCAAATTTTATTTTTTGCTTTGATGAGGGTAATATTATCTATGAGTTTCTTAATTTCTCATGCAGTCTTTGCAGCAGTCATTTAACTGATGTTCAGAAGTATTTCTAAAATGTTTCACCAATAAAAAGAGGTACTTTGGTTCAGATAGGTCGTGAGATTATTTTATTGTACTGATCAAGTAACCTTTTTTTTGCTGCAGGGCTATGCAGGCTTCTGAGCAACAAATTGAATAGACTAGCTCTTCAAATCAGGAGAATGAATGAATGAATATTTGGGTAGTAAGATATAGCCCATGACCTGAGGTTTTGGCCTAAATTCATGACTGCTGCTGCTGAACCCATGACACTGGTACAAACCCTTTATGTGATGCCAGCAATGAATGTGGCCAATTTTCTGTGCCCCATTAGGTATGACACATATATACCTCTCTGTGGCTACTGAACACCATTCTGTTCCAAGCAGTTGAAGGGATGTCATTTTAAGAGAGAGTGTTGACAGCCTCTTAGCACAAGGACTGGGCATTCATGTAGTTGTGTTTCCAGCTTTACCATGGAAACAGTACAGGACTTCATATGGGGATGTCATCTCTTCCTGCCTTTGTTTTCCCATTTCTTAAATGGAGATCACAGGCCTTGCTAAATAATATTATTATTACAGTTGTTTAATGTTAGTAAGAGGAATGTATAAGCGCTACAGCCTCCTATGGATGGTACATCTCACTGTATGTGAACAGTTATCAAACTATGAGGGTTTGTAAGGAATAAAACAATTCTTGAAGGCTCCCCCTCCAAACAATGCATACACTGAAAACAAAACCATCCTTTCTCTTTTGTTCCTTTCATGACCTTTTTTTGTAAAGTTTTCTTCTTTTTTCTTCAAGTGAGTTGCAATTTCAGTAGTTTAGTAGTTACTGCTATCAAAATAAGCAATAAATTAAGAAAAGTCTCAGGCAAATCATAAACAAATTTAAGTAATCATTCATTAAATCACCTGGGATATAGTGGCTGGCAGAAGATGGGAAAAGCAGAGTGTTTCTTGGGTGGACACAGGACCTCCTTGGCTAGCGCAGCACTGGGAGCCTCGGGTAATTTCATGTGAAGTTTGTCCTGCTTTCTGTCACAGCAGGAACATATTTCTCCATAAGAATTCATCTGGGCCTGCTAAGCCTTTTGCAGTGGAGTTTACACCAAGTAGTGAAACAGACCATGAGTTTCTGTGAAAAGCAGATAGTTTTGTCTATTCTGTCAAATATTTGTGGTGTACGAGAGCTGCTTGTGTAAGCATTCAGTGCAGGAGGTCATGTATGCTGAAGTAAACGGTATAATGCATGGTAGACTTATTTCTGTGAAGAAGTATAGCTGTCTGTTGTGGATATTTGTGTAATTAGGCCATGACTTAGTAAAATTCCTATATTGGTGGACTGTAAAATTGCATGAGTAGACAATGCGAGTTTAACTTTAGTTAAACCTGTTCATTTGTTTTGTCTACATATCTGAAAATTAGATGTTAGGAAATGTATATCTATCTGAGATATTTTCATCTGGGTACTGGTACGTTTTCAGTGAATAATTTCAGTTTATTATGATAATGATTGTTTTCCAGTGTGCTTGTAGGTATTAAAAAGAAATGTGACTTGTCTAGAAAGCGTAGGCCAAGACTTATTTATGAGTTATAGAATGAAATATGAAGTTTATCTATACTGTATATACTCAGTGCAGTTGTTCCATATAAAAAGATAAATACCAAAAGGATCTTGTGATTGCAGCATTTATAATCACATGGTACATAGATACAAGAAAATTTTGTGACTTTCTCATTTCTTTAGGTGCTGCCCCTCTAGGGAGAATTTGCACATACAGACACATATATATGTGTGTAAATATAAACATGTTTCCTACTTATCAAACTTCTCCCAGAACAGAAAAAATAAAATTAGATTTTTGTAAGCTGGAGTGATGTGCATGTTCTTATTTGCAACGTATGGTAAAGTAATCTTTCAATTTTATTTTTTAACAGTGTTCTATAATATAAATAATCTAGTCTTTTCTTCTGCAGACTGTTTAATTCAGACAGGTTGAAGCTGCCTCCAAAGATTGGCGTCAAATTGAGGAAATCATTCATGTAGTAAATAAGATAATTTGTTTGCACGCAAAAAGATTAAAACATAGATTTTTTTATTTTATTTTTCCCCCATATGATTTAACACATACAGTACCTGTGTCTCCATGATTCTGAATGCATTTTGGAATTAAGTGCCTCTACATGGATTTCTGTTCTTCATTTTCTGCACTGCACTTTTAACTTGAATTTTCTGAATTTCAATTAGTATAGTCAATAAAGGTCTTTCTATATTTCCAAGGCATTAAGAAGTGTTTATATAATTTCAAAATTTGATAGGAAACTGATACTCCTTATGAAAGCAGAGCTAGTAAAAATAAATTACAAGTCCTCTCAGTTTGAGTATTACTGTATAAAACAAATAGGGACAGATGTGTTTTGACTCCTGTTTTCTGTGCCATATTTACTTCAAGAATTTTTATGCTGCTCATTTTTGGGTCTTTATAAAATCTGTTATTAACCTCATTTTTCCACTGGTGTTACAGAATATCAGCCTTACTGCTTATAGTTAAAATAGCAGTTATTAAACATGTTTGTGAGAAAATTCTGCTTGATGGAAGTGGAACAAATGTGAAGCACGAGGTTTTTTTAAATTTTTTTTTTTTAGTTTAGGTTTTGTTTTGTTTTTTCTTCTCTTGCTTTTGGCCTAAGATGGTCTCTGCAGATACGTGGTCTTGGAAAACTGTATGGGAAGTGATCTGTCAGGATTACCTCTCTTAAGCCCTGCCTGTGAAGGGAAGACATACCAAGAACCTATAAACTGCCTGATAGCATGAGAACTCTTTCGCTTTTATTCCAGTGCACGACTGCCTTTTCTCAAACCTTGCATGCATAAACACTCTGGCCTATTGCAAATAAAGTAGTCCCAGTCCTAAAAACTTGTAATCTCCCAAAAGCGAGTTTGCCTTCCATGGCTTTTGCAAATTTACCCTCAAAGGATGGATTTGGGTGACATGTATCAGCCTTGCACAGGCTGTGTTTCTCTGTGCTGCACACACATTTTTCACCCTTCAGGTGCACAATCTGCTGTTTGCACATAGGTGCTGTTGTGCAGTTCGCTTCGGGCGTGTGCCGTGCTGCTCATGTGCTGTACTACCTGAGCGCCATAGTCAGAAGTGTTTTACTGGGAAATGGTGGCTTTTATTCTTGTTGTTCTTATGATGTACTGACAGAAAAGCAGGCACAGGTAAAATATGAATGTGTATAAGGGATGAAGCAAACCCTTAAGCTTGCAATGGGAAACAGCTTGTCCTCAGCCTAACAGGGCACATGTAATTAGTTATGCAGACTTCTGATACTTGTTTATGTTCTTTTATGTGATAGTGGTAGTTTTGGGGTTTACTTAGAAAAAGGACAAAAAAAAAAAAAAAAAAGAAAAATCAACAGTCAGATGCTGAAAATTTGGCTGTTATTATAATGTGGTCTATATGGGAGTTACCAGCTATTCTGGAGTGGATGTGTCGTGGTTTAAGCCCAGCCGTAACTAGGAAAACAACGCAGTCTCTGTCTCACTCCTCCCCCTTTCTCCCCCCCCCCGCTACCGGAGGGATGGAGAGGAGAATCAAAAGAATGTAGCTCCCACGGGTTGAGATAAGAACAGTGCAGTAACTAAGGTATAACACAAACCCACTACTGCTACCACCAATAATAATAATGATAAGGGAAATAGCAAGGGAAGAGAATACAACCGCTCACTACCCGCCGACCGATACTCAGCCTGACCCGAGCAGTGATCTAACCCTTCCGGGTGACTGCCCCCAGGTTATATAGTGGGCATAACGTGCTGTGCTATGGAATACCTCTTTGGTTAGTTTGGGTCAGGTGTCGTGTCTCTGCTTCCTCCCGGCTTCCCCTCCTCCCTGGCAGAGCATGAGACTCAGAAAGTCCTTGGTCAGAGTAAACATTACTGAGCAGCAACTGAAAACATTGATGTTATCAGTGCTGTTCCCAGTCTGAAAGTCAAAAACACAGCACTGCACCAGCTACTAAGAAGGAGAAAAATGACTGCTGCTGGTCAACCCAGGACAGGATGTCAGGCTGGTTTAGTGTCAGGGTGGTGGAAGCAGGATCTCCCATTATAGATGACAGAGGTCCCAGTAAAGCCACCAAAGTTAAGGTTGAAAACACTTCTGAGGTGAGCATTCATGTTACTTTGTTGATGCCAGACAGAATGGCGAGAACCTGTTGCTGTTCAGGCATGAAGGTTTATTGCTCTACTGACCGTGTGGTTCACCTCTGTCCACTTTGATGGTCAGAATAAGGTGAATGTAAGTATATTGCAATTTTAAACACTTCTCAGATTGTATTAGAGTTTAGAGAACTCTGTATTACATCTCAGAAATCGTTCTGGGCTGCCTTAGCCATGAAAAATAAAGAAAAGTTTATTTTCTTCATATCTGATGACAAAATAATGTGTTGGCTAAACTTGCCGTGTGAGCTTGTCTCCTTCAATAATGCAATGTTAAGTGTATAATGGCTTCTTATCTGTTTTTGTGCAAAATCCGTTCTGGATTATTGGTCTTTATATAATGAAAGTTGTTTACTTTTAAGGTTTTCTTTGTTGTTGTTCGTAGCCAGCTAACATTAACTTCTAGGGATTTATCTGTTCCTGAATATTCAGGTCATTCTGTTCTTATAAGATGCAAGAATTTTTGTGCACAAAACCTGTTTGTCCCCACTGTCTGCCCACATGTTTTGTCTGTAGATATGATTTTCTGAGTGCTTTTAAGCCTCAGGCATTGGCATTTGCATACTAAAAATTTGTGTTAGCAGAAAATTTCACTGGAGAAGGGAAAACTATGGTGAAAAAACATGCGTGGTACAGCTGAAGTTAAAATATCTTCTCAAAAATTCCATGTTACAAATATTAAACGAGTTTTTAAATACATGCATAACCACTGATGAACTTTTTCTGAGACTCAGTGAAGACAGGGTGACAGATTACAGTCTTAGTTTCTCTTCTCCCACTCCACGTATTTAGAGCGATTCACATTGTTCTGGCAAATCTGCTTACTCAGATTTTGCAAAATAAATATTTCCAAACATTCTTTCTGAAATCGTATCTCAGCTTGTAATTATTTAGTTAGTTGACAGTGGATTGTCCTAAAATTTTATTAAACACTAAGCACTCTCCTTCCTTACTATATATTACATTGTCTGAGTGACAAAACCACTTAGAGACAGTGACTGTTACCATGTCATGGTTTGAAAGGTAAAACAGAACATTATCATCTTTTTAATAGGAACACTATGTGATTCATAGGTGGTGAATATTTCATGCACTTTGCATTTGCCTTTGTGCAGGAAGGTAAATGGAAAGTAAATCCATGTGTACTTTAGACAGTAAAAAGGCATTACTATGTTACATCATATAAACATGTAGATTTGATTCTCTGTTTACTCATGCTGTAAAAAGAAAGTTTTAAAGTGTTTAGCCATACCTGGAAATGTAAATGCACCAGCCTAATGTAATGCTGAAGAAAAATTAAGACAAATGATACTGCATCCTTGCCACAAACTGCAGCTTGTACAAAATTCACTTTAGTTATTATACTGTGAATACGTGTGCTAAACCTCCTCTGTGTATGCACAATTTATGTTGAATGCAACATGAATCATTTTAATAGACCGAGCAAAAAGTCCCCAAAGTCAATTTTCAAATTATGAACCTTGGAACAGAATATAACAACAATGAACAACAAATAGTTCAGATTTTGTTCTGAACTACAAATGAACCATTAAAGGTACAGTATACTCATTCAGAAAAAACATTTCCTCCTTATCACCCCAATGTTTAAAGCGCATAGCAAGAATATTTCTTAAGGGTCAGTTCAGAATTTTCTTTTTTTCTATTCCCTACTAAGAGAGACATTGACCGGGTTGATGCCATGGAGATTTTAATATCTGTTGTGAGGCCTGGATGACTCTAGTTAGGTTCTGATCTTCCATGTAACCTTGCTAAATGGTTTTGTAAGTCTGAATTTAATACTTTAAAATTCAGGATTCTGTCTGGAGTTACTACTTAATGAATGGCTTGGCTGCAGATGGGTCATTTCAGCCCTTTCTCTGCCTGATTGCAACTGCCCAGTGTTACCAAGGCACAGCAAAGGTGCACAGGTCTTTTGCAGGTACGTAAGTGATTATAATTAAACAGATAAGAAGAAAGAGTACTTGAGCATTGTCTAAAACCTGGACTTGATAGATCAGGCTGTCTGTCAGTCTGGACAGAGGTCGTGGCAGTTTCTGCAGCCCACAGAATGCATGCAGGCTGGCACACAGAGTAGTAAATTTTTATGCCCTTTGTGAGTTCAGCAGAATTCACATGCTCATGAAGAAATGCTACAGCAAGAGGCTGGTCTCAGTGCTTAGTGCTAGTTCAGTTTAAAATACTGGGACTTAAATTCTGTGCTACTGCTTCATCAGGCACTGCATTTCAGAATGTGGATCCTCAAAATTCTTTAACCTCTTGGAGAACCTAAGATTTTGAAGCCCATAAACTTTTGCAAAGAAATCTCCATTGTAGCTTACATCCTTGGTTCTGCCTGTTGTTAGAATTCAATTAGTCCTAATATTTCTAGGTACATAAAGCTTACTGAGCTGCATATTAGGTGTGTTTTGTTTATCTGAGCCCTGGTTGGTGAACTCTCTTAGATACTGTCTACTGGATTGAGATGCTCTGGGAGATAATGTGGTTGTACCTCTTCCTGGTTTGAATCTTAATGCTTAATGGGAGATCTGTATCTCTCTTTTTTTGTGCTTAAAAGAAGTTAGTATCCTCCATTTGAGGTGAATGTTCAGAGCAGAAGGTGATTGTATCTGAAGGAGCCTTCTGTATTCCTTTGCCTAGCATATCTAAGTAGTCACTCACCTGGAGACAGAAAAGATTGTGATGTTCGTTTGGGATGTTCTAGGCTTTACTGAAAGAAGAAGTGTATAAGCACAGCTGAAGTAGGTTAGTTACCACATAGGGATTTGGAAAGAAAATCTTTGTGTCTTTCTTTATTTGCCTGAGTGAGAGTGTACAGGCACCCATCATAGTTCAATGCTGCACCTTTGAAGAGGGTCATGAGTACACGCTAAATGCTCTGACAGAGATCATCAACAGCCTGAGATATTTAAATTAATTTTGCATGGGCAAGATATCTAAAAGACTTTGTGGAAGAGTCTTAATACAAGGTGCTTAGAAGTGTGTTTGGCATCTGATGGACTAAGTGTGGCACCTAACATGCCTGTGTTCTCTGGCCTGTCTGTTCTGTCAAGTTTAAGGGTGTTTGCCCCGTTTGTAGTTCTGTATCATTACTCTTTTCAAATATAGTGAGGTGCACTTTCCAGAGGACAGGGAGTGAAAGTGTGTAATTAGTGTGTTTTACTAGGCTGCACTGAAGAGTAAGCCAGGTGTGGAGGAGATTGGATGGTATTTATGAATGAGTGTCATTATTTTGACAGGATGATAAATTAACATTTCTAGCTTTGGAGCCCAAATTAACGTGTTTTCATGTGGTCTGGTCAGCATGGGGGCCTGCGGCTTGTGGCATCTTCAGAACAGCATCATGCAGCTTGGAAACAAACATCAGCAACCTGAAATGGAAAAATGGTCTACTGAAAGAGATTCAGTTCAGGCCTTTGATTTGGCTCTCATCCTTCTGCCACTCTTGATATAATATTTAAATCTTAAAAATATTTACCTACTGAAAGCAATAATTTAACTTTTTAACAGCAAAAAGATTTTTAAAGGAAAAATCAAATACTCAGTGTGCTTTGCTGTCAGTTGTAATGGGAACCGAGTTTGCTAATAAAACTTTCAAAAGTGTACAGGGGTCAGGTAAGCTAAGGTGTTTACCTTAAAAAATGCAAATAGGTACTTGCTTAAACTTGCTAAATTACTGGATTGAGCTCAGGATATTATGAGCCATATCTGTAATGGTACCGTGTGCTTTTGTAGTCTGGCAGTTACTTGGTGTAACTTTATTTTTAGGCGTATAATCATCCTATTCTTCAGGAACAAAGAAATAAAGTTAAAATGCAACACCTTTAGCAAATTATTGTACAGCTCTTTATGGAGTTCTCAGAAGAGAGGTCCAGCGCCATAGCATGAAGTGTTTGAAAAAAACTAAATTGAAACCAAATGGTTACAAGCACTGAAAGGCATCTAAATAGTTGGCTGAAATATGTCATTGCCTCATCTACCTTATTGATGACATTTTTTGTTGCTGGATAATTTCATTTATTAAATAATGCATGGATCTAGTTGATTATAGGGAGGCTGTTGGGTTTTTTTAACAAAATTCAGTACTTCTGGAGTCTTTTCATTTTCCTTTAACTTCTCTCTGTCCCCATAAAATTGCTTGATTAATCAAAATCTTATAAATATAAACTTCTCTGCCTTATAATCCTGGCGTATCATTTCACACGGGAATTAGTGAGTCATGCCTGAAAGTGCCCTACCAGTTCAGTGTTCTTCAACTGGTCAGATTTTCTGTTTTGTTTGGAGAAGACAGTATGAAGTGAAAGAAAAAAAAAAGACTCAAAGATTATGCCAGTTGGTTTTGTGGGAGGGGAGAAAAGGGCTACTTTCACTTAACTTTGTCAGCCACATAGTTAAAAGCAGAAACTGGCAGCAGTCATGGGCTTTTCAAGTTACACGTATATAAGAAAAATAGTCTGGTATGAGAACACACACTGTTGCCGTGGGGTGTTTGTGGATCAGTAGTCAAATCTAAATGGAAATTCATGTATTTTGGTAGGACTGGGTTCAAGCTACTTCTATATACTACTGCATGATATTGACTTAAATTTATAGCTATGCAAATTATGGTGTTTGTAAATTATCTGAAAACTTATTATCTATTTTGGCTGTGCACAGTGTCACTGGCTCTGTTCTGATCTGAAGTTACTGTGACCCAAACCAAATATATTGCAGAGTGAGACAGTTGCTGTTGGAGATCTAACATCTGACTTGCATTTATTTCAAGGCTTTTAGTCAGGACTCTTTATAAAATTGATGTGATAAATTGTCTGTATTTGATACATAAATTTGGCCTCAACTTTACCAAATTTATTATTTTTTCATTTATTAACCCCTGGGACAATTTCAAGTGACTGAACAGCTCTAAGCAGTGAGTGAGAAGTGAGAAATATATTCCTCAAAAATTGATTATTTTCCCCCCTTGCCTTTGTCCTTTTCTGTATGTAATATTTTGCCATTGTTGAATCTGAAATCCAGAATGTTTTAATCTATAAGCAAAACCCTTTCTTTTTCTTTCTTTTTTTTTCTTTTTTTTTTTTGATTATATATAAAACAATCCATTATGTCATGGTGTTGCAAGTCAGAACATTATTATAGTCAGAACAGAATTTTATGCAGATGAAGAAGCAGATTTCCCATCTACTAATCCAGAAATCTCCAGGTAATTTTATGGTATCAAGGCAAAAAATATGTTTTGGTGAGTTTTGGGGTTCCAGTTTTGACTTCTCACCTAGCATTCATGTTATTAATTGTATGCCAGTGATGCAGAGGTCTAACTGTGACCACTACAATATTGTGTTGTGCACTCTACTAAGTTCTAAGAGACAGCTTGAGCATTGAAGAATGTGAAATTTATACTGGTAGAGTGGGAGTATAGAACAGCCATCCATAGATTTTAGCCAATATCAAGTCAGCAATAAGATCAGAGAAAGAGACCTGTGTTTTTTTCCAGGCTGTGATCCACAGGATTATTCTACTGCATTCTACATTGAGCCTACGTGAGGGCACATATCATGCTATAGAAAGCAACAGGAAAAAAAATTGAAAATCTGCTCTTTTTCTTCTAAATCATGAGATTTAAAACTTATGAAAATTATGTGTATGTATGGAAAGATTTTATTTATATTCTATAATAGTTATCCCAATGTAATGGCACCCTCCCCTTTATTCCTCAGCATCAGGCATTTTCTTCATTTTGTGATATATTATACAGCTTTTTGGTGTAACTACACTTTTGGATCCTATTGCATAGAATTTATGTGTTGCCTTATAGAAAATTTGTTTCATAATTCATTAATTATTTACTATTACTTGACCTTACCGTACATGAAAAAACCTATCCCATAACTGTAATTTCAGTTCTCTCCAGTGTGAAATCAATCACATTCCACATCTTTTATATTATTTAAAATGTGAATGATGAAATTTTCTCGTACATTTTTCCTGAGTTACTGAGAACTTTCAAACATTAGTGTGTGGGAAATATGCAGGCTGTCCCCTGCAGACCTGGGTGAACTGCTGATTGTATTGCAGACGCTGCAAAACCACCTGCAATGGCTGGGCTGTCCCTTTTTTTGTGGGTGGAACTGGTGGCTGACGCTCAACAAAGGCAATCTGGGGCTGTTAAAGACCAGGAGTGCTTTATAAGAGTATGCTTCATAAGAGTATTTTTTATTTTGTGCACAAGTAATACCAATATTGAGATTAGGACACAGCTTTCAGTTAGTACTTCCTCCCTATCTCTACAATCTGATGCCCAAATAGTTGATGCTAATATATTACAGAATGAGTTTGACCTGTTGGTGGGAACCCCTTGGCAATTGGATAACTGGAGATTTCATTTCTTATAGTTGTGCACCCTGTGCTGTGTGACTGAGGTGATGTGTATCGTGTTTGTAGTTACAGTTCAGAAACAACTGGTGAATGTTGTGGGAACTAGCCCAGTACGTGGAATAACATGATGAAAGTTGTTTGGTGATACTGAGCTACAGTTGCTGATTGCTTTGACATTAATTTTTTTAAAATACATGAGTAAATAAAAAAAAGGAGAAATCAGTCATGCTTTTGCGATTTGGAGAATACTTTCTGAATAACTGCAAGGGACGTATTATCATAAACCAAACAGAGTTTTGAAATGATATTTAAACAATAGAGATATGGTAGTGGAACAAATTACATTTGTACCTCAGCCTGCACAAGCACACAAAAGTAAGACTTTTGTCCTTGCTAAGAAAATGTACCCCTTATTATTCATTCCTTCTCCTTTTGCCGGCACGCATGTTCAAATTTTTTCCCCTTGCAAGACAGTTTATCAACAAAGCATACTTTTTGTCTATTATACTTTCAGTAGTTAAATGCCAGAAGTTGTATATTCTAAAACATGTCCAGATTGCCATATGCATCTTATGCAACATCCTGACTACTTTAGAAACATATATAATCATATTAAGCAAAAGCCTTTCCAGCTATTCACGTGTGCACTTTTATAAAGATCAAATGTAATTGACAGTATTTAATTTTACTTCAATGACAAAAACTTTTTAAATATAGGTTTTCCTGATACCCGAGTGTAGTTAGGAAAAAAATTCTGAGTATATGTAATATTATACAAGGAAATAAAGTTAATTTTCTTGAAATATACAGTATAGTGTATATATGGAGTTTGGGAAAAAATAGTAGAATGAAAAGTATAGTGCTATTTTCCTAAGCCACATCTACTAAATGCAGACTTTTGCAAGGTCAGCAGTTATACTGGTGTTGAGTAGAAATGGCTTCAGTGGCTTTAACTTTACCAGTGCCCTTGATGAGGTGCAGAGTTGTCAGTATTCTCGTAAAATTCCTCAGTGATGGCTTCTTCTGTTCTCTTTATTTCCTTAAGTGAACATCTGTCTAATTGTTCACCTCCATTGCTTTAGTGCTTTCCTCATGCTTTCTCTGTTTCCAGACAATAAACTTTATTTTCTTCATAAGAATTCAGTCTACGCAAGGGTATTAGGCAGCTTGTTTGCACCTTTTAATTTCTGGAAGTTTTCCAGAAGGGCTTTTTGCTGTAGTTCCAATGGGTTCATCAGTGAATCATGTAACATAATGCAGCATTGTGTTTGGGTTTTTATCCGTTACCTTCTGTTTATAAACATCTGCTTGGAAATTTTCGTTTTGAATTTTTTTTAGTATGTTTTACATTTTTGCATGTGGCATATGGGGAAGATGTACTGTAGCTGCCATGTTTTCATGTGTTCAGGTGGGTACAGCCAGTACTTACCTTAAAATTGGGGAAAAGCCTAAGCTGCTGTTTAAAAAGTGAAATTTTAAGGTAGGCTATGTGCCAGTTATTTAGCTGTGTAATAATAGCTGCTAAATTAAAACCAGTTTAATAATTGAAAGGCTACATTAAGACGTGACGTTAGCACTTGTGGGTGCAGACCTGCGGAAGGCATCTTAAAAGACTTTCTGTCCAGGAAAAAGAGTATTGCTCACAGTTAGGATGCTGCTTTTCTTCATGTTCAGTTCTTTGTGTTCAGTTTTGCTTCTTTTATGAAAGGGAAAGGCAGTAGTGATGGGGTTTTTTTCTCCCTTACTTCCCCTTCCCTCTCATCTGTAAAGCATTTATATCAGTCTTATACACCTATTCTTCAGGCAAATACTTAAAGTTAAAAGCAGGTTGTTGTTATGCTTTCCTTGTTTTTATTTCTGTAATGGCAGCACTTCCATGTTTTGTATGTACACGTGGTTGTAAGAATGTGATTTTTAAGGCATACTCTAAATCCTTGTCACTATATTGTTCATTGGCAGGTTGTATTTAAGAAATAAGTGTTCTAGTGGCTATAATAATAGGCGATTGTCAACTCTCTCACTATATTGCTGCATGAGACAATTATTTTCTGGAGTACTTTTGTTATCTAGAGTTAAAAATTTTACCAGAAAATTCATCTATGTTTATTAAATGAAAATTTCAGAGCTTTTCACATTGATGGTGCTTGAAAATAAGCCACTTGATTTTGGACTTCATTCACATTTACTTTAAAGTCATTCTAAACTTTCTTGATTATTAGAACAATGGGACATGGCCTCCTGACCCCTCCTGTCTCTGTCTGAATGCCATCAGCTTTATGCATCTGTAAAATACAGTCTAGACTTTGATCAGAGATTTTTAGACAACCTTATGCTTTTAATGATGTGGTTGGTGTTTTATCTTCTATATTGCTGACTACAAGTCAGACAAAATGTTTCGTAAGATGGGCCATGTTTTCACAGAAATTTAATTCCAGTGTTTGTGTTTATTTTGTTCATATTTTCTTTCTCACACAATCTTTAGTTTTTTGGGAAGAAAGTGCAGAAAAACTTCCTCCTTTTGTGCTCACAAACCAGGTGGCATAATGGCAGGTTTCCATATTCTAATAATGTTCAGATACACCCAATGGTTTCTTGTGCATGCAGAAAGACTTAATATTTTTCTTCTAGTCTGTATTGTGTATGTTGAGTGTATATTAAGAACCTGATCCTGCCAACACTTATTGGTACAATAAATCTTCACTTATGTGATTCAGTCCTTTTATTTCACTTTCTAAAATTGCGTACATAACAATGTGGCCATTTTCAATGTATCTCTTAGCTAGGGAAAGTGAACAGTTGTGGAAACAACAGAATTTGTATATGGTTTTATTTTTTTTTGAGGGCAGTATTCCATCAGATATCTGTATTATACTGTTCAATGCCAGGAGATTGTCACTGTAAACTGCCAATTAAAATCCCCTAAATAAATAATTGTTAGTTCTTTAATTTCTTTGTTTTCTCATGTATTTGTTTCTATTTGCATTGAAGCATCCTGATATTATTCTTGATAAAACAAGTGATGACTTTTAGCTATATCGATATTTGTATTTTCCTAGGATTAAGAATGGGGGTAATGAAGTGTACCTTAAATCTATTGGTGAGCTTTGACATAGTTCAAAATAGCTGCAGTGCATTTTTAAACCTGCAGACGTCGCTATTCTGCCAATTAATTGTGCTAAACTTAATGCTCATATAGCGCTCTGACCACATTTAAAATATATGTTGCTTCCATCTAGCAATTGCAGCACTTTGGTTTTAATCTAAAACAATTTAATGAGATTTATTTTAATATTGTAACATCGTTTTCAACATCCACTAAAGGAAATAGTATGCTTTCCTTTTAACTTGTATAAGCCATGCCCTAAGACTGTCTTTAATTATTAGTTGTTGTTTCGATACAGAGTTATGAACTATTTATTTTGTGTCATATAACATACCATTTTTAAGCAACATTTTTCAGTCTGCCCTCCAGGAGGGCAAGCTGCCCAGAACATCAGGGATCTCACAGTTATTACTTTGTGTCATATGTAATCTTGTTTTTTCCTGCAACAAATAAATCTTTGGGCCTCCCTGCAAAAAACATTTGTGGTTACAGTATAATAAAAATAAACCGTTTGTCGTGACTGCAGCTGACATTTATCAGCCTATTTGTGGGTGCTCTTTCTCTCTCTGTATAATGCGGAACATAATTTGTCACTTTGTAAATACATTCCAGCCTAAATCCCTGCCAGCATCTGTTAGTGTTTGAAGGATTAATGCACTGCACAGTGCATGTCTGCACTTTCAAGCAACAGCATAGCTTATGATTATGGATCATGAGAGAACAGGGAAAAAGGGTTCATTTTGTATTTACTTAAACATTGTTGCCCTTTTGACCATCATGCTTTTCTCCTCTTGTTTGTCATCTGCAGTAGCGATGCCGTTTTTTCCTCTATGTGTAAAAATTCCTGCCAAAGTTTTATACATCAGCATATGCATAGCTGTACATAAAACGTGCCTTTAATTTTATGGATAATTAACAGTAATATTCTGTTGCGGTAGGGATATTACTGGTTTAGTCTGTTTAGAAAGACTGTTTTACCTCTCTCATTTCCAACAAATCCATTACCCAGTTTGTCTCCTATGTTGCATATTCCTCAGCAACCCATAAACTAGTTTTATTTAATCTTAAAAAAAACTTCAAATTGAGGAAGTTTTTAAAAGAAACCCAAGTCTATAACTTCTAAATTATCCCAATGCAGTTTGCCTTGTTGCTGTTTTTGAAAATGTATTCTGTTATCACTTCAAATCTTGCAGAATGAAAAGAATTGAAAGCATTTGAATAGGAGGTTCTTCACAGCTGAGTCTGTTACGTGTTCCCAGGCTCCCTTGATTATTCTGTAAACAAGAAGATATGTTTATTAGAATCGTAAACCACATACATGTAATATATTGCCTAGATTATTTGAGATTCCCCAAGATAAATTCAAATCAGCTTTATAGGAGTGGGCGTTTGGAGATGGAAAGAAGTAGTCTAAATCCAGAGAAAGAAAAATATCCAGCTAAAAGTAGGCTTCCCAAGTAAATACACACAGTTCATGTACAGTAAGAGGTAAACAAATTCCTATTGCCAAAACCTACAGTAGATTTTTATTTTCTTTTTTAAAATGCATGTAATTTCTTATTACTGAAGCAGATGTGTACTGCCTACAATGGAACCATGTGCATCCAGGAAACGTCAGGGACATTTGGAGCCCAGAAATCGAAGTATTCTGAAATTGTAGTCTAGTAATTTTTGTGTGTGTGTTTTTGTTCTGTCTGGTTAAGGAATAAATAATTTAAAAAATGCCTGTAAGAGACTGAATTATTTTACTCTTTTTTAAAGCATGATTTAGATTACAGTGGCATAGTTTACTTCTCTAAAGATACTAATTTCAGAAAGAAATGCAAATTTTTTCCTTTTTTTTTTCCCTTTATAATTATGTTCAGAAGATATAAAAGGACAAATTTACAGATATCAATCTGAGAGTTGACTAATGTAAAGATTGCAAAATAATATTGCTTATTGTAGTGCTTATTACAAAAGATTTATAGAAAAATATACTTAAATATGAAAAATGAAGCAACAACGAAGAAACTAATGAGTTTATTCTGCATTTCATGTGTAGACATTTACTAGTAGAAAGAGATACAATTTTTAAATTATTAGGGAATTTAGAATGACTATTTCCTGGTGAAGAAAGCCCTTTCATGTCCAAGTTAAACATATGAACTGTACCTAGAGACTTCAGTCATGTTGTTTTTATGACATAGATTTTAAATTGTAGGTAAATTAAGTGTTTAGAAAAAGAGGAAATATAGCTGCTATATTGTTTTAAATGTGATGACCAAATACCAGGTTGGTGCATGATGTCCTCAGAAACTGTTTTCTTTCACATTGTATCATATTTGTCACTCTTCCACATCTTTCATCTTCGGAAGTTCAGTGGCTTATTTGTGGCCTTTGTATTTAACCTCTGGCTAAAGGAGGATCCAGACTTCTCTGTTGCTTTTATAACCCAGTTCAGCTCAACAGTTAATTCTGCAGTACAGGTGTTCATTCTAGATTGTCATGTGTGGGGAACTGCATTGCAGCTCCAAGACACTCATTTGCAGTAGAATCCTACTACAGCTTGAGGGTTCAGGTTTTTTTGAAGAGGCCTCTTACCACTTCAAGTTGTAGATGATGCCCAAAAGATAAACACTTCTCTGTCAAGCATTCATGTTCTGCAGAAAGAATAGAGGCAAGGAAATAATAAGAATAAGAACAGTAATAATAATAATAATAGTAGTAGTAGTTGTTGTTGTTGTTCTTGTTGTATTTCGTTCTTCATGATAAAATGTAGGTCAAGGGATGATCAGTAATCCTAGCAGTTTGATGCTCATACTGACCCATTAGGTCTTTATATATGTGTTATTCACTTGACTTGGATGAAGGCAACCCTTGCAGGAATTCTATTTTTGTAAAGAACATGAAGATATAGTTACTTAAGCAGAAAGAACCACACTTTACAAAATCTGTTTTTGAGAGAGCTCACATGCAGCATAAAAGTATGTTTGACAGGATGGGCAAGATGAATAGAGGGAAGAATTTACACCAGTAATTTACAACCAAAATATAGGTAAAACAAATATGTTTGGGGAATAGTGAAACCAAGTATTAATAAATAAGTTGTATTTGTAATGAAAGAAAGAAAATGCTTTTATCTCTGATTTTCATGAAGAATCACGATTAGTCCCAGTGTTTTCCTTGTATATCACATAAATGGGTTAATAAAATAATTAGTAGGTAGGAAATTGGTTTGCATTGTGTACCTTCTTCTCTTTTATAAAGTTAGTGAAAATTTGAAAAATTGCTGATATTGGGGTGTAGAGGGGAAATAAAACCTAGAAAATTGAATATAAAAATATTCCACCATGATGACCTTTAATGAACTTTATTAAGGTATATTGAATGTAGCGCAAAGACGTCACTAAAGCATCTAGCATATATGTTGGATTACTATTAAAACAGTTTCATGAGAAGTAGCTGCATGGCATTCAAAGCACACAAGAAGATGAAGCTGGTGTTACATAAATACGGTTTTGCATGAAGTACCAAATGTTGCCTACATTAGGTCTAATAATACTTACAGTCCTAATCCTGAGTGAAAGCCTTTTTCCCTATTATGTACCTCCATAAATAGTGCATGGCACTGGCTATTGACTGCCATAAGCCATGTTTCAAATTGTTAGATGTGCTTCTAAGACATCCTCTACTTTGTCCTCAACATGGAAATATGGGTTTATTTGGGCATTGCTTGTTATATGCTGAGTTTTGGTTATTTACTTTATCTATTTTAAGACTTTTCAACAGCTCTGATGTCAAATTCTTTTTTTCCTGAAGGTTTTCTGTTTCTCATACTGCATTCCAAGGTGATCTCATCAAGATTTTTCTTAATCAAATTAAACTGCTTTTTACCATTTTGTTATACTTTCAGTCCCTCAAAGTCAGATACTTTTGTTGTTGTGCTATGTATTCAGTTTTGAGCTAAGGACTTTTAAATATCAAAGATTTGTACATGGTATTTTTGAGAGTAAAATTACACAGTAAATTATGTAGTGTCCACTATGTTACATTCTAAGTAGGCCCTTACAAAATGACTTGTGCTTACATAAGATACAGGGGCTACAGCATATTTATTAAGACTCTTCAACTCTGTATGAAACTGGAGCAGTCAGAAGTAATGGTGTCTGCTGAAAGATTCTTTATCATATGAATTTACTTTTAGTCATCTATTATTTATTTCAGCTATTTTATATGCCATTATAATAAATATTATGACAGAGAAAGCTTTTATGCTTCAACTTATTGTACTGCTCTTCACTTCCTTGCAATCCTTCAGGAAAATGTAGCTATGCTTTACCTATATTTAACGTAAATCATCACTTACATTTGAATGAAAAATTCACTATGAAAAAAGGCTCCTTCTTCAGTACCAAGACACAAATGCACAATCATGTTTACTGCCAAACTACTCTACCATGCAGTGTTCATTTTTAAACAGTTTTTAAGCTGTAAAGTGAATGCATTGCATATAGTGAAATTGCTTGCTTTTTGGATGTTTCACTTCCTTGTTAGTTTCTGGCCCAATAAGCATTTTTCTAGCATGAGTGCAAAATATAACCAATTACACTTAAGCATTTTTAATATATTTTTTTTTCTGCAGGAGGGAGCAGTTTACATACAAAACTGAGCAAAGTGTTTTCTGCTGTTATTTAGAGTAATGAAACTTACCTGGAAATATTGATAAAATGCTTTTAGAACTGGGCATAAAATCATGAAATACAAGATAAAATTTTTTCTTTGCACTTTGCAAAATGTTATTGTGTTGTGTTTTAAAGAGGACTTGTTAGGAACCAGAGGATAATCTGCCTTTGGCTGTTTCTTCAAAGACAGGATGTTGGTGCCTAGACATTGTGAGCCTTGAACTGCTCTTTGGGCTTCATGAAGTGCAAATACTCCCCAACACAAAAGCACAGTTTCAGTTGGTTCTAGGTGACCTTGTTTCTACACAGTTCAGTAGACAGCAGAGGCATATCCATCTTTGTGTCTGTTGTCCTTTTGGCCAGTTTACAAAGCTGGTCTAAGTCTAGTTCTGAAAGTGGTTTAGGGCACATTGGGACTTCTGGCCTGGGAATCTGCAGCGAGGGCACCAGCTCATGTTGCACAGGCTTTCAACTGTGCCACATAGTAGTGATCCTGAGATTTAGAAGTGTGCTTTTTAAATTACTCTACGCTCATTATGTTACTTAGTTTTCCCTTAAATTATGTTATTGAAAATAAAGTAATAAAGGAACAATTAATATATTTTGTTGATTTAATTTTAAAAATTGCGGAGTTTTCTGCCTTAGCGTGTCGATCTTAGAATGTCAGTTTTAAGATTGTGTTCTGTATTTGGGAAAGTGGCAAGTCCCATTTAAGATTTTGCAATATAAAATGAGGCATAATTCAGTACTGAAAATATGTGTAGTGAAATAGTGAGAGACATCAGCATAATACAATTATGACACATTAGATCAGGATTTGCAGCATACCATTAACAATCAGTTCTGACTGTGGATTGCAATTACAGTTACAGTGCCTTTTAGCAAGAATGGTTTTTAGTTTTATTTTTTTATTTAATTTTTTTTCTATAAATAGCACAATATATGATATGTACTACATAGGCTTATAGGGAAAGATGCAAAACATAAAAAAGTTAATACTGAGCTACTGTAAGAAAATAAACAAAAAGGCATCTACTTGTCATTGGTTGGAGCTATTCTTACAATAAGAATTGTTAAGAACATACCCTGCAAATATATTGCTTAATTGACAGCTTTTTTTAAAGAAATTGTGACATTGAAGTGTGAGTAGGAAAATTTAGAATAAAATTTTGGAATGATAGTGTTAAAAGGCATAGTGTTTTACTTTCTCAAACTATAGTAAGAATTGATGATCTACAGAACACCTCTTTGGAGTGAGAGGTGCTTGAATATCAGTTGAAAGGAAGAATCTGAAACAGATCTACTGGCTACTATTTGGAGAAAATGAGTTTGGCTTCTTGCATACCTTCAGAAGCAGGAAGAAAAAGCGAATGGCTGTCTCTATGCTCAGTATGGACCTTGGGTATATCCGAGAGAAATGCAGGCTGTTACCATCAGGGTTTTAAAAAGTAAAGTCAGGGATAAAGTTGAAAAAAAAATTGTTTTGCCATTTGCTGACCTATTCCAAGGCCATACTTTTTCTTTTTCCTTCTTAATTTTTCATTTTTCAGGTCATTTTAGATACCTTTTCCTGAATATCATGGTTTAAACCTCTATAACTCATGCAGTTTTGCTCACTAACTCCCACCTCTTTCTTCCCCCCGCTCCCGGGTGGATGAGGAGGAGAATCAAAAGAATGCAACTCCCACAGGTTGAGATAAGAACAGTTTAGTAATTAAAGTATAACACGAGACCACTACTGCTACCACCAATAATAATAATGACAAGGCAAATACAAGGAAAGAATACAATCGCTCACCACCTATACCCAACCCGACCAAGCAGTGCTGTGGTATGGAATAACCTCTTTGGTCAGTTTGGGTCAGGTGTCCTGTCTCTGCTTCCTCCCGGCTTCCCCTCATCCCTGGCAGAGCATGAGGCTCAGAAAGTTCTTGGCCAGTCCAAAACATCACTAAGCAGTAACCGAAACACTGGTGCTATCCGTGCTGTACGCCGGCTGAAAGTCAAAAACACAGTGCTGCGCCAGCTACCAAGAAGGAAAAAAAATGGCTGCTACTGCTGAACCCATGACACTGAATTTCTTACTGTTTTCTTTGTCTTTTTTTCTGTATCTGTATATGTATCAAAACTAAAAGGTGAAGCGGTGTTATATTGTTTGAAATAAATTATCTTACTGTCTGAAGAAAATGTAGTATGAGCAGAAAGGTGGTCTCATTTCATTGATGAAACTGGTGCAGAAGAAACATGAATGTAATTCACATTTGCTGTCTAACAGTCAACCATTTATCATTTTCAAGAACATGATTTCTATATTTATGGTTTTTACATTTTCAGTGTGTTAATCCACATATATTAAGGCAAATCTTAGTCTATTTAATTTCTATTTCTGAAGGTATTTTGGAGGCCTCACTCTTTTTCCCTTTTGGACTTGAAATACACAGGTACCTCTCTTCTGGTCTTGGACTCAGTAGCAGAAGCCTAACACATGACACCAAGAGGAGAAGCATCAATGAGTAATACTGTGTGGGCTTCAGTCTGTGTCCCCAAGAGGAGAATAGCTAGGAGCTTGCAGTATAGTCCATTGAACTGCTTGATTATTATTTTTTTTGACCCTCTCATGTCCCTGTATTACTAGTCTTCTTGTCCTTTTACCCTTGAGAGAGCTAGGAGAATGTTTCAACTGAGGAAAGCAGAAGCAGTGTAAATCCAGCTATGTACACTGCTTCTCTATTACAGCTTTGAACTGAGAAGTTGTTATGGAGGTCTGTTGCATAATGCAAGGCAGCATCATCTTTCTCAAGTCTCTGACCATCAAACAGAAGAAAATATTTACCCAGTGGGGCAAAATGAATTCCAGGATGATGTGTGTCTTCTGATGGTAAAAAAAACCTGTTCATAACCAAGTTAAGTTTGGTTTAGCGTTTTCAGATTCCATCAATTGGTACTTCCCATGGAAACTGAGCCTGTTGAAATTTTAGTTGTATTTATTTTGTTGTGCTGATAAGTCTGTGGAGTGGGACAAAAAGATTTTGAGTGGCATTCTGTTTAAACCCAACCTGTAAGGCAATTGTGGCAGGCAGAATGGATGCTAGCAAAATAGAAAACAGATGTAGGGAGAAGAGTACCAGATGTAATGAAACACAGAGATCAGATGAATTGCTTGAGCTTGGGAGACAATGGGAGCAGTCTTCTTGGTTTCTTTCTGTGCTGGGACGTGTGCTGCTTCCTTCTTGTTCCTTCAGAAATAGTCACTGAATAACCTTGTAATCACACTATATCCCCGTTTACACCATGGTGCTAACAAAGCTCCTATTGCCTCTCCATTCAAATGCTGCCTTTGATTGCATAGTACCACTGTATCTGCTTCCTGTTTTTCTTACTCTTTTTTTGAGCAGCGTCCAGTCTGATCCATGACCACTACACGTAGGTGTAGGTGGCATGTTGGGATTACATGAAGTGTCCCTCTAATTTCCCTTTTTTTGCTGAATAAGCTCAACAGCATGGGCTGAACGTTGACATGTTTAGGTTTGGGAAGAGTGCAGGGCTTTTGCCAGCTTTCCTTTATGTACCAGAGTGTGTATGTGGTGATGGGCAGTAGTGAGTCTAAAAGTGAAGGTGAGCACAAATAACAGATGTTCATAATTCCTTAGGGGATCTATGTGATTTATATGTCATGAGAGTTGGAGGTGTTCAAGGCTGGATTGGACATAGCCTTGGGTGGCATGGTTTAGTGTGAGGTGTCCCTGCCCCTGGCAGGGGGGTTGGAACTAGATGATCTTAAGGTCCTTTCCAACCCTAACTATTCTATGATTCTGTGATTCTGTGTCTTAAAATATAGTGCCTGTGGAAGAACTAGACAACTGTTGGATGTGGTGGTGCAGGCGCACAGCTGCAGTCAAATGAAAGCTCCTCCAGAAATGTGCCTAGGAAGAACTATAGTCTGCTGGGTTCTGTGGTGACTTGCTTTCACTTCAGTGCTTGCAATGAAAATAGACTTCGTTTTGTTCAGGATTTGGAGTGCGTTTCAAAAGGACTGAGAAGGCTTAAAGCTGAAAATTATGTGTTGTTTTGGTGGTGCACAAGGTCATTGTGTGGGATTGCATGTCCTCTTCTAGGGGAAAAGTTTGTTTTAAGTACATATGCATTTTCCTTAAAAGATACATACTCATAAACTTATTCTGTGAAAAAACATTGATCACTTGTTTTCTACACTCATTTTATTCCTTTATATCACCTGCTAGAACAATAGATTGTTTTGAGATACTATGTACAAGTTTGAATTTAACTGTTTTTTATAGAGTAGTTACTGAGTATTTTTCTTTCGGTATGCTGTGTAAAGAATACCATATATTAAGAGTAATGCTTCCTGTACTTTATATTTCATGAGTTACATAAGTTTCACCAGCAAAATGGAAGCTAAAAGATACCATATTAACCTTAACACTACTTTGTGTTGATTCATTTTATTATATAAAGCTGTGTGTTACACAGCATATGTTTTTAGCAGAACCACAAAATTGCAATGCTACTTTTGGCACTAAATGTTGTGCTCGTCCATTCGTTTTGATGATTTGTATTCACTTTGGGGTTATAATGTTAAACAAGGGAATCGGGTAAGTTTCATAACACATTTACTGTAACATGATACTGTGAACTAAACTTGCTCTTATTTATCTTTTTTTATATTTTCTCTTGTTCCAGCATAAAGCCAAGGTAGAAGCTATGACCTTAGACCTTGCTTCTCTTCAGAGTGTGCAGCACTTTGCTGAAGCATTCAAATCCAAGAATGTGTAAGTACTCAGAAAATTACACATAAGAATTTTTTGTTATTTTAATATCTCTATCAGCTGAGTGCATTTGGCAGAATTCACCATGGTTGGACTGATTTAGTGAATAATCTTTTCACAGGACTTTTCTTTTATGGAAATTAACAATCACTTGTTTTCATCCTTAAAAAAAAATAATTATGGATCTCTTATTATTCCATGTAGCCCTAGAATTACAGGGGGCATTGGTACCCCTGTGGTTATTGGAAAAGGTCAAAGCTGAACTGCATAAAAAACATCTCAGGCAACTTTTATCAGTTTTGCAGTGGCTTGGAAGAGGTCAGGGATGAGCAATTAGTGCACTTCTTGTCTTACTTTCTTTTCTAAGCTTTTTGCTCTCTATTTTTTTTTAAAGCATTTGAAAAATAGCCCTATGAGCCAGACAGATCTATTTTCCAAACCTCTGTCTGGAATGGTCTATAATTAAAAAAAAAGGGAAAACAGAAAAAAGGAGGGAGAGGTGTTCCTAATGACATCACTTAACAATAGACAAATTTATATGGTGATAATCAGGTTAGCTTCCAAATGGCTTGTTTAATTTAGTTTGAGCAGAACAATGAATCTCTAAATCGAAGAAATGAATTGAAATCTTTAATTGCCAGCTCTTGGCAATAAATTCTGCATTTTGTACTTTTATCCACAGTTTGACCCATTGATTGTTGTGAATATTCAAACTTCACTTTTTTCTGCAAATATTTATGTAACACATATACATCTTACTGAACTTCTCAGGAGAATTTGGCCTCTTAGCTTTGAAAATATATTGTCATAGGGAAAATATATAACAAAGCATGTTTTTTCACTTTTGAAATACTGCCGAAGCTAAATCTCACATGGATAGACAGATGACATTTTAGTACTTATAGATCTTTTATATTCAAAGAATTGTCAGAACTGACTTCTAACACAAGTTCCCTTACTGCTAAAATCCTTGGTAACAATATTTTCTTACCATATATTATTGTCATGTATTAAAACTTTCTTGAAATAGAAAGACATACCCTTGCAGTATCTCTGCTTTAATATTGTCAGTTTCATAATATGCAAACAGTAAGTGTTTTAATTTAGCTTCTTCATGCTTTTAATGTGCTACATTCATTTAAAAACTATGTAGTACAGTGAAAAGTTAAAATCACCCTTCTTCCAAGTGCGGCTCTTAACACGATTTGTGTGTTGTAGATCATATCATGGTCATCGTAGCTAGTCCATTTGGTATGCATGTTTGTAAATTCTTTGAAGTGAACATACTTAAAACAATTTTTGCTAGCGAACTTGGAAAATGAGAAGATACAGAATCAGTAAAGATATATAATCAGTAAAACATGTTGTACTTTTGTTGGCATACATTGTTTTACCTGTGTAGGTCTGTTAAGCTACATTGTCAGTGATGGACAGGTTTTATGAATGTTTTACTCACATTTTATTTGGCAAAATTTTAGTAATAGACAGCATTTATAGCCTCTGCCTTGCCTTCAGATATTTGTCTCGAATGTGTGATCAGATGTGTGTGTGCCCGGCAGGGCTACTCCAGGCATTACAGGAAAGTTTAAGGTCTGTATCTGTTGTGAGACTTGTGAGGTTTTGACCAAAATGAATTTCCAGTTATATTTTGTTTAAAGTCTGAGGCTGGATGGAAACCAGACCCCACACACTGCCTGTAGCAGTGGATTTTTTATCTGATGCAGATACAGAAGAGTTACCTTACAATCATCTGCACTGGCAGGAGAATGGACTGGAAGACCTACTGGGGCTTTTTGTCTCTGATTTTCTGTGGTTTAACTATGCCTGGATATGTTCAGAAAAGCAATTATATGGCAGTAGCGTCTTATTGCTACAGTGCTAGCCCTGTGTGTTTTCCAGCCCTGATGTACACTAACTACTTTTGTCTCTTTGGTTATTTGTTTTGTTGTAGCGTCCAGAGGCTTTTGTCAGATCAGTGATTCCTTTGCATTAGTAGCTTCATGAGCAATTGAAAGAAATTTTACAGGCTTTGGTGACAGACTGAATCTTGTTGTTTATACTTTGGCAAGTCTGTCAGCTGGTAGCCTAACTTTCGTAAAAGGCTTTGGTATCTCTGATCTCCTGCACCTGTAGGAGGAGGCATTCGGAGATAGACTCTCTTCAGTTCCCATGAGGTAGCTCTAAATCCTGTTAATGAGCATGGGAAATAAATCATAAATACAGAATTTTCTTTCTTACAAAATCTCTTACAGATATCTTAACAATCAACTAGTAGGAAAGGCAAATTAAGTGTGTGCTTGTTTTTTGTAAACAAAACTATCATTTGAGTTCTAATTTGTATGGATCTCGGTTTCTGGGAAAAAATGATGATAATTTTAAAGTGTGAAGGAGAAAGTTTATATGAACTCACACATTTTAATAAAATTTGTATTTTTATTTCCTACAAAATGTTATGTGAAGAGAGAGGCCTTTTGTATTCAGTGGTGAACATCCTACACTTCTGGGTGCAGGCAGTTTTATTGTCTGTTTAATTTCTCCAGTGTACTGTTGCTTTCTGGGAAACTCTGGTATTCTGTAAAATCGGTTGGTCTTGGTGACAGCTGATCTAATAACTAAAAATTTACAAAATAGAGAATAGATTTGTATGTCTTTTGAAATTCTGCTTTTCTGGAGTACTTTGTGACCCTAGGTACTAGTTTTTATCTGCAGATACAAGGGTGAACTCAGTCACGTCACAACTTGGGAGCCTGATCTTCCCTGGTTGATAGCTATTGGAAAGGAGTCTCCAAGGACTGTGTTTCACAGATGTCTTCCAGGATGAGAAAACTAAAATGGAATTACTCCAGAAAAAGGATCCCTAAATTTCACTGATTTGAACATTAAAATCTATTGCAGCTGGGGAGGGTGGTGGGAATGCAGAGAGCAGGGGGAAAATTGCTGAGATTGTAAATCTGCCCTAATCAAAAAGTTGTAGAGACAGAAAAACAAAAATCCTTCTTGAATGTTCTTAAGAATCTGAGAGATTGTGGAAACTACATGAAGAATGAAGAAATGTCATCCTCTGCTCAGCAGGAATTTAACAGGGCCTGGTTTCATACAGAAAACAAATCATACAACAGACGGAGCAGGGAGAAAAACATAAATAATAAACAGGAGGAAAAACTTACTCTGAAAAGAAATATTCACCATAAATTTGAATAGTACTTCAGAGCTAAGAAAGCTTCCTTTTTTGAAAGTAAAAATCAGATGATTAATCTTCAAGTTATAATGCTTCTGAGATTTGATAGGAATCTTTTATTTCTGTTTGGATTTGCTAGGTGTTGCAGCCTTGTCCACAGGTAAAATTTGAGCTCAGAGTATATAAACACAGGTAAATTAAGCTGAATTCCTTCAAATATATTCTAGAAAATCCTTCATCCTCACAGAAAGAAAGAAGTTTTTGGTTGCATTACCACTCTTGAGTTGATGCAGCTGTTTCTCTTTCTGAGATCTTTTTTATCCATACAGTCTCAAGAAAAGCTTTGGGGGAGAAGGGTTTTGCGGATTATTTTAGATCCTACAGTTCCGTGATTCCAGCAGATTATAAACTTCCCTTATGAGCAGAAGAGTGCTCTCCAGTTTTTCTTGCCCTCAGTTACAAAGATTCTGTAATAATCTACACGTTACAATTTCAGTGGATCTCCCAGAGTTGTCTCTGGGAGAAGATAGAGTAAAAGATACTGCTGTTTAAGTTTTGATCCTACCTCTTACTCCCTTGTAGCCCAGCCTGAACACAATGTAACTAGGACACAGAAAGGAAATCTAACTTTCTGAAAGATGATGCTGAAGGACTTAACAGATCAAATTATTTAGAGAAAGACAGTTTGTTATGTTGCAGTAATAGCGACTAATTTTAGCCTCCCTTGTCATTTGAAATACAATGCAATGCTGTTATTTCTATCGATTATTATTATTCCTCCCTTCCTGCCTGTGATTTCTGTCTGTCTTTTAGTATTCCTGGCTTGTTGTATAGATATACCTTCCTCACTGGGTGTTTCCACTGGGAGTGAAGACCTCAACCTTCGTTTCATGTGAAGACGGTGCTGGGATTAAGATGAGAGTAGGAATAGAGATCTTAGTGCACCTGAATAGCTAGGTTTGTTCAAGTTACCTCTTTTATCTACATCGAGTGTTTCTGCTGCTTACTAGCTCAGACGGTTGGTTGAATGTCTCTGTTATGGAAAATCAAATAAATAATCAATTTATAATAATGTTCTGAGCTCAGATGGATTGGCATTAGCTGATTTTTGTGCAGGTGGAAGAGGCAGAGCAGCCAATCTTTCATATTAGGCTTTTGAAACTAAAAAAATACTGAATTGAATCTCCTCTTCGTTGGGTGGGCACAATGTGAGGAATTATGGTTGGTATTAATCCACTTTATAGACAAAATTGCTGCCTCCTGTGATTGTATGCAACATAGCATTTAAATTCAGCCAGCATCAGTGTTTGATAGCTCAGGGTCTGTGGGGTTTGGTATTTGGGTAAAAATGTGGATTTGTGAATGTGATACTTCGGTCTGCATTTCTCAGTTTAATCATCATGTATTTGACTAAACCCAGCATACTTTATTTGGGGGACAGAACTAATGTTTCAGTTCTAAATAACTACCTATAAGTATTGTCAATATTTACAGTCATGGTATCATGTCATTTGCCTGATCCTCAGCATGAGAACACTTCCATGATCAAAACAGCAGGCAGAAGTGAGCACTGAAGCTACAGATGTGCATCTTTAGTTTTGAGTGGTGCACAGTGCCACTTGGTTTGAATTAAAGTTATCTTCAGCCAAAGAGTAAGGCATCAGTTTAATGTTCTCAGTGTTCATCGAAAAAAATAATGAAATTATCCTGAAAAATCTTGGGATTGCCTCAAAGATAGAAAATAGTGTTTGTCAACAGCTACTACTTGGAATTTTCTGAATTGGTAGCAGCAATTCACAATTATGTAGGACTTCCACATGTAGATTTTCACTGCAGTTATTTTCCTACACTTTGAAATAGGGTTTTTGTTTTGTTTTAGTTTTTTTTTTGTTTGTTTTTTTTTTTTTTTTTTGTGGCAAGAATCGGCATTTGCAAACAGTTTGTTCACTTACACCATGTGTAGAAATATGGAAAATACAGCAGTTACGAATTATGATTCTCCATTTGGAATTTCAGTCTCTTCTTATTTCCCTAACCAGACCCAAAATGGAGAAGGCCAGATTTTCAGCTGGCCTTCTTAACTGAGGCCTCTAACTCTATGAGTACATTCATTTTTCATGCTGCAAGCAGAAGCACTCTGAAACCTTGTGGGTGCAATTAAGATTTCAGAGCCTGCTGAAAATTCACTCCAGAAAACTGTTTTTCTTACATGTATTATAACTGACACATTGCAGGTGTGTTGTTTTTAATTCCAATTTAACCACCATTAAATCATACACATTATATGATAAATTCTATTAATGCATATAAATACACATGTAAAAATGGGATCTGTTTAGCACGTTGTTGCATATATGCCTTAAAAAATTCAGAAAAAATGTATATATAATTTAAAAAAATTATTAGTGATGCCATTATGCCAATATGCTTAATGGTTCTGTTGTAGATGTATCTCTGTCACAGATGATAGTTGACACTGTGTACTGTCTTTCCAAATTTAAACATATTTTCTAACACTTAACAAATCTGTTAGCTCTTTGCCATTTATAGAAATGCTGTTTGTGAATTAAAGCTAGTAACAGTTAAGCTATGCTATTTGTCTTTTCAACTTGGAATACAGTTGGTGTTTTGACACTGCCATTGAGGCACAAACTTCTGGACAACATTGTGCATTTTGAGATATCAAAAAAGTATCCGCATTGAATTGAAGCATGCATAGTTCAGAAGTTACTGTTGCAGACAGCACGTATCTTAAATTTAAATAAGATCAAAGGCTGACTGCACTTGAAACATACATAATAATATTAGGGTGAAACTTTTTTCCTCCCTTTGTGGCAGTGCCATGCCTTATTAAAGCCTAGGGATTGGCTTTCTGCATAAATACTGTTTCTTTTTCTTCTTTCTTCTGTTTTTAAGCTCTCATACACAATTACCCCATTGTGGTAGCATGTGTCAAGTCATGTGGATCCAAAAACTGTTTTCCATATTTTTTAAATTAAAAATATTCCCAGCTTAAGCCCTCCCACTGTTACAGAGGCAGAGATCATGTTTTCGCCGATCACCTCTCATTTCATCTGCTGTATCGTGGAAATATCGCCTGCCTCAGAACATTTATTTTTTTAAAGTTAAAGTCTATATTAAAATAAAGACAGTTCACCATAACTTTACGTGTAGTTGCATCTGCAAAATATCAATGTTACTAACAGAATGATTTTGTTAGGTGTTTGTTGCATAGTTTTATAGCTGTAACTGTGCTTCCTCAAAATCTTGAAAACTTGATGCTTGTTTTTTGAACACTTTGCACTCTTTTCAGTGTAACCTAATGTAGAAATCCTGATAACTCCCCAGTGGGTTTCTGCTCAGCACACTGGCTCATCTGATTCCTATTCTGAACCATGCGTTTATACCTAAACCTAAGCTGAGTCTAAAATGACTCATAAAGTCTTCATGTCATGTGAAGGTGGGTTTGGGTATTTAAGGAAGTAAAATACATATGACTTAATATGCCTGATTAAAACGTATTCTGCCACAGATAAAACAAGGATTTTGCAGCATTATAGCTTAATAGTTTTTAAGAAGATCTGTGTGTTTAATTGATGTCTTCTAAAAAGTCTGAGTAGCTATTTAATTGCACATACATTAAAACATGTTTAGTCTATTTAGTTAAAGGCTTTCTATGGGAGATAATTAAAACACATGAAGGCAGAATCTTCTGGCACTTGGGTGTGGAAGTCTTCCTGTGGACATTGGACAGGCCACGCATATACCAGGTTTTAATCTTAGAATCCAAAAATTTGTGTTGTAGTCTGAAAAGGTTGTATTTCTTCATTAAATGTTCCCAGGGCACCAAAAATCCCAGCGGATGTCAAAGTACATTAATTTTTATCACAACATGGAAACTTTCAGGTCTGAATGGCAACATGCAGCTGCAGAGGCTTTCTGAACTCTATTACCGCTCTATATATCTCTAGGCAAAACAGAGGAAGGAGTTGTCATTGGCAAGTGAAATGTTCAAAATGCGTGAAGTGTTTTATTGTTTGAATGATCAACTGTGGTCCCAAAAACATTTTCCAAGGAGTTACGTATTTTCAATGGGAAATACCACGAATATGTAATAAAAGTAGTAATTGACCTTCCTTGTGAGTTGTAACTTTCTTTTTTATAACAAGTACTTTCTGTGTACAAATGAAATTTGTGCATTTAGAAGCACACACAGAAGCAACAAATCATTCCATGGTTATTGCAGGAATGGATATTCCTTTACAGCTGGCTTCTGCTTGTTTGTAACTGCTTGTGTATACATGTAAATAATTATTTGTTATTGGGATTCTGAAAAAGATGTATGTGTCTACTTGGAGGTAGCCAATGTCCCTAGGTGTGCTGCAGAATGAAAATTACCAGATTCTGGATATTTTCATTGCTGCTGTCTCCTAAGTATCAGGGAGATTTAAAACAAAACAAAATATCATTTCAAGGCATGGCAAGGAATGGAACAAAGTGCTCCTCTTATTGTGCCAGGGCTTGAGAAAAAGAAGAGGATGCAAAATGAATATGCCAAAAGGGTGAACAAATAAAGAAATTAAGTTGCAAAGCCCTGTCCTGCCCTCTTCTACCCCAACCTAGCCCTGGGACTTTCACAGTCCTTTCATATGGATGTACTTTGAGGCCCTTGAGATACAGAACTAGCAAAGATGAAACATTTACAAAGGCAAACATGGTTTCTTGGATGGATTTTGGTTTGAAACTTAGTCCTGAGGAGTCACTGAGGTGAGGGGAGAGCAGTACTGATGCCTGTTGTTAATAAGTTGTTATCAAAAGCAAGGGATTTGCTGATATAGTGACACTAAATAAGAAAATGTTGATTAAAAAGGTCCAAATTTGTCAGATTTCTGTCATCATATACCATTCAAGGCCAGGTTAGACAGAGCCTTGGGTGACATAGTCTAGGGTGATGCATCCCTGCCCATGGCAGGAGGGTTGGAACTAGATGAACTGAAGGTTCTTTGCAACCCAAATTGTTCTATAACTGCTGTGCATTAATTGCCCAAGTGTGAGAGACGGATCATGTCAGGAAATTAAACCTCATCTCTGCTTTTCTTACTTTGTGTGTTATCTTTGTGAAACTCATACAGGAGTGGAAGGAGAAATACCAGCGTGGATCATTTGTGAGGGAAGGTGCTTTGGGCAATACAGGTTTTACTAAGGCCAGTTTGAGGTCCAGATTAGAAACGTTAAAAGTGTTAAGTATTTAAAAATGTTAAATGTTTAAGTGATTCTTTATTTAATATTGGGTCTGAATTTCTCTTCTGAAATTCAACTTTAAAATTTTCACTATAGCTGAAATTGCTTCTGTAACCCATTAAGAGGAAGAATAATAGGCCATTAAAGCTCTTCTGTCCCCCTACAGGTAAAATGACAATTTTTCTACAAAGGAAGATACTTTACTAATTTCTGGAGGAATAAGATGATATGGGGTTTTTTTAGTTGGTTTTGTTTTGTTTTGATTTGTTTTGGTTTTGTTTTGGTTTTTTTTTTTTTCCCTTCCCTGTAAGTTTAAAAAGGTAATACAGGGAAAATGAGGACTAATGGATGTTTTCTGTTTATTTCTAAATCTGTTGAGACGTCTGTTCCTTCTCCAAACTTTTATGAAATTGTATACTGAAGATTTTATAGTGGTAATGAATAATGATTGAAAGATATTTGACCTCTATGGCAATATGCAGATAATATATTATGAAGACATAAGGGCAGCTGCTCATAATAATTCCCATGTATTTGGTACATACGAAGAAGCCTAGCAGTTTAAGTGCACACTCCCATTAATCTCTTTGAAGTGAGGCAGAAGTATTTGCTGATCAACAGTGTCAAATCCTGCAAAGAAATCCAGTAGGATCAATTTCAGAGAATTTTTCTTGCTTCTAGCAGGAGGTCATCCATCAGGGCTCTAAGTCCTGTGTTGGTGGCTTGCCTTAAAATGAAGCCTGTCTGACAAGGATCCACAATTCTGTCAGCTGGCAGGTGGTAAAGAGGGTCTTTCTGCTGACTTTTCAGTCAATACTTTTAGAAAAAGGGAAGTTTGACATTAAGCATTTGTTTGCAAAAGCATTGGTTAAGCAATGCTCTTCTGTTTTCATCATACAAGTACATATTTTTGGGCCATTTTTAGATTATAAATGGTTCGGAGATTTCCTGCTGCTGCCTGATTCTTAGTGATTTTCTTGTTGCTCAGTTTCCCATCAGTGCTGCTTGTAAAACTGAGAGGGATTTTTTGAGAGGGTTGTCTAACTCGCCCTTTTTCTGGAGGGCCATTAGCCTAGCCTGCATGTTGGTTATTTCCTTTGTGAAAGTAGCCATTCCCTCACAGAAGGAAGTGCCTTTTTCTAACTTACAGAGAAAGCAACATGGGTGATGTTATGGGATGTAAAAGTTCAGTGGGTCATGACTTTGCTTCTTTGTGGAAAAGCATTCACAACTCTGCCTTCTTTGCTGGCCGTGACATAGGCTTACAGTTGCTTATGGGACTTTGGGGATATGGCAAGGCCTTTTCTGTTGAATTTCTGTGTAATTCCAAACAGTGTGAACTTTTCAAATCACTTGAGAAGTGCCCCAGATGGTGTGACATTCTGCTTCATGGGAAGATTTAAAAGTATTGCCTTTGCATAATTTCTGGTTAACTATTTCATTACACTTGAAATGGGAGAACACCAAAGCCAAGAACTCTGTTGACATTTTGGCGGTGCTTGTTTAACCTCCTAGTGCACAGGCTACATTTGTTGAAAAATATTATTCTTACCTTTGCAAATCATCAGTAATTAATTCCCTTGGAAATATCTGCTTCTGCACACAGCCAGCTTGGGAAGCCGCTGACAGATCATAGTTTTACATCAGGTGCTAACAAATTGATTATTAAATTTCATAACTAACTGATTCATAGCAACAATTTAATTTCTATACTTCTCTAATGTATTCACTGACTGTATTTGCAAATAGTTCAGAACATCTGGATTGCTTTGCTGCTTCTAATGGTGAATTGAACACAGCATAAGAGATGTGAATGACTTGCCCAGTGCAAGAGTTAGTAATGTTTCACAGACTTGGGAAATGCACATGATGTTAAACTGTGATCAGCTGGGATATTCACTATTAAGAATGTCCTTGTTAATTCTCTATGTTTTTTTTTTCTGATAAATAGTAGCTGCAGTTACCTGTACAGTGAGTTTTCTAGAACTAATGTACAGCTTGCAGTTAAAGCAGTGTATTCTGAGTCTCAGTCATGCTGTGAAGGATAAGAAATGGTGCTATGATGGAGCAGCTCATGTTAAAGTCCCAGTGTGTACTTAAATTGTAATGGTAGGCCATGTTAGCTAACTTGGTGTGATGTAAGTCACTGACTTGAAGGCAAGGTTTTGACTATACAGTGCTTACAGAGATATCAAATTGGAGTCACAGTTAGAAGGAGCAGTTTGGGTTAGAGTAAGCTCTAAAGAAAATTGTCCTTTGCTGCTGATATTTTTTGTTGGACTTAGCTGTGCCTTTGATGTAGAAATACAAACTATTTTAAACCAAGGGGGGATTTTTTTTCTTTAGGCTCAGGAGGAAGACTGATGCAGATTGTAGCAATGTTTTTAATGAACTTGTGAAATCGAGGTCATAGCTCTGCTATCACTTAAAATACTCCTGCCATAAAGCAAAGCTGTAGTGTCAGATATGTGGTGTGAATTGTCATGTATCTTAAAAATTTGGTTCCTGCATAATGATACATTCAGTGATACAGAGCTCTGCACCACTGAGATTAGAATCTGTCATTTGTGGCTGAAATTCATGACGATATGGTGGCTGTTACGTAGGTAATCTCATTAATTTCCTGGTGTGTAAATGTCCAGGTCACAAAAACTTAGATGACAATTTTCAGTAGTTGGACCTTTGTTAGCGGTCTGGTGAGAGACACCAATAGCTTAATGGACAGAGATCCAAATCTGAGAGGTGGTTCTTTCTGAGCTGAAATGAAGCACAACTGCAGTATCTGTTGATACAGTGTTTTAAGTTTCTCTTCTGTGGTGTTTTCTAGAGAAATCAGCTTTTAACCATTTAAAACTACTAATGCTAATTCAAATAAAGGAATTCTAAAAGGGAATCTGCTATTACCTTTTCAATATGCTATTAGTTTAAAATGCCTCTGTATTTATATTTCTTCACCGATTTTTCTAATAGAGTATTGTAAATACTATTAACTTCATGTTCCTCTTATTTTAATTACTTTTACTTTAAAAAGAAATTAGAATGAAATGTTTGAAAAATACAAATGTCATGAACAGGACTGAAGCATAATTTTCTTTTATAAAACCCAATTAAATGCCCTAACAATTTAAGAGTGACTACATTTTATAGTTTTATAATTCTGTAATTGTTTTTTAATTACTTGAGCTGACAGATTTAGGTATAGAGTGCATATTTTGCCTCTGGTAGTTATTGTGTAATTAGAATTAATGAAGGATACTACAATTTGGATAGGTAGAATATAGTTTTGGTTCATATCTGAGTTCTTTCTGTCTTATTGCGGTTGGTTACTTCACAGTGCTAATGACAACTATCAAATAGAATTAAGGTCTTTTAGAAAGTGCTATATTTGCTTTTGCAGGGAATGGTGATGGTATTTTTTGCATTACTGCTATACTCATATATTTCAGCTCTAATACAGGAGAATCTTATGCAAAAAATTGCACCTATGTTGAAGAAGCTTGTTCCTTTTTCCCAGCAGATTTGCAAATGTGTAAATTAATTATTGCTGGAGTTTTCATAAACTTTCAGAAGAGATGGTGAATCATCCAAAGTTTCCACACGTGCACATGAGAGAACCTTGCCTTTAAAAGGACAGTCACTCTTTGTCTGCAGTTTCTCTTGCGGGTGTAGTATGTATGTGAAGGTATAATGTGTATAAGTGTTACTGACCAAAAGGCAAATAAAAAATTCAGGACTTCAGAAAATGAGCTTCCCAGAGTACACAGATGTTTCATACTGCTTCTGAAGCTTTTTGTGCAGATTTTCCAAGTTGGCACACGTGCAGGTATTAGGTTGTTAACTTTGTGTTAAAGCAGACTACATTGGTAGCTTCCCAGCAGGTTTGAAGTTGAAATTTATTTTAATAAGGAAATACAGCCTACTGTTTATTTCAGTGCTTATGCAGCTGAAAAGGTACATCTGATTCCCCCAGAAATGTCTTTTTGAAGGCTGGGCTATCAAACTCTTGGGTTTTCAAACATGCCTGAAGGAATCTAATTACTTAGGTTTGTTTGACAACATGGGGCTTCATGTTTCACATTCTTTTCCAGAATTCCTTTTGCAGATGCTCAGAGTTGGAATATATGTGTCCTTCAAACATATAGGAAAAAGAACTGACTCTGGGTCTCTTGTCATCTTTTGTGTGTAGGGCTCCAAGGAAGTACTTGAAAAGAACAGAGGACAAGCAGCTGTTTTTCCTAGTTGTGCTTCATTTATTATCTTCACAATTAGAGTTTATGTTGGGTGGTTGATTTTGTATCATGGGATTTGCCCAGCTGCAGTAAAGATACAATAAGCTGGAATGGGCTAGACAAAGAAATGTGTTAATATTGTGATGTTAGGACATCACATGTACTAGTGCACTGTTAATGCAGGAAGGAAAGGTGTTTGTTTGGCCATCATTTTATGTGGCCTTTCTATTTAATTATATTATGGCCAGGGCTCCCAGATGCAGGCCCTCAAGTCTGAGGTTTACAGCTCGGGTACACTTGCTGAGGTCTGTGCGTCACACTAACTCAAGGACAAGAATACACTGTTGGTGCGAAGGTTGCCCCAGAGATGGAACAATCTAGCAAATGCAAACCCATCTGAGATCCGAGACCAGAGTCTTGTGTTTCATAAGGATTTCAACAAATACAAGAAAGGACAGAAAGGGTGTTTGTCCTTGATCTTGTTTTGGAGATTGGGAAGGCTTCAAGGTGTGTTGCATCCTGAGATTACAATGGAGACATCAAGGAATTTGAAGTTTTCTGGATCTGATTTTTGAGTGAGAGAGATATGTGACAGTCTAGGTTCTTTCTTACATTAGTTTGGTAGAATCTTACTCTTTGCAAAGTAAATTGGAATGCGTCAAGTTCCTTCATGGTAACAATTTGATTTAAACTGGGCTAGTGAGGTTCAGTGAGGAAGGATTCTGTTGCTCTCTTAGAACCTTAGAGAGGTTCTAATCTCTCCTATGTATTGTGTGCAGTTTTTCCACCAAAGATTGCAGCTTCTGGAGGATGTTTTTATTTTCCAACTCAGTCTTTTTCAACTTGTATTTTGACAGGTTACTGCGCAAACAGCAACAGTTTAAAACATGGGCATGCATCTTGTTGCATTGTGTCTTTATCTTTTAATCATTTTCCCCCTGCCAGTTGTGCAGATGCGTACCCCATATAAGAAAGTGACAGGAATTGCTCCTCCCTTAGGAGCAGTTTCTTTTTTAAATGCTCTAGAAGGAGCCTGTTTGCTGGATAGCAGTTGGGAGACCAGTGTTAGTGTTGAGCTATTTCTGGTGACCTGCCCATGCATATCAGCCAGCCATCCGCTAATCACTATTGTTGTGAATGTTCAGGACATACGGAGTTTGCTATGGTCCTTGAGGTGAGGAGTATTACCATTCTACTTGGTATTTTCGAGGGGAGAACCCATAGGGTCTTGCTCTGATGTCTTGAGATGATGTGTTGTAGTGGGCTAATTAGATTTGGATAGTGAGAAGCAAAAGTTAGAAAAACACTTTCTTCTCTCTCCTTCACCCATCCCTTTCCCCAGTCTCAGATTCGCCCCTTCATCCCAGCTCCTCTACTTTCCCCTATCCTGAGCAGGGCAGAAGGATGAGGAGTGGTGGTCAGCACACAGTATCTCCTCTCTGCTGTTTCTTCCTCCTCACACTTCTCACTGCAGCACTGGGTACCTCTGCCCCCTGCTCTGTGCCTGCAGCACCAGCTCTCCTCTTCTCCTTCTTCCACCATGCTGCTCATGCTGCTCTTTCACACTTTCTCCCCTCGTCCCTCTCTGCTGTATGGCCTTTCCCCTCTTCTTAAATACTTTTGCTTTCCCCAAGGTGCCACCAGCATGGCTGAGGGCTCCACTATGCCCAGCAATGGGGCTGCCACACAACTGGACGTGCGCACTGACAGGGAGCCCTCATGCCTGCACTGAGGCATGGCTGGCTGGCTCACATAGGAGTGCAATTACATGTATTTCATTGAGATTTCTGTCTCCTGACTCACTTCTCTCCAATACCCCTGGTTACCCAGGCCTCTCCATATCCTGATCTGCAATGCTGCTGTGTTTGGTGTTCCCTGGGTCTTGACAGAGGATGAGCTGGAGTCCACCTTCCAGGTGAACCACTTGGGACACTTCTATCTCGTCCAGCTCCTGGAAGATGTTTTACGCCGGTCATCTCCTGCTAGGGTGGTGGTGGTGTCCTCCGAATCACACAGGTTGGTGAAAGTTAGCTTTGATTTAGCTGAAACATTTAAGCCTGAGAGCACAGAATGGTTGCGGCAGAACTGAGACAGTTTTTGGAAATGAATGGCCTTGCTCTTGTAAAGCGTTTGCTTTTGAATAATCTTTTTAAAAATAGAAGCATTACTAATGCCTCTGGATGTTACTGGATTTGGCTCTGTCGCTGGATAAAGTGTGTTCTAGTTTTATAATGGTATGTAGATATTTTTTGATCATTCTTTGTATGAATGCAGATTTTCGCTGCATTTCAGAGCCCTCATTGATTTTGCAAGGAGATGGAATAATAATTGATCAAATCTGAATGGCATGACCCGTATTGATTTGTCATTCAACAACTTCAACATCTTACCAAGAAGAATGTGCAGTTATTTTAACAGGAGAAACAATGCAATTAAAAACTGCTAGATGAAATCCAATTGTTTTATAATGAGAAATCAGGGAATTCAATGCAGACATTAGCTGTATAATTGTAAAATGGGAAGTAGTGTAGTTAATACATATTAGAAATCTGGCCATGCCTTTTTTGGTGAGTTTTCTTAATTAAAATCTTAGATGCTCATCTTTTCTCCTGCCAGGAGAAGTACAGTTGGCAAAAGAGATGTTGGTGAGGTTTGCCTTATTGCAGACATGCTTGTGGCATTTGTGTTAATAACTGAAAAGGGGAATTTGATTTAAGTAAAGTTCCCTGTGCAAAATACATGCTGCAATTCTGAATTTTAGTGGGCACAAAACACTTACTGCCTTCCAATTTAGTTCAGGGTCTGCAGGATTAAAACTATAATGTCCAGCTTTAAACATTGCTGTTGATTTCTGTTTCACTTTTGGTCATGTGTAACAGCTCTAGCAAACCAAAAGGAAGAATGTGTAAGTGCTTTTTTATTTTTCCCCCCCTGCCTTCATATTTCTAAAATGTTTTAGTGACCCAGAATGAAGCTTATTTTTTTAATCATGTTTCCATAAAATGTAACCCCAGGGACCTGGTAGAGAGAGACCAGCCAAGGGTCGGACTGAAACCTTTATCACTTCCAAACACAGGGGCTTATGGTATAAATGACACACTGCAGATAGATTTACTTTTACCATTTTAAATTTATGATGGCTGAAATGAAAGGAAGCAATAGAAAATGCCAGTAATAATCCTCCCCAGTGTTAAAAGACATGAAATGTCTAGTAATTAGGTGGTAACAAAATCTGGACATCCTTATCTTTGCAAATCACACCAGGCTTGTGAAAGCAAGTAGCTGAGTCCTATGAGGAGTGAGGGAGGCTACTGCAGGGCAGGCAAGATAGCTCTAGAAATAAATCTGCCAACTCCAATCACTTGCCAGATGTGGAGGGCACAATGGGATACGTATAAATGAGTTGTTATTTAATAGGAGATTATGTTGAATTGTCAGCTGCTTGTTCCTCTTTTGTAAGTTTCCATCTCTGACAGTATTTTAAATGACATCTTTGTTTTTCACTGTATTAAGTGCTATCTGTAGCTAGACCACGCATCTCTGGATGTCTTTGTCTGTGTTTTCAAAATATTTTTGAAGTGCTCATTGCTAACTCAGTAACATCAGCCAAGGTTTATAGAAGGCCATCAAAAAATAATTACAGCCCATGTTTGAATAAAATGGTAAATGCAAGTAGTAAATTCCCCTTTTTCTAAGGGGTCCAATTTATGTATTATGGCATATCTTAACACTAACAGTTATTGTAAATAACTGTGCCCTTCCCTCTCTCCCCCCGCCCCCCCCCTCCCCCCCCCAGTCTATTTAATAGCAAGAAGTTGATGTAAGGAGTTAGTTTAGACATTAGGTATTATTGGGTAGTAGTACTTTCTGACCTACTTGAGAACTCTGAGCCTTAAACTATGTTGTAAAACAGAAGTGTTGGTATCTAATTACTTCCATAAACCTTGGCTGGATCTTTTCACTGGAGTCAAGACCCCCTGTTAGGGGAAAAATAAAGTCTCCAGTTTGGAGAAAATATTATACTAGACTGCTCCAAAGCAAAATATTTATTTGCCTCTCTGGTTCTTTGTTCATTTCTAGTTACTTCTCTGGATTCAGCACAAATGGATTCTGTTTAAATTAAGCTTTTGGGTACTTTAAGCACACCATATTAAAATCAGAATAATAAATAGTTGAGTTTCCTTCTGTATTTATTTCTGTGTTGTTAATTTGATTGTACAGCCCTTATCCTACTGAATTCAATGAGATTGCAGACATAAGTAAGATTGACTCACACAAGCACACTTGCAGGGTTGGATTCAAAATATGCCACCGTATTTCCATTATACAGTATTTTATTTATAGATTATTTTTGGTGTCGTGAATGATTACTTGAGGGATGAATATAGGAAATTCCTCCCAGAATAGTACCATTAATTTCAGAAATGTATTTTATCTAACTGAAAATAATGAAAAGAAATCTTGTTGTTGAAATTGAAGAGGCAATTCTGCAAAATACAGAACATCCTGGATTCCTCTTGAGTTCAAATACCATAGTTGCTTTTCTCTGAGTGTATTATAATTCTGCTCACAGAATGAATGTAGAAATTCCAGCTGATCTCTTCATTTCTGGGCACAAGATGCAAAATTAGTAAAGATATTTTAAAACATTTTTCTACTGTGTACTATAATTATGTTTATCCCTGTTCTCCCCAGCTGATTCTGAAAACTCTGAGTATTAAAAAGAGCTTGCTAAATCCATTTTATTTTTAGTAGCTCTTCTGAATAAAACATAGATCTGTAACTAAATGTAGTATTATTTTCAAATACTGTGATATACCAGTAAATGGATAAATCAAATTAGAAGAATTGGGGAGAAAAATGCTATATGGAAACTTCCTTTTCTTCATCTAAATGTCTTTAGAACATTCAGTACTTTGTTATTAAAAACAAAAAGAAAATTAAAAAAAAAAAAAGAAAAGAAACAAACAGCTGGTGTTTAATGACTCTGTCAGACCCAATTAAAAAACATCAACTAGTTACTTTGATTTGTGTTCAGCCATGCCATGGGTATACTTAAAAACATTATACTCTGCCAGAACTCATTTTGGCTTTGTTTACATTTATCTTTTAAACATATAAGACTATTGATGGCAAGTTACCAAGGTTATAACCCCTTTATATTCATCAATTTTTAATCTAAAAAAGAGGCTAAGAGGCAGTGAGACTCATCCATAGCTACTTGAACACTTAAATGAAAGTGTGCAGTATGTGAACGCTGGATGAAATAATCAAGGGAAGGGAAGAAAGGGAAATGAAAGGATGCTGGTTTTCTGTGCTCCTAATGCAGTTATTTTATCCTACATTATTTCCTCAAAGTTGATTGTGCTTTCATGGATCTATGGCAAAATCTTTTTTTGGATTTAAAATAAAATTATTTGTATGTTACACATGATGCCTTTAAATCATGAAATCCTTTTGTTATTTCAGTTTCTTAATAATTTACTTTGGATAATTATTCAATATCTTCTTGCCATATTATATGGTACTGTTCCCTGGGTCTCAGACAATTTCCAGTAGACACTTTTAACTGCTAAATGAGTTGTATCTGGCCAAGTTCTACTCTGTTGTCTACATTTTATGTTCTTTTTAATGACAGCAAAATTAACTCTATGGTATCTAAGGCATATTTACTGTTTTTTAGATTTACAGAAATTAAAGACTACTCTGGAAAACTCGATTTCAGCCTGCTTTCTCCATCTAAAAAGGAGTATTGGGCTATGTTGGCCTACAATCGTTCCAAGCTTTGCAATATACTGTTCTCCAATGAGCTGAACCGACGCCTTTCTCCCCATGGGGTGACGTCTAACTCAGTCCATCCTGGAAATATGATTTATTCCTCCATTCATCGTAACTGGTGGGTGTATACCCTGCTGTTTACCTTGGCTCGACCCTTCACCAAGTCCATGGTAAGTGAATCACAGTATTTTGCACATATTCATTTTTTCTAATCAGGGGAGTATAGTTATAAAAATCCAGATTTATGTATCTGCTTTAACCAATTGTCTTTTATTACTATGACCCTGATTTTAATTACAGAAAGTCATTAGTTCACATTAGTGAAGTGTTCTTAGAGAATTCTTCAGTCATTTTAGATCAACTTTGTCAGTCTTCAGTAAAGGTACCTTGTTAGATGGAATGCATGACTTCCTTGTTTGAATACATGATTTTCTCTGTGATTAAGGTAGTTGAACATCTTAGGTATAGGATACCTTAGAGTTATTTCTGTGCTCAGTATATGTAAAACATCAAAAAAATTGCTTTGGTTTTTAAGTGGAATACGTTTGACTGCATTTTTTATGTAAACAGATGCCTAGTTAAAAAAGATACTACAGCCATTATTAATGGCTAAGGGAAAGTGCCTTCAGTGGTAAAAGCACCTTCATTCATATTTAAAACTAAAAATAAAAACAAACCCCCAACAATTTGCTTGGTTCTTCCAAAGCACCAAAGGCAATGGGCGTTTTCCCTTTGTTTCCTTTGGAGTGGGACCAGGACATAATGAAAGACTGCACAGTTCTTTCATAACCAATAGTATAAGGCTTCATTAGATGAGAATTTGCAGCATCACCAGTTACTCTTTATCCCTTGAACCTCTGGCCCAGGTTATTTATCCTCTTTTTAGGCAGAGGATGACTGTTGCTTCATTGAGAACTGACTTCCTTTAACCTTTTTGACTATTTCTCATCCCTTATTCACTGACAAAGTAGGGTATTCCCCAAAGGGGAGCAGGGAGAGGGAGTCTCACCTGAATATTTGCAGCTACGAGTCAGGGAAATGAAAAGATTCATACCCCTGCAGAACTGATCTAGGCACAGCAATTTGTTCAAGTCCAAACCAGGCCCTTTTTGCAGAAGACTTCACAAGTGACAAGTAGTTATGTTGTAGCATAACTTCTGCTGAGCTGGGGATTCAGACCAATTAGCTTAATTTTAAAAAGAGCAGAGAAGAAACTGGTAAGGCAGAGGAATCCGTCCTTAAGTAGCTTAATCTACCACATAAGCTATAGCAGCTGGGCGAATCAGTGGTGGAACTTGCATGTGTACCCGCATAAAAAAGTTTGCTTGTAATTGTCATTTAGATAATGAAATTAATCTCAATTTTTACCATCTCAGTGTAAGTGGAAACAACATTTATAGTGTTCAACACTCTGCTTACACGTCCAAAAAAGAGCAGTTTCTTGGACAATGTTGGATCTCCAGTAAGACCCGTGGAGCAAAAATAAAAACACTCTAGTGTGGTACACTGGTAATATGTCGGTCAGGGGAGTCTTCACACCTCTAACTTCCACCTGCAGTCTGCAGGCTGTACATGTGCAGAACCTATTTATGTGCATGATATTGGTAAGTGAGCATTCTGGTGCCCTGGGACAAGTAATATCTTTCAACAGCATGTTTTTTTGACCAGGATCTTTAAAACCATGTCTCTGCTGTGTTAGAGATAGTTTGTAAAACAAATGCTTGAAGTTCTCCTGAGAATGGGTAAGTGAATGTATGCTATCAATGTCCCGTGAAAAGGATACAGCCTGTGGAACTTTATGAATTGTTAGTTTTATTTGCTCTGACGTGGCTTCACAAAGGAAACTTTTGTGTTTGTTGCTCAGAATAACCTCATCCTCTAAGGAAGAAAATTAACAATGAAGTTAATTTTGGATTCTTTAAAACAATTGATGAATTTATCTTTTTTTTTTTTTTCTAAATAGTAAACTATTTATTTATGGGTGGTACATAAAAAAGAATGCAAAATATCTGCACTGAATAATACCACACTCCAGTTCAAACCCAATCACTTCAGTATTTTGTGTTTGTTTGTATTTCACAGAGGTTTTTTGAATGTTGTGATGGAAGGTATGGAGGGTATGAGTGTGAGCATCAGCTTTATAGCTCATATTCTGATATGAATTCTAATGTTCTCCTGAACCTTACCAATGTTTTCATTGCCAGAAAAACTGTAAGAGTGCCCCTTCCTGGGTAGGCAAACTCTCTAAGCTGAAACTCCCTATATCATTAGTGTAAGAGTTTTTCTGTTTAAAGTTTTATAGGGAACAAATGATTTGCTGCTTCTCTCTTTTTTAGGGATTGCACTGTCACCAGCCTGGAACAGACTTTGTTGCAGATTTTGGGGGCTTCCTGTCAGTATTTCTATGGCAGCTCACCTGAGATTTTAGATGAAGTGTTTTTGTCAGAGTACTGGGTGTGTGTCTTAAGCTTAAAGCTGCAGTCCAAAGTTTGTGAACTGTGTGTTCCTGTATTTTGCAAGGATGTCTGCATTGCACAATGCAGCATGATGCAGCAGCATTTAAAGTAGCTGCATCTGAGCTGGGTCCGTAACTGGAATTAAGAGATCCATGTCAAGGTTGCGTGGAGAGAGGTAAGGTTTATCAGTTCAGGCAAGGTGACTTGCAGATATGCCTGTACCAGTTTTGATCTTTGAGGCAGTAGTTTTAGAGGCTGCAGCATTGTGGCACATGGAGAGCCTAATCCTTCTGGAGCAGGTTTGAAGCTCTTTGCTACATTTTGACCTGTAAAGACTCCTGGAGTCTGTGTAGTTGCATGCATATATATGTATATATATATGTAGACACACACACACAGAGTGCAGCTGGACATACTGGGTTATAACTGAGACCTTTCTGTGTTATTGTGAAAGCTGTTAATAAAAAAAATAATCACATCCTTAATTTGTATTTCATAAGAATAGACTTACTAGATGTTCTACAAGTGGTGGTTAGCTTAGAGTTTCAGATCTTTTGGTAACTTTGAAGCTAGAGAATTAGAAAATGCATTTGTTTCCCTACTATTTATTTCCAGAACAATGTAATTCTTACATTATCTCCTGGCTGCAAGTTGCTACTTCACACATTTGACTTAGTTGTCATCATTTTCTGTGGTACTTGTAAAATCATCTGTTTAACGTTCACTTACTAGAAATCATAACATTTAGTAATTATTTTATTTTATTTCCAACAAGGAAGAAATATACATTGTGTATCCAAAATGTATTTTTTTAATGTAGTTGTTCAGTTCTTGAGTGTTGAAAAGCTGCACTTTGGTTGACGAGGGTGTAGTATTTTCTTCAGAAATGTGTGCCTTTGCCTACTGTGAATCACTATCTTGGGGAGAGGCCATGGAGCTTCTGGCATGTGGCACTTGGGATATTCAGCATGACAGAATTTAGCTTAGGAAACACTGCCGGTAGCTGTTCAGTTTTAGCCGATTCCCTGAAGCATTGAATAGTCTAATATCACACTCTTATTTACCTGTTTGCTGTTATTTGCTGCAACTTTAGTGACTGAATTTCCGTAATTAGGACACTTTATGAAGTCAGGCTGTTTTAACTTAAAATCTGATTTTTCTAAAAGAACAAACATACGTAGGGTTTATATGTCTTTCAAGTGTGAGGTTTTTAGAAACTCAATTTTAGTCTCTTGTGTTAATGGTCATACCTTACTGCAAGAAATGCAACTCCACGTTTTACAAACCTGTTTTATGAGTGACTACAGCGTAAAAATTGTGTTATGTTTGTGCTGGTTATAGTGAACTCTTGTGTGGAATCACAGGGAGCTGTCTCGGCAGCTTTTGAAATGGCAGAATATTTAAATCACTGATGCTTATTAAGTAGAGCTGAAACTGGAAACTGAGACTATTCCTTTTTTTCCACCCACCTCTTTTTAAGATCTAAAATCTACAAGGATTTGCTAGACAGACATGGAGAACAAGTCTGGTTTTGTCATAAGCAGTAGTTGCAAGTAAATTACCATTTTATTATTGTAGTAACTGTAGCTCTACTAATGTTTAAAGGGCTTCTCTTTTACTTACCACTATATAGTTACTGAGTAAATTGGAGAAGCTTGTAGTATAATTAAATGTCAATTGAAACAAGTGCCCACTGTAAATAACAGTTTGGAAGAGAAGCTCTGAAAGTTACTGTGTAGGCCGTGCATATGCTTAGCTGGTTTGATCTAAGGGTTCAGGGTTCTACTCCTTAGGCTTTTTCTCAACTTCTTTTCTTTTTACCTCTCTCTTCTGTGCTCTTTTGCTCTTCTTTTCTCCTTCTGTCTCTCCTTTTCTCTCCTTAAAAGTTGTCTCTCGTGCAGTTTGACCAAGTTCTTTCTTTTGTTTTAAGTTAATGCTGTCATTCAGGACCCATCTGATTTGTTCATATTTACATACATGATTAAAATTAAATACATTTATTATAAGTTTGGAGCTTACACTGAGCATGCTATCTAGTGTCACCCCCCCGGTGATTTTGTGAGTGTACAATGGCATATAAAATTAGAAGCAGAGTGCCATTATTGCACACTTGTTATAGTCTTACATAGAGCCAAATATTTTTGTTGGCAGGTAACAGACCAGAAAGAATATCATGTGTTAGAGTAGCAAGAGCTTAACAGATGTTTCAGTGAACTGAGTTTTCAAATCCTTTTACATTAAGAAATGGCTGGAGTTTATAGAAGTTTTGAGACTATTGGGTTACATTTCCTGTTGCAGTGCAAAGCCAGCCATTGTGGTAGAGTTTTAGCAGATGTGTTACCCCCTTCTAATAGTTGGGAATAAAACATTGGTTTTCATACTGAAATATACATTACATCTAGAAGAGCTCAACCTGTCCCCTTTAAACAACCAGTAAGCTGCAGTAAGTCCATTCTGGCCTTAATTTTTCACTGTGTGAGAGACTAATACTTGAACTGCTCTTTGATCCTCCTCCCTTAAAGACAGTCGCTTTTCAGAATGGGATTTTGCATTTAAAGTATTTGCTATTGAGAATTATAAGGAAATTTTTTAAGGGCCCCAAAGTCCTTTGCATGTATTAGTCTTTCATAAAACAATGAATTGTCATTCTGGTATTATCCCAGGAGTGTTTTAGGTAGCTGACATGTATTGGAATGCTCATCTGGGCAGAAGGAAAACCCCCGTGCCTACAACTGCTTCACTGCTTTTACTTTTGCCACATGTTGGAAGTGTCTAAATTTACATTTCATATGATGATTTATGCTCACACGTAACATCAACTCAGAAATGCTATTCTGGCAAGAGATGAATCTGCATCTGTAAGAATGACTTTCCTTTACCTAGTGATCACATCTGTTTGATAAAAGCTCAAAAGAGACCCTGCAGTCTCATCATCTCTTTCTCCTCTGTTCTTTGCTAAAGAAGCTGGAATAACCCTTAGAGCTGAGGATAATATTCCCTCCTTGAGCAAACATTTCTTGCTGTCCGAAGATCTGTGTGGGCTGTGTTGAGTTGATGTTGGCTTCCATTACTGAATTCACAGTTTAGGCTGAATTTTGCCCTCAGCTGTGCATGTTCAGAGCAGTCATGAGCAGGGTGGGTATGTGTGCATTTCAGCATAGAATTTGTCTTGTATTTCATCCCTAAAACATTCCTGAAAATATAGTGAGGTTTCCTGAAAAGCAACAGGCAGTTGCTTTGAAAAGAAGCTCACAGTTTAGATTTGATCAAAATGGCAGTTTCTGTTCTCAAGTTGAGTATTGGGCAGAAAGTGAAAGAGGCTTCGAGAATGAAAGGGAATTAACTATCTACTAGATGTTAGCACTTGTTGTAGAGAGTGTATATATCACATATACCGTTCTCCTGTTTTATGGGTTAATGCCTGAAGTGTAAGTGTCAAGTGATGCTAAGCAACAGCTCTCTTTTTAACACACAGAACTTTCTAGTAACATGGAACGACAGTTATTTTATTGAACCCTGACAGTATATACTTCCTTGCAGAGTACTGTTTTTTAAAATTGATTTGGAAGTTGGGAAAAGGAAAGAAGGCGTTTGTGGAAGAATATTTTGGTTGGTTGTTACAGGATGGTAAAGAGATTCCTCCAAAATAGTTGTGAATCATTTTGGAAGAATGGGGCAGAAAATTCTTCTATTCACTTAGAATTTCTGTATCCTATTTAGTAATGAAATAAAATATAATCTAGTTTATTATCAAACTTACATTTAACTGATACATATTTTCACTTCCTGCTAAAATAAATGTAGCATGAAATATGAGGGCAAATTAAGTCTATTCTCTATAATCTACACCACAGGAATGGAAAGTCTTTGTGAAAACCCATCCAGGTGCCAAAGACCACAGCTCAGGATCTCAGTGTGCAAAGCAGTACTCAGCAGGAGCAATGGCCATGGTATTTGCTGTGTCCAGCACACCCCCATAGCTGTTTTTGAGGCAGCTCTGTTATGTCCTTCGTTTTGTGGAGGAAGTAAGGAATTTCTTTCTCTCCCCCTAGATCTTTGCAGCATTTCAGAATGTCCTGCCAAGTATGTGGGCTGCAAGGCAGGGAAACATTTGGTCCACAATGTTTTATATTACATGTAATTAAATTAGAATCTGAAATTAAAAAGTATGTTTCCCTATTTTCCAGCCTGGAAAATCCTTCTTGGATTAGAAAGCTATATATACACCTTGTGGAATGTCTGCCTACAGGTCTGAATTGCCCCAAAATGCTAATCTTCGTGCAACCTCACATCCAGTCCTGTCTTATACCTTATTGTCTCCTGCCTGAAACCTGAAGATTGGCCTCGTAGGTAGTTAACAGCAGAAAACATAATGTTGCTTTCTAAAATTTGCAGAAAGTCAGTCTTGCATTCCGTTTTTTTCATTTCTTGATCCAGATTCTTATACCCTCTAGAAACAGAACTCTTTATTGAATAACTGGGGAGTATCAGGTTCTTGGGTATAAGCTGCATTACAAATAAAATAGTGAGTGCTTAACAAAAGGTTTCAAAAGTAAATCCTTTTTATTTTTGCACTCTGGTATGATTCATCCATAATTTCTTTCTTGCCTGAAAGTCCCAGACTTTCCTTCACTGGACTTCTTTTCTTGCATTCTTTTGTATTCCTAAATTCTTGGGTTTTTCCTACTCTTATTCTTCCTCTTTCTCTCACCATCACTTGTAGAATTAAACATGGCTGAAGTGCTGTGGTGTCTCTGAGGTGTTTTGCAGCACTGATCTGCTCAGAATGTATTTGAGAAACCATAAGGAAGGAATTTTCTGTTGTATTACAACTGTTGAGGTCCTTTGGTGGCATGCGAGATGTTGCAATCTGACAGAAGCAGCTGAACAAGAGAGTTAGCTTTTATTTTGTCCCTTGACCTTCATTTTTTTAACGTCATAACTATACTTACTCTTAGGAATTTGCCCCATCCCTGTGGTGGTGTTGTTACGATCTTTCTCATAATGAAACATCTTTTGTTTTATTTGCTGCAAAAATTGATTATTTACTGCAATAATTGAAAACAAGTAAGGTATTGATTTTCCATGGGTAAAGATGACTAAAATTTAGAGCTGTGAGTTTGAAGAGATCTTTTTAGGTGATTAGGTAGTGAAATTCAGTACTTTCAAAATGCTTGCAAGTCTGAGTGTTTTTTTATTTATATGATTGTATTATTTTTGCTTACTGCTGTACAAGTATTCTAGTTTTCAAAGTCAGGCATTACAAACAGATGTGAAAGTAGGATAAAAATTTAAAGTTTGTGGGGAAAAAAAGGCTTCTCATGGGGATCTGTATTTTCGCACTGCTCTGAAAAACTATTTTCTTTTTGGTTTTTTCCCTGGGTTTTTTTCATGGAAGAAAATCACTATTAGAAGTACTAGATAATACTCTGGACTGATATGTATGCTGTCTTGGCCTCCCTTCCTTCTCTTGACTGATTACAAATATGTTCTTCTCTCTCAAAAGTAGGTCTGTGCTATTTTGCCGCATAGATCTAATGTTAAACTCTGGCTATGGACAGGTTTGCGACACTTCTGCAAGACACGCACAAAAAAGTATTCCTTGTGTACTTTTCATAAATCTAATGTTTTTTGACAAGCGTTGCTAAGAAAACAGCAAAGCATTTATCATATAGCTCTGTTAAAAATAATATATTGGGGAAGAGTATATAAGGGAAACACACAGTGAGGAACTTTTCTGAATGTATTACATACTTGAGTTACATAAACTACGAAGAAAATGTATATGTGCGTATTTGTTTCTACCTTTAGCTAGCAACAATAACCATAGCTGGGAATAATCTAGGTTAAAATTTAGTGTTTTCCTGTATTAAACAGTCAATTGAACTTAAATCTCTTGAAGATCTTTTTAAAAACTAAAATGGATTGCCTCTGGGTTTCGTTTTTTTTTTTTGTGCATTTATTTAGTGCTAATGCAAACGCATGGCTGTTAACTGGAGAACATGGCAGCTATGGTCTAAAACAGTTTTATGGTATATGCCAGCCTAGGTCGTCTTAATGTATCTCTGAAGGTAGCAATACTTGCCTTTGCTACTGGTCTTCTTTCACCCACTCTTAAACAGGCTCCAGATTATGCTGCTATACAGTTACATTGATAATTTTAAGAAGATCCGGTAAATAAAAGGGATTTTCATGGAATGATTCTGTACTTTTTGCCTAATAGGGGTTTAATCTTTGATGACTTTGTAGCCTAGGTAGCAATAAGAATTGGTGGCTGAAAGTACAGCTGAGGAACAAGTGCAAGTGTGCCCGGAAGTCCTCCATTGCCTTTTGCTTTGTTGCAGGGCCCTCTGCATGCCATCAGAACACCTCAGAGCCGTGTGGGTGCCTTTCACTGCACGCCAGAGCCCTGCGGTTACAGTGCTGCGTGTGAAGCAACCCAACCTTGCTGGTGGCTGCACAGTTTCTCATTTGTGTGCCTGAGCAAGGTCACTTAGACAGTTTGTTGTAAATAACGCAGTAACATCCAGGGCTCCTTAGTTACCAGCTAACACATAAATCACAGGATTATTCATTTTCTTTAATAACAAGAGTAATAGAGGTAACGTTTTTATGAATGAGATAACTGTAGTCAAAAGCAGAGTCAGTGCACTGTAGTTCATTTATAATAATCCAGTGATCTGTTGCTAGGATTCTAGGAAGATAGTTTCAAATATTCACAGTAATAGAACTTGAGGGTTTAGCTAACTGTGAGTTTCTAATAACTTTTTATAAAAAAGGGTAATCCCTAAAACCTCTTTTTAAATAATGGTTTTCAACTTTTTGGACAGACATAGATAGGGCGTAGTATAGCTAGAAAATAAATTAAGCACAGACAAACACAAGTTATACACGACACTTCAACTGAACCACATTTTCAGCCCTTGAAATTATGGTGCTTTGAGAGATATGAATTGTGAAAACCAAATCCCATGATGGTTAAGATGTAAGGCAGTAAATTGGGGTTCCTTTTCAAACTGTTGCTATCTAACAAATCATCGAAGCTGTGAGAAGACCTTAATAATAGAATGGTGGGAAGTTAGGAATAAATAGCTGTAAAAAGTAGTTGTGCTTCATTAGTGTGCTTTTCACTTTCACAGTTATATTCTCGTAAATCAAGTTTCTTAGTGAGTTCAGAGTCCAAGAACTGAAACATTTTTGGCTATGTTATTTTTTATTTTAAATGAAAATCTGCTGTTTATTTCTTAAATGATGAGGAATTAAATTCAAATTCTTGCTATATCACCAAACTCTGAACTGAGGTCTTCTTGTCTCTGTCACTTGACGTGGAAAGTAGGCAGTAATTCGTCTTCGGTTTCATCGTAGTTCTTTCTTCCTTGTGTTAATATGTGCATATACATACTTGCTGATACTATGCCTTCTAGTTAGCTCTTTAGGAATTACAACTGCTAATCCACACATCTAAATTTCAGCAAAAAGCAATGTTTCTGGACAAAGTCTAGTTTTTGTTTCTTTGACATCTAGAAGTTAAAATTCTATTTAAGGCGGTAAAAGATTATGAAATACAATTCCATAATTGAACATTGTTACCCTCTATCATTTGTGAGCATAACTCACAGAGAAATATAAATTTTGCGGATTCTAGAACATGTTTTATCTTTCTGTACATTTTTTTGAAGTTGCTATTTATGAATGGACAGATGTTCAGGAAACCCCAAGCTTTTATTGGCTATATTTAGAGTAGACGAAATACCAAATTGTTTAAAAAAGAATACAGTGTAGATCCTATTTTATGGAACTGTCATTTAAATACTATTTCTTAAATGGTGCATGTAGTTACATTAATGTTCCCCTAGAACTCTTTGGATATCTGAGATGCTTTATCATAACACGGTCTTTTCATTTCTCTCTACATCATCTTTGAAGAGGTGCCATACCACTTTAAACAGTTCACCAATCAGTTTCATATGATGGATCCTCTTTAATCATTTACATTCAGAGAAAGTCAATTATTCCTTAAGAAGCCAAAGTAATCTAACGGAATGTATAGTGTTTGTGCAGCTGGATATCTTACTTATTTGAAATTCTCAGGGAAATCTCTTCTGACTTTACAAAAAAGATGGAAGAGTAAACAGTAAGAGTGTTCAAGTAATCTGACCTAGAAGGCCCCTTCTTTTAGAGCAAAGTCATTAAAAAAATGTATTGGCAAGGTCCAAAAATAATACAGTATATCAAATGCAGAGAACTACATAATGTTTTTTCAGTATTCTCACTATTTTTAGATATAAATGTGTATATGTACCTATCTATATAAATGGAAAATATAGGTTTTTTTAATATATTTGATATTCCTAAATAGGCAAACACAATGAGTCTGTTTTCCTGAAAAAGTGATTCATCTGTTTGTTTTTCGCATGTGACATGTCATTCATCATCATGTTGGCATTCCTTGGACTTGATAACTGCCTAACTGAATTATCATCCCTAAAACTTCCTTCCAGGAAAGCTATTGAAAATGTACATGTATGTATAGAAACTTCATATTTCTAGGTTTTTTCTAGTGGGAGGTATCCCACTGTGATGCTAATAATATTCCTAGTTCTTGTGAGCTCTTTACCCCAAGGTTTACTATATGTATGTAGGTATCTATTTTTTTCTCCTGAGGAAAATATGAGGGAACTTACTGGGTTGGGTTTGTGGATTTTGGGGGTGTTTTTTTTGGGTTGTGGGTATGAGTGTGGTAATATTTTTTTTCTTTCTCTAAAGGCAAGACTCAAACTGCAGGATGCTCCTTGGCCAGCTTGGAGCATTGACTAGATTTCCATGTGGAGGGAAATAGGTCTGTGGTTGATGAGACTGTCTTGGGAAGTGTGTTTACTTTTTCCACTGGATATTCAATAGTATTTTGTAGTTTAGTAGCTTCCATTGTATATCAATGAGAGTTATTGAAAAACCCAGAGTTAGATACTGCTCAAATCCTGAATTTCTTTCCACTGTACTAATATTTTTCCTGTTCCCATGCCTTATTTCTAGGTAAGTATAGGTAAGAGTTTCTGAAGAAGGAGAAGATGGAGAGAATATGTTCCAGAAAAATTAATGAAAACAAAAAAGTTGCCCTGAATTTTGTGTAGGTTTTATTGCCAGTACCGGTGTGAGATCATGTGTCTTTCTGCCTCTCCTCTTTCTTTTCTTAATCTACTGTATTAGTCCTGTAGTTTCTCACCTTTCTCAAACAAGGAAGAGAGCACAAATATATTATTGTGTATTAAATACCTTCGAGGTAATGTCTTGAAGAATTGTTTTAAATATTTATCTGATTCAAGAATTATATTCAGAATAGAAGAGGAAGTTTTGGCAAAAAAGGAACTTGAATCCATTTGCCAGTTGAAATATTAAAATGGTTCCATGTTTTGTTATGTGTTACATGGACTGAGTTTGTATGATTTATTTCTGATAAAGTAGCATAATGTACTCATTCTCTTTCAGGGAGGAAAGTAAGCATAATACTGAATTTATCATGCTTAGTTCAGTGTGAAAAAACACAGCAAATGATGCAGTACTTATTAGTTTTGCAATCATCTGAACAAGGATTTGTAATCAGATAATTTCCAAATTTACTTAGTTTTTAAATTTTCCTTTGAGGCTTAAAATATCTGAGTCATTTGGATTTTTTTCAACCTCTTATTTCACTGTTTCTAGGAGGTTTTTAGATTAGTAGCATCAATCGTTTTTTAGCAAGAAGGATGACAGTAAATATAAACATCATACGTCTATCCATTATTTGGATGACAACAATGTTTTTACAGTTATTAAATATCACTATGGATGTAGCACAGTCTGTGCATGCCAAAAAAAGAAAAATGTATATATAAATAATATATGCGAGTTAGTTGAGGAATTTTAGTAATTGTAAAAGCATCGCATTGAAATGAGATGAAGATAGCAATGTTGGATGATGCATCTTATATAAAAGAGAATTAATTTTTGAGATATAGAGAGAATTATTTGTTTTGAAACACAAGATCTACTTGTTTTTGTATGCAGGATAGATCTGCTAGTGCTCTGGATTTATATCTGTTATGGCAGTACTGTCTTAAGATTTGACATTTCCAGAAATGGAGTTTTCATGCATGTGCTGCTTCTGTGGGTGGTACTCTCAACTTTCATGCGTTTAAGATGGATATTGCTGTTAATTCAGAATAGTAATAGTGTAAAGTAGGCATAGGAGTTGAAACGTGCTGTGAGGGTTTTTTTAATGTTTGATCACACCTCTGCTAATTTCTTTTGTTTCTAATAGATGGCTGTGAATATACAAATGGCTGGTGAGTCTCCTAACTGGTTATGAAAGTATTTACTGTAGTGTAGAGTTCCAGACTACACAGAAGGAGCACATTTGAAAATCCTTCTGCTGAATTGGCATGTTCTGACTGATTTCTGTTTAAATGCTATAACCATCATTATGTATAAAACATTGAAGAACATTTCAAATTTACAATCTAGAGCATAAGAATACTTGGAAATACTGGGATTAGTTTTCACTTAAATTCAACACTTCTGGTGTTTTTCTTAGAGCTACCTTGTCTGTCACTGTAATCTATTAATGAATTTAATTACATTTTTTTCATTTTGCTACAAAATTGGAAACACTGTTTCTTTCTTCTGAGCAGCATTACTATTAAAATGTTGTCCTGAAATGTCAAACTTACATTATGATGAATACTACCAGTAGAAGAAAACTAGTTTAGCACATCAAATTAAACAACTGTCTTGGCAATTTTTTATGATAATGACTTCGTAACAGTGTCATTTAGAATCTGATTGTCTACTCATGTCGAATAGCTCATCCAATCTCAAATAGTGCTGTTGATGTAGAATCAGAATAGTTAGGGTTGGAAAGGACCTTAAGATCATTTAGTTCCAACCCCTCTGACAGGGGCAGGGACATATCCCACTAAACCATGCCACCCAAGGCTCTGTGCAACCTGGCCTTGAACACCGCCAGTGATGGAGCATTCACAATTTCCCTGGGCAGCCCATTCCAGTGCCTCACCACCCTTACAGGAAAGAATTTCTTCCTCATGTCTAATCTAAACTTCCCCTGTTTAAGTTTGAACCCATTACCCCTTCTCCTCTCGCTATAGTTCCTCATGAAGAGTCCCTCGCCACCATCCCTATAGGCCCCCTTCAGATATCGGAAGGCTGCTATGAGATCTCCACACAGCCTTCTCTTCTCCAGGCTGAACAGACCCAACTTTCTCAGCCTATCTTCATATGGGAGGTGCTCCAGTCCCCTGATCATCCTTGTGGCCCTCCTTTGGACTTGTCCCAACCGTTCCATGTCCTTTTTACGTTGAGGACACCAGAACTGCACACAATACTCCAAGTGAGGTCTCACAAGAGCAGAGTAGAGGGGCAGGATCACCTCCCTCGACCTGCTAGTCACACTTCTTTTGATACAGCCCAGGATACGGTTGACTTTCTGGGCTTCAAGTGCACACTGCCGCCTCATGTTCATTTTCTCATCAACCAACACCCCCAAGTCCTTTTCCGCAGGACTGCTCTGAATCTCTTCTCTGCCCAACCTGTAGCTGTGCCTGGGATTGCACTGACCCAGGTGGAGGACCTTGCATTTGGCATGGTTAAACTTCATCAGGTTGGCATCAGCCCACCTCACAAAAATGTCAAGGTCCCTCTGGATGGCATTCCTTCCCTCCAACATATCAACCGAACCACACAGCTTGGTGCCATCAGCAAACTTGCTGAGGGCGCACTCAATCCCACTGTCCATGTCACTGACAAAGATGCTGAACAAGATCGGTCCCAACACCGATCCCTGAGGGACACCACTCGTTACTGGTCTCCAGCTGGACATTGTGCCGTTGAGCACTACTCTTTGCATGCAGCCATCCGTCCAGTTCTTTATCCTCCTAGTGGTCCACCTATCAAATTGATGTCTCTCCAACTTAGAGACAAGGATGTCGTGTGAGACAGTGTCAAGCGCTTTGCAGAAGTCCAGGTAGATGACATCAACTGCTCTACCTCTGTCCATCAGTTCCGTAGCCCCATCATAGAAGGCTAGCAGATTGGTCAGGCAGGATTTCCCCTTAGTGAAGCCATGCTGGCTGTCACCAACCACCTTGTTGTTTTTCATGTGCCTCAGCATGCCTTTCAGGTGAATCTGCTGCAAGATTTTGCCAGGCACAGAGGTGAGACTGACTGGTCTGTAGTTCCCTGGCTCATCCATTTTCCCCTTCTTGAAAATGGGGGTTGTATTCCCCTTTTTCCAGTCATCGGGAACTTCACCTGACTGCCATGATTTTTCAAATATGATGGACAGTAGCTTAGCAACTTCACTTGCCAGCTCCTTCAGGACCCGCAGATGGATTTCATCAGGTCCCATGGACTTGTATACGTTGAGGTTCCTAAGATGGTCTCGAACCAGTTCCTCTCCTACAATGTGCCCAGGGTCTTCATTCTCACAGTCCCTGCGTCTGCCTTCCAAGACTTGGGTGGTGTGGTCAGAGCATTTGCCGGTGAAGACTGAAGCAAAGAGGTTGTTAAGAACCTCAGCCTTCTCCAAATCCAGGGTAGCCAGTTCTCCCGATAGCTTCTGGAGAGGGCTCACGTTGTCCCTAGTCTGCCTTTTATTTGCAATGTACCTATAGAATCCCTTCCTGTTATCCTTAATATCCCTAGCCAAGTGTAATTCTAGGTGGGCCTTAGCTTTCCTAACCTGATCCCTAGCTTCCCGAACAACATCCCTGCATTCTTCCCAGGCTGCCTGTCCTTGCTTCCACCTTTTATAAGCCTCTTTTTTCCTTTGAATTTTCCTCAGCAGCTCCTTATCCATCTAAGGAGGTCTCCTGGCCCTACTGCTGCACTTCTTTCTAGTTGGGATGTATTGCTCCTGAGCTTGCAGCAGGTGATCCTTGAATATCAACGAAGAGTCTTGGGCCCCCCTGCCCTCTGCAGCTATATCCCATGGAATCTTACTGAGCAGGTTCCAGAAGAGGCCAGAGTCTGCTCTCTTGAAGCCCAGGACAGTGAGCTTGCTGCACACTCTTCTCACTGTCCTGAGGATCTCAAATTTGACCATCTCATGATCGCTGCAATCAAGGCTGCCCTGGAGCATCACATTTCCCACCAGCTCTTCCCTGTTGGTGAGAACAAGGTCAAGCATGGCACCTCTCCTTGTCGGCTCCTCTATTACTTGCAGAATTAAGCTGTCTTCCACACAATTGAGGAACTTCCTGGATTGCTTGTGCGGGGCCATACCATCCCTCCAACAGATATCAGGGTGGTTGAAGTCCCCCATGAGAACAAGGGCCTGTGAGCGTGAGGCTGTTCCTATCTGTCTATAGAGCGCTTCATCCACTTAGTCCTCTTGGTCAGGCGGTCTGTAACAGATCCCCACAATGATGTCTCCCATCGCTGTTCTCCCTTTCAGCCTGACCCACAAACTCTCTGTCGACTGCACACCTGTCCCCCGGCACAGTTCCATACTCTCCAGCCTATCCCTAACATAAATAGCAACTCCCCCTCCCCGCCTACCAGGCCTGTCTCTCCTAAAGAGCCTGTAAGCTTCCATTCCAACACACCAGTCATAGGAGCCATCCCACCATGTTTCTGTGATGCCTATGATATCATACGCCCGTAGACGTGCACACATCTCTAATTCCTCTTGTTTGTTCCCCATGCTACGAGCATGTATAGGGACATCTGAGCCGAGCTCCAATTGAAGCTGGCTCATTGGCTGGAGCAGCTGGAATATCTCTACATTGCTCTGAACGTTTACTAGAGGTGCTGGCAAGTGCCTGGGTGTGTTGGGATGGAATGATGCCCCCCTCCCCCAGCACATCTAGTTTAAAGCATCCTTGACCAGTCTGGCAAGCCTCCTACCAAATCCACTCTTCCCTTTCTTTGTCAGACCAGCTCCACCAGGTCCCAGTAGACCTGGCCTACTAAATTGAGTCCCATGTTCAAGGTACCCAAACCCCTGATTATAGCACCAGCCTTCTAACCATTTATTAAGCTGGCCAATCCTCCTAGCCTTTTTGAGGTCCTGCCCTGTATCCTGGAGAGTTGACGAAAAGACAATCTGCGCTCCAGAGCCCCTAACTTCCTCTCCCAGAGCCCTGTAGTCCTTTATGTTCTCCGGGTTACTTCTATCTATATCAGTAGCACCCACATGGATCACTAGAAGTGGGTAATAGTCAGTGGGAGTGTGAATTGTGGACCAGATGCATGATCTGCAAAGTGTTACTAGATGTCTTGGTGCTCCGTGCCCAGTATTGAAGAGACCACTTCCCACTGCAGAGCAGTGTTGTTCCTATGCAGGAAAGGAATCTTCCTATTGCTGTTCTCCTAAGCAAAGGCCCTGGGTATCAGTACAGTTGGGGGGGTAGGCTTGAAGTCTTGAAGTGGTTTGACATATGAAAAGATCCTCCATACTTCCCCTTGTGGAGATCTGAAATACATACTCAGAGATGGAATAGACTTCGTCTATTTGCTTTAAGATTTTATGTGTATGAATATATTTGTAGTCTATTGTCCTCTGTTTTGGGAGATTTTTGTGACTTCTTCCCAAGCATGTATTTTGAATGACTTCCAAACTAACTGCATAAGTGTCAGCACTGCATGTCAAGAATAAGCAAATGAAAGCTTGTTCCATACTTGTCATTTGTTGTCAGACACAGTTGGTTTGGCATTTCCACCAAGTTCATTTGTTTCAGTAAATGCTGTAAGAGTTACAACCATGCTTTTTCAAACTTCTCTGAATTGATCTGCTTAGGTGAGATAAATGAATTACCAATTTTCTTTGTTATCCACTAAGATGAATTTACTTTTGAGGCTTCTTAGTGGCCTGGGTATTTTTTAAGCTGTAAAATGAGACTTGGCGTCTAAGTGATACCGTCTTCCCGTGGAGACAGTCTGTAAAGCTACTGCAGAATACAGATATGTGGACTTTTCAAGGCTGAAAGTAGAATTATTGTGAACTAAGTTGTACTCTTTAATGATTCTCATGCTTTTGACCATGCTTCTGTTACCTTGTCTGTGGCTTCTGTCCAAGACTCTTTATTTTGCTGTTTGTTAACTGATAACAGCTGAAAATGGCAAGGTCAGCGGTGTTAATGTATGCTCACTTCCCACTTTACCGGGTAATGGTTGGCTAAAGGCTATTTAATCTACTATATTATATTCATTCAAGTACAACCAAAAAAATTGCCTAGCCTTTTTCTTGCTTTCTGAATATTAAACAAGGTATTTTAAAACTTTATACAGGTATTTAAACTAAAACCTTTATGCAAAACTTTAGGTTATTTTCTCAGCCATGACATGCTCGAAGACAACACATGCTGTAGTTGAACAAAATACATGCTTTAGATAACCATGTGAGTGTGATTTTCAGGAGGTAAAAATAAAATTAGAAAAAAGTTAAAAGAAATGTTTCACCATAAACATTTTAGATATTTGTAACTATATGTTATGGCCAAGTTAATTAAATAAAATATTGAGGGGTAAATCACAGAGTTTTCTGCAAAAAGAGCAAAATTTGAAGATGGTTACTTGTTTTTGTTTTGTTTTTTGTTTTTTGTTTTTTTTTTTTCTGATGATTGTTTATGGTCAAAATCTAAATTGTTCATAAATGCCCACACAGAAAAAAATATTCTGCTTGTGTTCACTGTGTGAAGAGTTAAAATGTTCACAGTTTGTGTTTAGATGAAAGAATGCTTTTATTTGAGATGATCAGATGTAATAGAATTAAGTGAAGAATTTGCTGTTTCTTCTGAATTCGCAGATGATGACAGTTTTCCTAAACATTTATACTGCTGGGCTTAAACCATGACACTTACCAATAGAAGAAGTGTATTTTGAATGTATTCAGAGAAAAATGTATTCAGTTTTCTTAACTATCCTTTTTTAATTTTATTATGTAAATATCTAGAGTAATGATTCTCAGATTACTGTAATCAAGTCCTTAGATTTCAGGCTATAGGAATCTCTAGTCTCACAGGTGACTGCTTCCAGAATTTCCAAGTGTGGTCATAAATAGAGTGATGGAGGCTATTTTCCAGTTTTCATTGCAGTGAACCTTAATGGGTCCCAACTAAGTATGTTTACATACGTGCTTACATTTCCCACCATGTTTTGTGAAACCCATACCGTGACTTACAGTGACAGGTATGCACTGTTTAATTCTTCCTTTTATCTACACACTTTTGAACTATGAATTATATCAATCCTTAAATCTTTGTTTGTTTTAGAGATGGTTTCTTTTTTTTTTTTTTCCCTCTTGGTACACCATATATGCACTAGCAAGTGCTAGCAGTTTCAGCTGCATTTAAGGAAATATTGTTGTAAGGCTTTTATGTGCTGTACTTCAATCAGCTAGTGCCAGCAGTATCCCAATAGAAAGACCCTCAACAGACCATTTTCAGCATTTTGCTGCAATTAAACTCCTCTGGTTTTAGCCCTCAGGCAATTTAGTACCTTTTTACATATGCACATTATGAACTTTTGACCAGGGCCTGGTAGTCATATATTAGATAGCAGCTTTTGAAAGCAGACTTAACAAGTTCCTCAGAGTATTACAGTCGGAGTCAGTTGTGGAAAAGGTAATTTAACCAACTTGCAGTGAGGCCATTCAGAATCTTACTGATGATCCTAAATATGTCTTTTTTTTTTCTCTTGTTTCCTCTGGAAGCTGGTAGCAAGAGCTCTCAAAGAATGTGATTGATCTTTTATTCAGTAGCTAACGAGGGCTGTGATTCTATTAGTGCTCTACAAGGCAAGGGAACAGTGATTTAATGAAGTGTCTAGTGAGCTGGTCATAGATTTATCCTGTTGTCTCTAATTTGCAGTGCCGTTGTGAGTGTAAAAGAAACTGCACTCACACTGCCATTAGGCAGGTATTTCCTTAGTAAATTGTTGTAAGGTCAGGTGTAGTTATCTTGGAAAAGGCAATGCCTTACCTCCTCAATGTCTCAAGATGACAGCCGCTGTGCTGAGCACTCACTGAAGCGGAAACATGAAGATCAGAGGTCCGTCTCCAAGTCCCCCTTAGCTGATGCAGGAGCAGATGAACTGCCAAGTAGGACTAATAGAGTCATAATTGGCGATTAGAACTGGAAAGGTGCAATAACGTCTTAATACAAACTGGCTTATATTATAGTTAGTGTCAGTTGTTGTAAAGTTGCATGGTGGCCTGAACCAGTTACACTTCTTTTTTTAATTTTCAAAAAATGAGGCAAGGCATCTTAATAGTTGCAGTGCAGCAAAAATATAAGAACATCAAAACTTGAGTTACTTTAAAGTGACATTAATGTTTTCAATACATTTACTTTGGCATGTAACCTGTCGGTCTTAATCAGAAAAGATGCCATAAAATTTGACATAGAACTGCAGATAAAATAATCTCATAAATATGCTTTTGTTTTCACTTAATTAGTGCTAAATAGTGGATTTTATTTCTGTCTACTGAAGGTCACTGAATTTTTTGTTCAATTTGTCTTTGCTAACTTGACGTTATTTTGATGATGCCGGTGATGTTGCAAATCTGGTTTTCACTGTTATTCTTTTCACAAACCTCTGAATCCAAGTTAGCCAAAGCAACCATTTTTAGGAGGAAGTTATCTTTGCATGAATTGCTTGATAACTTAAGAAGGAAGTTATGGCATCTGTTGCCAGGAAGTTCAGTGCTACCATTTCAATTAAAAAGCAATATTGAAAAATAAGGAAGCAGATGTGATATGTGTAGATCTTTCTTAATTGGTGTAAAACAGTCAATAAATGAATGAATCATCTGGAGATTTCTGTGGTAGCTGCAGAATTGCCATGTGCAAAAATGGTCAAAGCTGTCATTCAGAGGGGAGGAAATCAGAGAAGAGATTCTGGGAGCATTAGTCCAGATTTGTTAATGTGTTAAGTCACAAGTCTAACTGGGATCTCAGCCTCATGTTCCAGGCTCTGTGCATGCAGATAAAAGAAAGTTTCTGATGCAAAATGCATCAAAACTGTTTTAAGGGAAACTGCTAAAATCTCCGATACAGCAGATAAAACTTGCACCATGTCAAACATTGATAGCAAGAGACAGGATCACAATAACTTGTGTCCTTATATAATTACAGCACATGCATCACTGAATATTTGCCATGTGCTCAGATGGATGATTTTGTTTTTGCAAAATAAAAATATTTTCAGTTGTATGAGCCCTTGAACCCCTGTGAACTTGACACCCTCTGGGATGTCATCTGGGATCTCTGTTAAATATACAGATGCAATTAGTCTAGAAAAAGAGTTATTGGGCTTTTAAATGAACAGCAAGAGGATTTAAAACAGTAAGCTAAACTTTCTAATTTCCTAATATTGACACTTGTGTCTCTCACAATCTTATTATAGTATTATTCTCTGCTGATCTACCATTTCATCAAAAAGTCTACAATGGAACTAAAAATCTAAGCCTTTTAGCCCATAGATCGTTGCACTTGGTAAATGGCTTATTGTAGATTAGATAATGTGGTTCATAGCACATACAAATCAATAAAAGGCTAGTCCAAACGTAGTAAAGTGCTCTCAGTCTGATTCTTTTTATTAAGTATATCTGCCATGAGCAAAGTGAAAATTTTAAGGTTTTTTTGCTTAACTTGATACAAGAAAAAGACATTGCTTCAATTTCTGTATGTTTATTTTCATTCTTAGAGAAGATCTGTCTCATAGAATTTAGTTTTATTTAAATAAAAATGAAATATGGTGTATAAAAAATGATAAAATTTATGTATCAGCAAAATTTAGAGCCCCATGGTTAGATGTTCCCATTCATATCCCACTGTAGAAATGAATGACTAGGATCTCACACCTGTCAGATATTCAGTGGTCTCTCTGAAATAAATACTTCTAGTTTACAAAAAAATCATCAGCACAAATTGGCAACTTCAGTAACGAATGGAGGTGGAGAATGCTTTCATTTGGGAGAATTGTCAAAGAAATATTTTGAAGACAGAATGTGTGATAAGATACCCCAAAAGCAGTGGCCTTTTTATCTACGTCAGTCTGTACCAAGATTCGCATTTAATCCTACAAACACTATATGGTTAAATTAAAAGTTGATATGTGAAATGAGACAAACTAAGGCAATAATGCCACTTAGTTGGTTAACAGATTTCTAGGTTAGCTGTGCATAGCAGAGGAAGGGGAAGGTTGCTGCTCTGTCAGAGGTGGCTTTCATCTGTCCCTCACAGCTGGAAAGGTATCTTTGCAAGCATGCAGCAAGAACAGTGCTTTTGTACAGAGATGTCTGTATAGCATGTTAAAATGTCTGCTCAGCCTTCTCTATACTGTCCATGTTAAGTTTTCTCTGAGAAATTCTGTGACACATGGAAAGAGTGAATTAGAAGGTTGCTATAACAATCTGAATTGATGGTATGGTTCTCCTTTCTGTCTTACCCTGTGGATGGTTCCCTGTTCCTGAAGGTGTGTGAATACCGGAAGGATGCACTTATTTGCACAAAAGAAATTTAGCAGGCTTATATGTCAAGTGTGGACAGGTATGGAGAGAGTTTTTAACCCTTCCTGCTAGGGTTATACTTGATACCTGGATGAAATTGGTGACACAGTGGGAGCTCATGGCTGCTGCTGCCTTTAAGCTTTCCACATGCTTTCATTCAATGCATTTTTATATTTTTCTGGTTACATCCATGGCCCATGCTGCTGAGGAAAGGATAAGCAGAAGTTAAGAAATGTAAAAATGCCAAGTTGCTGAACCTGGTCAAGACCTTGTCACAATTTGCAGCTTTGCTAAAATGGGGCTTAAAAGCTGTATCAAAAATCTAGTGAATAATTGGAATTTCTTGCAAACAGTAAAATCAGATTAATTGTAATTGGCTGTAGAGAGATACTCTTAAGTTACCATTCTTTGACCATGTTATTGACCACTGTGTGTTCGTCTCTGTTGTTAATAATTTATCCTTTGAAAAATCTATGTGCATTATAGTCTTTGATCTCACAAATTTCAAAGCTGAAGATGCTGTTTTCTTTCTACTTTTATATTTTTTCTTTATTTTAAAAGAATTTTTGAAAAAGAACAGAATGAAAAATAATTTTGAAGCTTTTTTTCTGTTTATTTTGGTGAGAGAACTTCCAGATGACACCGGTCCTTGGTAATGAGAATTGTACATTAATACAGTGAGAATATATATGAATAAAAAAAATCAAGGCAAGCTTACTGCACTTTGCAAAAAAATATTTGAAAACAAGACTTAATGCTTCTAGTAGATTAAAACATAAATTAAAGACTTTAGAGTAAGAAAAGATCAAAGGCTGTCTTTTCGTTGTTCTTTTTATTGTTTATTGACTTCAAAAAGACTTTTTAGTTTAAGCTGACTTTAATGTCTCTTGAATGCTCTTTTGTAAAGTGACTTTGAAAACTCACGGATGATGTCTTCATTAAGTGGGAAAAAATCTTGGTAAAAATATAACTGTAACTTTGCTTTAATTGTAATAGAAAGAGATAACACTGTGATTAATTAAGGTCTGTTTTCTCTGTTTCAAATTTTGCAACCATTTTTTTCATTGAAATTAGTGCTGATAAAAGCTTGAAATAGACATTGCTAAACTGAAACTCTACTTTTCCAGAGAAGTATCATAATGTGAGTTCTCTGTCTATATTTATTAATCAGTTAATCAGGATGTTGTCTTGTTACTAGCTATTTTGCGAAACAAAAATCAAAATCCAAAAACATATTCGTTGTATGAATTCTGAAATAAAGCATAAACTTTTTGTATTGTTGGGAATGTTATTTAGAGACTTTCTGCTCTTATTCCGTTCCCAAATGACTGACTGTGCTTTTCTCTCCAATCCCTGATGACTTGATGTCTCTGGATTATTTTAATAATAATAATTAATAATGACAATATAGATTTTAATGTTATGGAGATAAGTGATAGATTCAGAAAGCTATGCTGAATAATTAAGACAAGGTCCTTGGCACAGATTTCTCTGGGAAATAGTGTGCACTTTCCCCAGTATTTTGAGGTTGAAAAGTGCACTTGAGGAATAGGACTATCTTGACCTTCCCCCTCCTTGAAGTACATCTTTTGCACATGGCTCTGTGAGACTCAGTTCATGTTACTTCTAAATGCAAAGGGAATTTTAATTGGTTTCATGAAGCGCCTTCCATTTTTTCTCAGAAGCTGTATGTATGGCAAGCTAAATGATTCCCAACAGTAGAAATGCATTCTATAATGTGGATGAGCTAATTGCCTTCTTTTGGTTAATTTCTTGCTAGTATTGATTGAAATACTTCCTCAGTTTTGTTACCTCCCTGCTTTTCTGTAATTATGGTATAATATAATCTTAGTTTTAGCAATTTCTGGCATGGTTTTATAATCGACATTGATTGTTTGTTACTCTGGGGTGGTAGATATTGGGCATGCTGGTAACTTTATGATACACCCCTTCCCATTCTGTGTGTTTCTGACAGGGCAGCGTCAGCAAATATTGAGCAATCTGTTTGGCCTCTACTGAGCATCAAAAGATTCTGACTCAGGCTATAGAAGCTGTTTGCAAGACCTTTTTATGTATTTAGAAAACTCAACAATTCCTTTAATGTGATAGCTGAGTTTCCAGAGTTTTTTTCATGAGAGATATGTATTGCATGTTTTCTGTAACTGCCTAAAGTTGCTTCAGCTTTAAAGGAGATTGTCTGTCTTCAAAAGGAAAAGCAACACTACACTTGTTTACCCCTTGCTTTCACTCATGGCTAGGGACAGAGCAGCACAGCTGTTCTAGGCTAGATTTATTTTTACTGTCTTCCAGATATGATGCACATATTACAAATCTTATGTCCAGGGCAAAATGTGAGACACCAAAAAGGATGCGTTCTTCCATGCTGGATGGATCAAAAGGCCATCTTTTGTATTAAGTTTGAGACAAATGCTTCTCATTTATGTGTTGGTTTGTCATTTTCATTTAGTTCATTTTAGTTTGCGCAACTACATTTTGGATTTGGCAATTCAGGATACAGCAGTTCCATTTTGGAGACAATCTTACTAGTTTTCATATTCATAGATGCAAACAAATTATTGCAGTATAAATATTTTATGGCACAAATGCTTAACTATTTTTACAAGTGTAATCTTTGTGGGTGGTTTGAAGGCTCAATTACCACTGAAATGGAGGAAATAAATGTCCTTCAGGATTTGCATTAGGATCATATGACATTGTGGGTCTCAGCTCATTGTTAATAATTCTTACATCTGTGCAGCGTACAACAGCAAATGAGGCTGTGCAGCTTTTGAAAACATAATACGGTATTTCTCCTGGTACCCTTGTTGAAATATCTAAGTTCTTTCATAGAAAATGACAGAAAAATAAGTCAGGACAAAGAAAGTAACAAATTAGCTGGTAAAATTGATATATAATGTGTACTCCTACTTACTAGATTGAGTAGTTAACGTGAAGACTATTGAAATTTTCATGTTTGTTATGAATATGGCTGATGCTGTTTGGGTTGCATTGAACATCTGCACTATGGGCATGTGAGGGACTAAGATTCCACCAAACGAAAAAGAAGCCGAAACTACAAGGAGAAAGAAAGAAATAATAATTAATGTGGCCAAATTCCAAGCTTTTACTTGTAATTATTTTTGCCTTTTTGTTGAATTAACATTATGTTTCCTGCCTTATCCATACAGAAAGGCCACAATAGTAGTAATGTAGAAAGTGAATTAAAGGGACAATGCACAACATCTCCTTAAGAAAATGAGATCAGCAAAATTCAAACATTTCAAGAATTATGTAATGGTTATGTCAGATAATAAATACCTCATAGCAGTGATTCCCAGCCTTCTTTGTGGCTATAATGCCTCTGATTATGATCCCAAATTCTGTGATTTGCTTTCCAGCAGTCATAAAGCCCATTCTGCGAACCAGTGCAATCAATAAAATATTATATTTAACAAATACAGCATTTGGCTATTACAACTATTTGAAAAAGAGATATTACTGCTAGTATTGCCTTCTCCAAAAGCACTTCAGCTCTCTATTTTTATGAGATCTAACTCCTTGTTACCTATTATGTGTAGTAACAGGGATTTGATGGGACCTCTTTAAGAGGAGAAGGTTCAGAAATCACAGAGTTCAGGCCATGTAACTTTCTTTTGGGTCTGAAGCACGACTCAGATTACACTGAAGACCCAGAGCTTAGTGGGGCTATGCTCAGAATCTGAAGCTGGTTTTTTGTTGGTTTTCTGAACAAACTCTTTCCTAAAATGAATAGTACTATCATCAAGGGAACACCGAAGACCTGTCTGTAGAAGAACAGCTCTGGTTTTGTTTGCCTGGTTTGGGCATAGAATCATAGAATCATGGAATAGTTAGGGTTGGAAAGGACCTGAAGATCATTTAGTTCCAACCCCCCTGACAGGGGCAGGGACACCTCCCACTGAACCATGCCACCCAAGGCTCTGTCCAATCCGGCCTTGAGCACCGGCAGCAATGGAGCATTCACAACTTCCCTGGGCAACCCATTCCAGTGCCTCACCACCCTTACAGTAAAGAACTTCTTCCTCATATCCAAACATCTTGTAGCAATTCCACATACTCCTTTTTTCTTGGTTGATTCCCTCTTTCTACAGCATTCTCTTCCAAATAACATAGTTGTTGTACACAAGTAAGGTGCTGAATTGTTAGAAGCAGCCTGCCTGTTCCCTAATTTACAGCCAAACAAACCACACCGCCTCAGACTTTTTCCTGCATTCCGTACTTACAGTGAATGTCCATTTGTTTTAGTTTCTAGAGTTCTAATGAACTTTGCATAGCTTTTTTTTTTTATTTATTTTATTTTTTTTGGAAATAGAAGTTATCATTATGTTGAGAGGGAATTTCCAACTTGGCAACATCTTTCTTTAGAGAGGAGACAGTATCAGCTGCTACTCAGCTGCTGCTGCTATGCCATAGGAAGGTGCTGCTGAGGCAAAGCTGGCTTCCATCTCCTGGTACTGCAGCTTCTCAATTTTTTGGTGTAACTACTTATAAATCCTAAGTAAGAAAGTGTGCTAACATTTTCCCCAGTCATGTGTGCCATGCATGACAGTGCACATAGCTGCTTTCACAACCTGTTCTCCCTGGGGGTATCCATTTTAATGCTGTGTCCATTTACATCACAGTTGTATTAATTACATTTAATGTAGTTTTGAGCTAAGGTAGCACAGCCTTATTTCAGAGAACAGAGAGTGTGTGTGTTCTAATGAGGCTTGAGTACAATTGATCTATGACTTGGATATAAGGGATTCTTAAGGGAGTTTGCTGATTTATGTGGAAGACTGATGTCTGTGGCCATTAGGAAACATCAGTTTTTATTACCTATCAATCTCATGGAAAACCTATGGCAACAGAATCTCCTGTAATAGTTATCTAATCTGTTAAATTAGAGATTAACGAAATGAAAACATTACAGAGGAGGAATACACACTTTTAAGAGCGGACAGAATCAGAAGAGCAGTAAAGACTGCTTGGAAGCATATACAACAGCAGTCTGAAGATAACTAAAGGATAAATAAGTACACACAATTGCTGTCTTAATCTGGTTTTTGCTTTCAGTATGCTCATGGGTTTTAAATTGCAAAAACTTATGTGGATATATGGGTTAGCAAATTATTAGAGCAATAGAGCACATAAGTCAAATTCCAAAGTAAAAAAATGCAAAACCAACAAAAGAGCCTAAAAAACCAAAAAGAACACACGGTTTAGAATATCATCCACTAATTTTAGAATGGTTTTAGAATTTAATGCAGTTGAAGTTTAATTTTGCTTAACTAAATCCTTATTTTCAAATTTATAGAGTTCAAAAGTGGTGCTTATTCAAATAAACAAGTACGACCAAAAATTAGAAGAAAAACCTTGTAAACTATTTGTACCTGTGATTGTTATTCTTCAGGAAAAAGACACATACAGCTGTGTTTGGAAACCATGAATCTATACATCGGAAAGAGCCCAGTAGCTGAAATATTTTGAAAGGGAAAAAAAAAAATGGGGACAATATGTCTGCTATCCGTTGATTTCTAGGCATGTAATTTCAGTGTGTTCTGTATGCTCATTTTTCCTCGCAGCTACTATATGCAGTGGGGTATAAATCAGAGGGAATTTTCAAAAACCCAAGTTGCATTTATCTATACATAAAAAAGAAAATACTATTGAGGTGACCGTGTGTGTCAGCACATCGCTTTATTTCCACACCACCTGCTGCAATTAAAAATGAAATCACCAAGCAGCAAGTACAGTAACTTCATCAACCAGCTGATATTATAATTAATGACTATATAGAGTCTCTATTATTGTGTACTTCCAAGGCATCAAGTGGAAAGCTGTCATAGTGCTTTAAATAATGAAAAAGTTTCAGGTCTTGATAAATGGCTCAGTTGGATGCAGTTTAGAAAGTTGAGAGCATATGCTTCTGTCATTAGAAACTAAGGACCCTCGTTACCCTTGCTATAAGTCCTCAGATTCATCTGAAACTCTTTGATCCTCTCATGTACTTACACTGTGTTTAAAATGCAAAAGTGTAAAAAAATATGGTGTGCATGAGAAATTCAGTTAGTAGGAAGAAAGATTAAAATAAAGCTACTGTTCATTAACGTCTTTGTTTCAAGCCCATCGAAAAAGATAGCATTAGTCTGTATCCGCATTTCTTTTGAAATGAGAGTAAGCAGATATTTCTCTTTGATTCCTTTGAGATTTTTCTTTTAAGAAACAATTGAAATCCAATAAAGAAATGCGCTTCAGAGAATTCTTATGAAGATATTTAACTGATTTAATAGAGAAACGACAGCAAGGGTATTTGTTCTTACAGTCACAGTTACTCCATGGTATTCTGCAGTGATGGGTACAGAATGGGTGTAAAGTACTGAACCAGAAATTTCGGATATTATTGGAGGCAGGTTTAAACAATATGAATAGGCAAACTATTGGTAAATTAATTTCCTGAAGAGTACAGTTTTGTTCTTAAATACCACAATTTTTGCTGAAAGCTGTTAGTTTCTTTTCAGCTAGTATTCATTTTTCTTCTTACTCTGAAACTTTCACATAATGTATTTGCCTCTGAGGGTATTCCGTAGCAAAATGCTTTGCTTTGTAGAGTGTGTTACTGATAGAGAAAATTTTGTCTAATCCCTGACTCTGATCATTGTCATTTTGCTTTGTTTCATGTATCGAAGCTATATGCCAGAACCATTTTCAAACCTTTTATTAAAGAATTGTGTTCCTTCTAAAGTACTGAATTAAGATAATGAAACATATATGTGAATATATAACCAACAACAGAAATAGGTTTCTTCTCATCGTATGAATGTGTGAGGAAATAAAATAAGCAAATGCTGGTTTTCCATCTGTGTTTCATTATTTAGAATCTATTATTTAGAATACACATTTCATGAGCCTCCAAACCCACCAAAGCACTGTGCTTAGGCATTAGGTGATAGCGTATAACAGAAGGATCTTTTAGTCGAAGAATTTCTCAGTGGCTCAAATATATGTTCAACAGCCTGATGCTAATGAGGAGTGAACTGGAAAGACCTATGAATGTATGGGAACATAAAAAGTCTGCTTGTGCAAGGAATGAACACTGTTTGTCTTCTGTTGTGTGCAGACTATCATGCTGCAATAACAACAGCAGCAGCCTGTAGTGTCAGTGAATCCCTTGGATTCTTTGTGCTTGATATCTGTCATTGCTTTAGTTTTTTTATTGAGCAAAAAGGACAGTAGAATGACTGCTATATAATGTTCACCTCAGAATATTTACAAACTCTGTGCAAGTGGTTAGATGTATGCAAATTAAGTGCTGACGCAATGGGTCCATCTCCATTCGTTTCTAAGGTGTACTGGCTTGCATGAGATATGAATTTGTGATAAGTGCTGAATATTAACTAGGATATTTGGACTTTAATATAATGATCTTATATCACCACAGCATCTTGGCAAATTAGATTAAAACTGAAGGACACAGAACCTGATCCATCTTTAAATTCATGATGTGTGAAAGTTGCACTTCAGACAAGTATTCGGCTAATTGCTTCCTTAGCTGGTGACTTTAATAAGTTATAAACAGAAATATTTATCTTGGTGTGGTAAGTTGATAGTAGGCAGGGAAGAAAGATAGCAATGGCATTAATAGATGTGGGATTTTGCATATATTCAAAATATTGTCAGATGGTGCTATTGGATGCCTCGGTTTTTCACATGTTTCAGGGCTTCTATGCTCTGGCTAGTAATTAAATTAATAATTTATCCATTGTACACAGTCTTGAATTACTGTATGATTAGCTTGGGCACTTAAAAGCATAAAAACACTTGAAAGCAAAATCCAAGCATAGATATTCCATAGCACGTCTTACAATCTAAATATTGCTCTTAGTCTAATCGAAGCAGCAAGAGTAGTCACAGCAGTTGATGGACTATTTTTCAAATTGATTTAAAAAATGTATTTAAGGGGATGATCTTCTACTCTAGATTACCTATTGATTTTTAATATGAAAAGCTCATTATATAAGCAGTAACTGCATATAAAAACCTAGCAAACCTTTGCATAAATCCTTTAATTGAATTTCCAGAGCCTGTGGTTCTACTTTTTTTTTTTAATTAAATCTATTTCTTTTTTTAAGTGTTACTGTGTAATTTGCATGCTGTGAAGTGGCCCTGTCCCAGATAAAGTGCCATTGATCCTTATTAAACCTCACCTCTGGGCTTGCTCAAAACTAACTGGAAAAATTAAAGTGTTCATGCTGCAATGCACTTATTGCTTGTGTGATAGGATTATGGAAAAAAAGAATAACATTAATTTCCAAGAGAGAATTTATAATGCAAGATTTTATTTTTTTTTTCAATTTGATAATTAATAGCAAAATCATATCCTAAATAGAAATTGTATTTCAGTCTGCATACTGCAGTAGTAATTAGGAAAGATAATGTATACCTGATATAAAACCGTGATGTTTTATATGGACACCCCTTTGGTATATTAATTTTTTTAAGTGTTCAAAACGATTATGGATTCAGCCCAACAGCTTAAATAGAGATTTGAGGGGGAACAAAATAAATCTGGAACATATGCAGTACCTTATATTAATAGGTTTCATTTTATTTCTTTAGTTTATAATGTGAAAAATGGCAGTCTGCAAATATTCATGCTAACAATTTTTATATTAGAATTATCATGAGAAAGAAAAGTATGTAAGTTGCAATACTATTTTCTATTTTTTTAATACCTATCATTTTTTATTTGAAAAGCAATAAAATCTGCTAAAGAAGTATACATAATCAATAAGAATACAAGGTATGGAATACATTAACAGAGTTATAAAAATGTTAGCAATATGACTCAAAATGAAAAACGCAGCAAGTTATGTATGGTTTAAAGTATAATCAATTTTGAAGTTGCGTATGAGGATATAAATGATGAACACAAGAGGTAGCATTTTTAGTAAAGGCTGTTACGAAAAAAAAACAACTGTATTTATGGTCTATTCCATTCGTTTTATAGGTCATTAATGTAGAAAACAAACACAGTGTATTCATCTTCTTAGACAGTTTAAAATTCCATTAAATGATATTTTTAAATGGAAATTTTGAGCTTATTTTATGTGCTGCTTTCTGCAAACACATGTTGTACTGAAAGTGAATGTAAACTGTATTTCCAGCAGAAGCTGATACCATAGGAATGATGTTCAGGAGTGTTTCAGATTTGTAGGGGAAGCTAGTGGGTTTTTCCACTTTCAGCAAAGAGAACTGCTAAATCTGTTGTGTTTAAGAAGAGGTGAATTGCATGTTGTGTTGCCTGTGATATATTATGCACAACTAGGTTGGAATTGTCAATTGTAGCGCAACCTCATTCCACAGTGAAAATATTTGTTTCAGAATGTCTTATCTATAGAGCAATTGGTGCAATTTGATTTTTGCTCTTTGCTTGGTTAATAGAAGAACCAGTTTAAATACTACTTTCTCACTGATCCAAACCTAACCACTGTGTTTAACTGTATCAGCTACTTAAATGTATTATGTATTCGCTTTAAAGCTCCTACGTTGCTTTTCTATAAGCACTGATTATTTCAAAATCAGCCTATTGGTCTCATTTCATGTACCCACTGAGATGGTAAATTAACATTAAATAAGTTGTATTTTACTTTTTTTTTTTCAGTACTACTTCTTAAAAACAAAACAATAAAAGAAAATCCTCTTAAAGTCGAAAAGCCTTGAATCATAGAATCATAGAATCTATGCAACTTGTGATATTGTGTAGGTATTTATAATGAATCATATGAAATGTATGGACAAACCCCATCAGTAAGACATACTATTATTACAGTGAATTGTTCCTATGAGGTATCTGAGATGAAACTCAACTGAGACAAGCATTTTTATATCAGATGAAGACCAGATGCTTCTCTGGCTGTTTTGCAGTACTGTTGCCATTCCTATACAAGAAATTTCATCACAGGGATAGTAGAGAAAGGAGATGAAGAACATGGTTTGTTGATCAAAGGAATAGACTGTGTTGTTTTGTGACTTCTGGAAGTTGACTCATGGCTTTGAATCTTTGGGTTTGAATATGTAAAATACTGTGCTCCTCCCCTATGGCACAGCATTCCTAGGCTTGCGCTGGGAATATCTTTCTTCACAGGGGCAGCTGAGTGGCTCTTAAAAAAATATCTTAACTGCAGCAGTGCTTGCTTAAAAGGTAAAACAGACAATAAATGGGCTCCTGTGGCACAGAATTTCTCGAGAAAGGCTTCCTGATTTCATTCTTTTCAGAAACCCCTTTTTTACTGGCCTTTCTAAAATGGTGTTCAGTGTTCCTGAATGAACTTGATTTTTCTAGTGTTATATCCTGGAGAAAAAAGAGGAGGTGGGCAGAGGACAGAAGTGAATTGGTCCTCTTGCTGCAATATGGGAGTTAGAAAATCTATGCTGACCTGGAGCCTTATTAATAACTGAGCATGAAGCTAGGCTGGTATCAGTTAGTTTACTTATGAGAGAATGGTACACAGCTGAATAAAGCTAGCTGGGAAGATCCACTCAGCAGAAGGGAGTGCAATCACAGCTGCAGCAGACCTGCTTCTTTCTTCTGCAGTGTTGTGAATTTTGCACGAAGAGGCAGTTATCATGCAGAGTTCCAGAGAGCAGTCTGCTTGCTCCTTTTCTACTAGGGCAAGAGCATCTTCAGCTTTGGGAAATTAATTTCCATCAACAGTCAAGCACAGAGCCAGTGCAAAGTATTTGCTCCAAATTTGAATGCTTATAATTATTTGTGTTCCTTCTGCATGTCATCAAGCAGCTTTCTTGTGGGTTATTTCTCTGAACAGTTATTGCAAGTACCATTTTGCTCCCTGAAACTTGTTTCTGTTTACCTTATGTACATCAGGAGCATTCTGAAATTATGCTTTAGGAAGAAGGGTATAAAATCCTTTCCTGGTTGTTTGTTGGTGGATTTGTTGTAGTTTCCTCATACTCTTTAGTGGAGGAAGTAAGTGACACTGATCAGTGAAAGTGGACAGTAAGATTTATAATGTATTTGTGCTAGCTGATTGCCAACAGAACTGGCCTTTCCCAGTGGTGCTGTACGCATACTTGGAAAATCAATAGGGATTAGCCTATGACCCCCTTCACATACTTATACTGTGGTCTGCATTGCTTACCAATATTTCATCTGTTTCACTTAAATGCTGTTACTTACTCAATAATGTGTGGCTGTTCTTGCAAGCTACTAATTAATTTTTAAAATGCAGTATCACTTGAAACGGAGATAAAGCACACCTTTAGCATCGGAGCGAGTGCAGCCAGTGGTTTCGCTAGTGAATTTGCACTGGGTACCTTTAATTAAAAATCCTACTTTGAAAGATTAAAGTTATACATTTCGATTAAAAAACGTTCTGAATCAAGTACAGAGACCTTTTCGTGGTGGTTGCCAACAAGCTAAATTGCCAGGTTTCACTAGGCACCTGCAGCACTTCCTGTGCCATTTACTGGCCCAATTGGACTTTTTCAATGCGTACAGTTATACTTAGCACATGCTTATAAGGAACTTATGTTTGATGATGTTTAGATAAATGTCTGTTTATTATTGCACTAAGATTTCTTTTGCACTAGGTTAACAGCTTCTGAAATGTGTTATGAGAAACCAAGCGGTTTACTTTTGGTTGTTTAATTTTTACCTTGGTCTGTTTGGATTTTGGTTTTGGCTTTAATTTTACCTTAAAAGTACTTGGTTTAAAGTTATTTCTTTTTTTGTCTCATGTAAGTTGTGGAAGAAAAATATTTTATGTTTATAAATAAATAGATTTCATTTATATTGAGTCCAGGGAATAGTCTTAACAGTGTGTTCACGTTACGTAAACCAGGTTTTATTTTAAACCCCAAGTTGAAAAGCAGGAGTATTCAGGGTTTTTTTTGCTCTGACTATTAAAAAAATATAGTTTGTTATACAATGTAAAATTCTTATTTCAATTTCTACTTTACCATACAGTTTGCCAAAATCCAAAGGTAGTGGCCTAAAGCAATTATTTTTGATGAGGTTGTTCTCCCAATAGAAGGATTTTAAAAATTCACAGTTCTTATGCAAGTGTACCCTATTCCCTGGAGTAACTTATAGTTTCTTATTGATCTACTAGCTGATATTTGAATTGGTCGATGTACTCTGTAACTTGTTTAAGATACCCTACCTGAACTATTAGTTTAAATAATATATTCATAAATTGATTAATCATTACAGTAAGAGTTATTAGCTGCATTTTTAGCTGTGTGCTATCCACAAATGATTCCTGGTATAATAATCATGCATACATAAACAGAGATTCATGTTTAAATTGCAGAATGCCTTATAGTAATTATACTGCTAGAAATAGTATGTTTCTACAAGAAGGAATCAACCTTTTTCTGCATGAACAGCAAAACTCAGTGTGTTCGTTTAATGTGGATAAAGTAATTGTAAATATTGATGTGCTTGTAAGCCATGTTATGGGAGCGAGGAAAGAAGGAAAGGAAAGATGTGGCTTTTGTTGGCAGAGGCAGATAGCTCTTAAGGTTTGATGTGTGTTTGGGTGTGACCAGCTACTAAGTGAGCTGAGCAAGGCATGCAGGAAGGCTTTAGCCCACACGTAGTATGGGAAGTAGCCAGAGGAACTATCTAACCAACAGCTCTTTATAAAAATATAGATAATTACAATATAATACACATAAAGGTATGTAGCTGCTTCTTAGTCATTGCAGAAGAGTTTGACTTGCATGCCTTCATTTGATGACGTCTTGCTTTTGAAAAGTCTTTGTTGCTATCAGCCTATGTATAGTGCATACAATTGTTATAACTGGGGGTAGTTGTGGCAGTTAAGCTTGGAGCTTCAGGTTATTATGGGAAAAGAGGAAAGGCTTTGTATGCTCTTTTACTATTTATATTTTAAAGTATATAATATGAATGAGCTCCAAAAAAGCAAAAGAGCAACCACCATAATTTTCATAACAAAGATCCCAGCCGGGCTCACGCAAGGAGTCAGTGTGAATCTTTCTGACTGCCACAGAGTGCATGAAACACATCCAAAAGTTTTTGTTAAAAAAAGAAATGCTCTCCAAAAAAGGTTGGTGCGTGCAGAGGGAACTAGAAAAATCTATTTAATCAAAAGTGTCAGAACTCCTTTTCTTAGTGGCACTTGGGTTTACTTTACTAAATGGTGCAGAGTCCCAAGAGCTTTAAACAACTTTCATTTTGACTTAATCCAAAATTCTGTGAACAAATGTGAACTCAGAGTACATGCACGTGTGCTCTTACCATCAAATTAATGTTATCAGGTTACCAAATTAATGTTCTCTTTTAGTTAATAATCTGAACATAGTGGGGAAAATCACACACCTCACTTTTCAGCTTATTTTCTGCATAAACTGTTGTCATGAGCCTTGGAATCTTGTGTTTTGCAAATGAATAACTAGAGGAGCTTTTTCATATTTTAGTTTGAAAGCCACTTTGTTTCACCACATGCTTTTTCCACTTCATAAATTCTACTTTAAAACATGTAACAACCTGCTAAATTAATATATACTGTGTTCTTCCTTTAATGGGTAGGGGAACTTGTCTCACAGCAGTGCATTTGTTCAGCTCTGTTTTGAAAAAGTGCTGCCTGCCGTGTGAAGGACATCTGCTCACAAATGAATGATTGTGCTTTTGATTCGGAGCAGCACCTTCACTTTAAATGCTGGCTGCAGATGAAAGGAACAGATTGCTGTGGTGCCGCTTTTGTGAGGATTCCTCTACCCAGCATGTGGCTTCATACATTATGGAGAGAAAATCCACTTTATGCTACCACTCCTCACTGCACTTATTTTGCAAACCTTATTCAGAATGTCAGCAAGGATCACTTTTCTACAAAGTAATAAAAGGCCAGTTAGGAAGATTAAGCAGATACATTATTTTCAATGTTTAATTATCATTGTACAGGTTTATTAAACTTCATGGTTACCTGGAAACCTAAGCAGGTGCTTGAAAAAAGTCCAATAAAGTTAAATAAAAAATGGTTTGTGTAAAATGAAATCTTTTTATGTGTGCCGCGTTAATATAAATGTCCAGGGTTTTTTGGTTGCATGCCAAGCTTGACTTGCATTTTATGTTGTGATTATTATTTTTTTCATAATCCGTTCCTAGCTCAAGTCTTATTATGATAGGAGATCCCACAGAATTCTCTGCTGGGTTGAGCAGCAGCCCATTGCACTGAGTGATCTAGATGATAAACAGATGTACAAGGTATGCTTGGTAAATCTCAAAAGATTCCTGTTTTCTGGTATTAAGATCTGCTGAATTTTGTAGCAAACCCCCCACTGTAGCACCACCATACGTTTTGGAATTTTCTTTAATATTTATATTGATTAAATAATTTACTTTGCTTCTTTTCACATAAATTGACATACTTGGTTTCTATTTAATCATAGAAGTGAGATTTTAATTTTTGTTAATTTTATTTTTTTTTAATTTAGCAGAAGTGTTGTCCTTTAAGAACAGCTTCCACATCTCTGTACACTATTCACTAATATAAACTAATGAGCTCCATTAAAGATCTGCCCACATAGTTGCAAAGAGCCACCTATTAATCTGTCATCTTTGAATACTCTGAGAAAATTAAGACCACCAAGCAACCATGAATTCGAAAATGAAAAAGGCAGTACCAACCCTATTATATTCTAAGGGTGAGTGCAAAATAGGTAGGAAGTCATTGGTGTTACTAAAGAATTGCAGACAAATCCCAGTGGTTTAGTTCAGTAAAATAGCCCGGAAGTATATCAGAGTGAGCATGGGCTGAAATCCTGGCTCTTCTGAGGTCAAAGGAGTTCTTATAGTTTTCCTGGTGTATAGTTACCTGTTTTAACAGGAAACTGGTGAGCAACTAAATGCACAAATAAGTTGAACTAGATAGCAGTAGTGGCCTGGATTAATTATGGGTGATTACATGGAAACTAGAAACAACTGTTCAAATTTAACTGGTAGAATAATTCTGGGTTTAACCCACAATGTGATAAATGAATTGTAAAAATTAATATCTACGATTCCTATTGTTTTGATTAAATTTGATTTATGCCAAACTAGTAGAATCCTTATTCCTGAGTCTAACTCTAATGATAAGATTTTGTTGAAAATATTCATATCTGCTTGTCTGAAATCTGCTTAAGGGATATTTTGTATTATTGATTAAAGCATCCTAAATATAGCATTGCATTTAAAAATATAAAATCTGAGTTTTAGTTCTTTTTTTAATACTTTGTTTTTATAATATAAATAACCATAGCTATCAGAAGTATATTGATCTTTGATCCCTTCTTGTAAGTCATCCTCTTGTTTGGAATATGAAGGAAGGGAAGAGGCAGCCTGGAAGCAGATTTCAGTATATCTTTCGGGGGTTGGATAAGTTTTGTTAGTTTTGGGTTTTTTTGGTCATCAAACTACTTTTCATATATATGACTGATTTCACTATGACCAGCTCTGAAAAGGGATGCATGTCAACTTCACTAGTGTAGTTGTACTAGCTGCTTCTTTATAGCTGCTCAAGATATCTTGGATATAATTAGTAAACTAGGTGCTAATAGGGGTGGCATATTGTTGTTGAGAATAAAGAGTTTGTCATACTTGGGGCTATAGTTAGTTGGTGCTAATTTTTGTATTCCACTGGGTAAGCTTTGACAAAGACCTGTCATTTCCCAAATAAGCCATTCTTTTATGAGAACATCTGTTGAAAGAGGCAATTTAAAATCTCCTTAAAATCCTGGGCATAATTAACACTACAGGGATACAAATACTATCTTTCTGGAAGCTATTTCTATTTTGTTTTATCTTGATGTTCAGTAACCTTTTCCAATTGTTTGTTTGTTAGGTTTTCTTTTTCCCTTTTTTGTCACCATTTTGCTTTTAGCATGCCATTCTGTGTTCAGAATAAGCATCCAAACTAAACTAATAAAAATACTAGCTATAGCCCACTGATGGTCACTGAAAAAGAGAGCAAGTACTGCAGCAGGGTGGTTTGGTTGTCTTCAGATACAACAGGTTAAAGATGAAGGGCATTTGCATTTGTGGAAACCTCTTTGTATCTCAATATTGAACCATCATCTTTTTAAGCTCTGTTTTATGTTGAAGTTATTAAAAATTAATTGAAAGAATCAGAAGTTCTACAAAGCAAATTGGAGTAAATAGAGTGATGTTTGCCATCTATGAAAATCTGAAATAAAAACCTGGTTATAAGTTTTGGATTTAACCACCAGCTATAGCAGCAGATAACTCTAAATAACTTAATGTTATTAACACTTTGGCAGTTTTCCTGTAGAAGAAAACAACAATTGATTGCCTATTTATTTGGTTATAATATGGAAAACAGGGGTGAAATTCAGCCCTCACTGAAGCCGATAAAACACAAGCCAACAAAATATTGGGCTTTGAGTGATCATCTTTAATTTTGGCATTTAGCTACTTCTATCCCTTCTTTGATTGTAGGTAATATAGTGAGATTCTTGAAGCATAATAAGAGTCCTTATTAATGTCCTTGCTCAGTAAAAATGGCAAAAGTATTGCTGGATTACAACAAGGAAATAATATATCCACAGTTTGGGTCTGAACATGTTTCAGAAATGGCATATGAATCATGAGGCATTTATGACTATTTTAACATTTCTGTATGTCAGCCTGTTTTTACTAAGAGTTCTTTTGGGACTTCACTGTCTTTACTGATTATTAAAATTTAACTTTTTCTTACATGATTTGAAGCTGTCTGACCGCATGGCTCAAGGAAACCAATGCCTCTTATGATACAGCAATGAAAATGGTGTAGTCTCAAATCTTGTATATTTAATTGAAGTGGCTATTGTACAGAGAAGAAGCATTCCCACACTGGAATTCCGGTACCTTATTTCTTTCTGGAAAATTGCAAATTTATTCTTTATAGAGCTCAGGCATAAAAGCTGTCTGTTGCACTAATGTGGAAGATGTTTTCTTATTACACTGTCTCCATGCAAATAACAAATTAATGCACCTTGTAGAGGAATCTAATCACTGTAATTCAACATTCAGGGGAGCAAAAAATGATCGTGCTTGTCTTCGCTCTTCCAAGAATGACACCTGATTTTAGTTTTTTAATGCATCGCCTATTTAGCTCATTAGTTTTAATACACAGGTTTTAAAGTCTTTCATTCAGCGTTATCTTCAGAACAAGATGTTAAGCTCCCCAAGTCTGCAATCTCATATCAAGATATGGTTATGGCCTTGCAGTTATCCTTCTATTTTATGCCTAGTTTTGTCTTTATGCATCAGTCTTCTATTGTATTTTGTCTTTGAGAGATTTAATTTATGCAGCGGGTCATTACAGCTTTCATTTGCCCATACAGAGGGACCCTGGGGATAAGAATGCATTAAAACCGACTGCCCCTGTGCCCCCCAACCCAAACCTTTCTGGTGATTAGAAATCTTAGCTATGCTGCTGAACACCCTAATTTAAAAAACAAAATAATGTGTTAGTTTACTGAACTTCTCTTTCTTACCAAGGTCAGAAATCAGCTACTTCTGAAGAGGTCTTAAACTACTGTCAACCCGTGCCTGCACTGAAATTGGCTTCCTCTCCTTCTACGCCTTCAGAATGATTTTAGAAATTACCTTGAACTGCACTCTCTGACTGCATTAATTCTTTGGCCTTTCTGTTGCTTTTGAGCCTACTAAAACTCCTTGCTTGGTTTTTGCAATGTTTTATGTAATGGCTGTCTTGTTTCACCCTGCTGTCCCTTTAGGCACTTCTCCTAGATTCCAAAATAATTTAGGGTTAAAAAAGTTACAGTGATCTGTTGGCTCTGAGGACACTGCAATTGCCCTCCCACTGTGGTTTTCATTACTTTTACCTGTTCTATCTTGAAACACATTCAAAAATGTAAAATATGAAAAAAAAAAAAGGCTTTTTCACTGAGGCACCTAGTACAAAAAGATGCAGCTGTTTAATTGAATGTCTTTTGAATGGTTTTTGTCAAGAAATAGAAAATGGTCTGAAGGTCAGCTCGTTTTCAAATCTGGATCTTTTTCAAATCCTCCCTTGAATTAAAAGAAAAAATTAAGTCTCAAGCTTCCTCACCTTCTCTTACACCCAATCCATTTCCATTCCTTCATCAGAAGGAAATCTTCCTCCACAGGACAGACTGTTGCCTTGTCCACATGCCAACACTCATTGCGCAGGACAAGAAGTGCGCAACTGGACTTAAGTGAAAGGTAACATTTGTTGTGCGTTGGCTTGATTTTTATTTTTAATCCCCAATAGCCTGTTTTCCTGCCCCCTTTGGATACTGTATGTTCAGCAAAGGAGGAGGAGGTTTAGTCATTCTTGTTAATTTGTCTTTTCTGGGATAAGAATGTGGACTCATGTGACCTACTCCTATCCTCTGGCTATGTGACAAATGGAGTAAAATCAGTCTGTGAGGTCAGTGAGCCCCTTTTCCTTCACTGGTGTGTGGCTTTTTACATTGTTTGTATGCACACTGGGTGGCACAAGTATTTAGTTACTCATTTTGTCTTTCAAAGTTATGCTGGGTCTTAACGTTCTTTCTAAGCTTTCTCTGTATCTTCGTTTGTGGTACGTGGTCTCTTGAGTTTCTGGAGTAGTTCACTGGACATCTTGAAGAAGCACTTGTGCTGTACATAATTTCTGTTATTTGCAGTGCTTTCTACCTCTTGTTTGGTGAGGAGCTCATAAAAGGATCCTCTACTGTTCTTTGAAGTGCCGTGTGTCCCTGGAGGACTATGAGGGAGGCACTGCCCATTCCTTTGCCTGACTTAAGCAGAAAAAACTAGGAGAGAAATGGTGTTGATGGAATATTTTCATTTTTCCACTGTTTCCTATTTGACACATAGCTGTTTTGGCTAGGCTAATTCTGTCCCTCTCCTTTTTGAAAATGCTTTGATCTCCATAGACTTCTCTTATTGAGACCCCTTTTTCTTTTGCTGCATTGTGTGTGTTCTTAGAATTGCCAATGTGATCTGGGCGCTACATGGAAAAGGGTAAGATAGTCTTCCTGTTACTTCTGCTGTACATTGTACATAGGGAAGGACTTTAGCTGGCAATTCTTACTGCTTCGGATATAAGTCTTTGTCAAAACTTCCTCAGAACCAGAACTCTATGGAAGATCGATACATGAGTAGAAATGTACATGATCTAGCTGGGCAGAAACCATACAAGAAGTTGGACTATTCAGGGAGTGACTCAACCAGAGCAGTACTTTAGTGACAAAGGAGTCTGATCTTGTTAGTCTTAGCAAGATTAACACTTAGCAGAATCATGGACATACAGCTCCTCCTATGCTGTAATAATATTTTGAGAAAGCTGGCTCCCAAAATCTAGAAAGTAATGGTTCTTTGGAAATGCTAAGTGAAATAATTGATTTTGTTTTTTTCTAATATATATCTTCTCCAAAGTGTTGTGATTGCCTCTTTCATTGAAGAAAAAACCAAACCAACCAGCCAAAACCTGAAAGATAAACTTACTTAAAATTCATAAAGTTAATTGTTAAAACTTGATTAGTTGTTGGATTGCTTCAAGTAAAATTCTCAAAAACTTGAGGAAACTTAGTGTTTGAAGCTGGGCTGTTATTGACTTTAACAGATTAAACAGCTGATGTGCTTTATGACAGAGCAGTTTATTAACCTGAGTATTCTGTGGAAGGAAAGCCAGAAAGAGAAGAAATGTTATCTTTAAGTTACTTGTTGGTGTTTTCTGATCTTTTTTTTTTTTTTTCCAGAGCATTTTTTCCTTTTCATAATGTTGCATAGAATTTACAGTGCTTCTGCAATTTCCCTTCATTATCCTGAGGAGCCCTTTTTTCCAGCCATGCTGCATTTAGTTTATTTTGGGCCTAAAATGCTGAAGTTACTACTGTGTTAGTCAGCAGGGGAAGCTGACCCACAGCTAGTTAATGGCTTCCCTCAAGTCACCAGAATTTCCCAGTGCACAAGACTATATATTACCAATGCACTCTGTTCCATGTAATGCATATATGTGTATTCCCATTATGTGATAGCCTAATGTATATCGGAAGGACCCAAAATAAAATGCCTCAAACAAGACAGTTTTTTTCAACATGGCACCCTAAAATGAGTGTAAACTTAAATCCTTCCTTCCTCATGAAGAAGCCTGAAGTTAAAACTGGAATCACTAAATGATTTGTAACATGTATTTCAATATCCAGACATTCATTAAAGTTTCAGTGCTGATCTATGAAAAAATGCAGTTTATTAGTAATAAAAGCATTCTCACCTCCCATCTTCAAAGCACAGCACAAATATTAACTTGGTTTCATTACGTTGTATATATGGGCATGTAAAATGATGTGTGGGTGAATTATCTGTCACACACCAATTCTGAAAGGTGTTTGAGCTCTTTATGCCTCAGGGAGTGGCTTAAACAACATATTGTTCTTGGCTACTGATAATTGCAGTCACTCCCATATGGGAATACATCGCTTCATGTAGAACTCTGTCTAAAAGCCTGAATCAGATAACTTTAATAGCAGTAGTGCCGCATTTCAGGAAATACCCAATATGACATTAGATTCTATTTTGCTGGCATATTTATACTAAAATAAAACTAATTAAAATAATATGTTGTCCAAACCATGCTTGCATTTGAAACCTATCAGTTCAGTTATTGGAGGAGTGTATATCCCAAGAGGGTTTAAACCATCCTGAGCATCTTTGTTTATTCTTTGTGGGTCAAGTTAATGCTTCATTTAAGAAACTGCAGGTCACTCCTGATAACTACCTGCTCGACACTCAGATTCACAGTCAAGTTTTAAGCCATTAGGCCAGTTTACTCCAGTATGTTATTAGCAGAAAAATACTTAATAAAGGTTAACTTTTTATAGAATTTATTTCAGACATCTGTTTTTCAGACTTTACCTAAAAAAGTGGATTCAGAAGGTACACCATGTATTTAAAATACAATAATTAACATATTGATTCTTTTTCATAGAAACATAGAATCACAGACTGGTTTGGGTTGGAAGAGACCTTAAAGCCCATCCAGTTCCCCCCCCCTGCCATGGGCAGGGTCACTTCCACTAGAGCAGGTTGCCTTGAACACTTCCAGGGATGGAGCAGCCACACCTTCTCTGGGCACCCTGTGCCAGCGCCTCAGCACCCTCACATAAGAAATACTTTCCTAATGTCTAACCTAAGTCTGCCTTTTTTGTATATTTTTTGTGTAATTTTTCTGTGTATAACTTCTCTGTAGGAAGCTGGCAGCCAACTTTGACTTTTGCTCATATGTTTATTATCAGGCTTTATGAACAAAGTGAATATTTCAGCCTTTCTATCAACCGCCAGGAGAGGAATAAGGAATAACTCCACACATTCACGTGTTCAGTAATAAAGACTAAATTGCTTTGGTGAGAATGCAATTATAGGAATATATATATAGGAACATATAGGAATAGGTATCTCCCCCCCCGTTATATGTGCGCACACATGCTGTGGATCATATGTGCACAGGGGTGTTATTTCGGCCGCATTGTGAGCAATGTGGTGCCCGGTGTCAGAGCGAGCAGCGGGTCCGGTCCTCCCACCTCTGGTGCAGGCCGCCAGGGGGCAGGGCGGCTCCCTCCTGGCCCCGCTCTGTAGCGCGACCCGGGAGCTTTGGCTCGTGCCCGTCCCGGTAGGGCTGTAGGTAGGTACCGTGCGGAACCCTTACTTTGAACTGATGAGTGAATAAGCTACCGGGTGTTGCGAGGTGTTAGATGGAGTTATGGATGGGTGGCAGTTTGCTGACAGCACTTTCAAGGTTTGAGCCAAGTGCACGCTCTCTGGTGTTTAAGGAAAACCTATTCACTTCAATACTTACAGGAATGCAACATTCTAGATCTTTCACAGTAAAACAAGCAAACAAAGAAAAAATAAACAAACAAGCAAACAAAAAAGAAACAACACCAAAACAACAAAAAAACCCCAAACCAACCATAACCAAACAAATCTAGTTTGGAAAGCGAAAAGAAGACAGTGCTTCATGTGGCCCCTTTAGAATGAGATTCTCAAAGACCTCTGTTAACACTTGGGCAGACTTTTCATTGATGCAGGCAGTAGTACTGTGCTCTGTGAGGGATGTGCCTACTGTGGGTGGGGTGTCCCCAAGTTTCTGACTGGTGCCTTTGCTGCTCTCAGTGCCACCCTCTCCCTTTCTCACGTGGGAGATTGTGTGACAGTTAAAAGTGATACACACTTAACTTTAACAGCAGTACTTGGCTGATTCGACAGCATGTTTTAAAACCATTTGAGAACTCTGAAAATGAGTAATATTATGGAAGAGTTTTTCACTACAATTTGTAAATGTTTTGATCAATATTTATGTGGAATTTTTTTGTTGTTTTCAATATTTTGCTTTATACTCAGCAGCAAAGGACATAACTGAGTTTTAGTTTTGAAACATCTGCAGTGAAACCTAATTCCTATTTTATTATTGCCTGGTGGAATACCACCAGCTTTTATGCAGTGGTATGGCTGTCACTCTGCATTTCAAGTTAATGGGTTTCAGTTAGAACCTGAATTTCATATATGAACAATGGACACAAATAGAGAATACTACTTTGATTGAATAAATGGGGTCTGGGAGACTGAAGTGTTGTGTAGTCCTGTAATTAGTAAAATTCCCTCATATTACAAGCCTTCATTTTTCAGCTTTGTGCGTTTTGTGTTGGGGTTCCAGCATAACCAACAATCCAGACACCTGGATATCCCCTTTAAATCAGCTTGTTTGCTGCTGACAGCTCCTACCTGGCAGTTTAGGATAAAACCAAATCACACCTGAATACAGCATCCTACAGTTTTTAATTACTGAGACTTTTTCATCTGTAAGAATCTTTCATATTTTCTGTGCACTTTCTTGCTTCCTGTATTAGGATTTAATATTGTGGAGTGATGTTGGTATTTTCTTTCTTCCATATTTTTTATATTTACCCTCATGTTGCACCTACCTTCTACAAGTTTCAAATTTGTAATCAGTCTGCAGTGGCCTTGTCTTCATTTCCTTCTCTCTACATCTCTTCTAACCATTTACAGCAAACCACCCTCATATTGGCATGGTAACCTCCTAAATGTCTCTTTTGCAAATCTTTCATTCTCCTAAACACTTCCTAGTGAGGAAAATTGGCTTGCAAGCAGCCTTGCCCTTACTGTGCTTAATAAGACACTGCATCTATTCATACTGCTTCTGAATATCTTTGCTATAAAAGCTCCAAATTGTATATTGCAGAAATTGCAAATCACTGGTTCATCTCCAGTTTAGATCCTTAATTGCCAAAATATGTAGCCCTTATATAATTGTGCTAAAGAATCCTGAGGAGCAGAAATTGAAACAGATGTAAAGACAATCCCTAATTCTGTTGCTTGTCACTGATGCAGTTTGAAATCAGTTGCGGACAGGGACTACCTCAGATATTTATAAAAGTTAGATTAGAACACCACCAAATTAAATTTGAAAGAGAGGACACTAAGTGTTGCTTATCGAGGACTTGGGATCTTGTACAAGTTTGTTACAAAAGTGATTTTTTCCGTGAGACAGATGTTTATTTTAATTCAGAAGTTTCTTTAGTAGAGATGTGCACCATTTGGAACAAAACCATTCCAAAGTGATTATGCCACCTTATTGCTTAGATATCCTCATATATTTCTTGTTATTCTAGTTGAGTACTACATTCAGACAGAGGTTGCCAATAAAGTTTATTGTACGAGCTAAGTGTCAATATCTGTAGTACCCCCCACCTAGGGTGCTTGTAATTAAAATGCCACAGATAGTCTGGGAGAAGCATGAAAATTTGATGGCAAATTGATTTCAGGTTCATCTTGAAATTTGTCCTCAGCTGGACTCAATACTGCTGGCAGACATTGGATGGCTTTTGTCAAAAGGGTTTGCTGGGATGAGACAGAGATGCCTTGATCTGAATATTAAATACAGTGCTCTGCTTATGACAGTTTTCTTGCTGCTAACATGTTCCTTTTTTATATACATTTTATCGTGTGGGGAATGTTGTGGGCGACATCGCTCTATTTTACTTAAGAAAATATGTTGCTTACAAGTATTTTGGCACACTAAAGACCAGACTTACACTACTAGCTTCAAACCTAAGCATACAGCTTCAAAACTTCTGAATTCCATAGCTAATCCAGAGGTTAAGCTGAGCTGCACAAAGAAATGAAGTCTGGTAAGGTAATAGGTGAAATTTGTGTCAGTAATGGGTTTGGAGATTAGAAATCCCATGTACAGTGTCTTTGTCTAAGAGAAATACTTTTTTTTCCTTTTTCTCTCAAATAGTTTAATTTATAGAGAAAGTACATGGAGCAAATATAAAATAACTTTTCTGCTGTCAAATTAGGATCTTATAGTAAGTCCAGTAAAGACTTTGATTTTCACAAATTTGTTAACAGTAACCTTCTGCTTTAAAAGGTATTTGAAACAATCTCATGATGAGAACTGTTTATTTTAAAGTATTTTACAAAATCTGAGCAGAAGTCTAAGTCCACAGAATAACAAAAAGTGTTATTTATTTGACATGTGTGCTGTGTTTCAGGAACGCAACTTTATTTTGTTAACGTTATTCCAGAAGTAATTCTGATTCTGTTTAAAAAAAGAGCAACAATTTTGCCTGTTGTTGAGGCCCCACTATTAACTTAAAGCTTTTGCTTAGATTTTTATTCTTCAAAACCAGACCAGCCAATACTTGGGGATGCATATGAGTTCAAGTGCTGCCCAAGTGCAGTCAGAAAAGGAAGGTGCTTAGAGAAGGTTATGCTCCAGAGCCACTGGGATAAGCCAGCTGCGTTTGTGTCTAGGTTACGTGGAGCTCCCTGGTGCTGAACTTCTAAAGGTATTTTCATCTCTGGTACACCTATATAGGTGCAAACACAACAGTGACAGTATTGCAGACATGACTGTAAGTTTGGGTTTAGTTTTTCCTTAATGCCCCAATAATGACACTCTCAGCTGAAGTGGTAAGAAGATGAGAGTGGGAGGAACAGTGGGAAAGAAGGGAGAGGAGGAATATAGTAGAATAAGGGCAGAATAAGGGTGGCTTCTGAGGACTGTTGTCATGGTTTAAGTCCAGTCAGCCATGTAGCTCGCTTGCTTACTCCCCCCCCTCTTCCTTCCCCTGCTCCCGAAGAGATAGGGAGGAGAATCGAAAGAATGTAACTCCCACGGGTTGAGATAAGAACAGTGCAGTAACTAAGGTATAACACAAAACCACTACTGCTACCACCAATAATAATATTGATAAGGGAAGTAACAAGGGAGAAAATACAGCCGCTCACCACCCGCTGACCAACACCCAGCCCAACCAAGCAGTGATCTGCCGCCATTTTATGTAGCGGGCATGATGTACTGTGGTATGGAATACCTCTTTGATTAGCTTGGATCAGGTGTCCTGTCTCTGCTTCCTCCCAGCTTCCCCTCCTCCCTGGCAGATCATGAGGCTCAGAAAGTCCTTGGTCAGAGTAAACATTCCTGAGCAGCAACTGAAAACATCAGTGTTATCAGCGCTGTTACCAGGCTGAAAGTCAAAAACACAGCACTGCACCAGCTAGTAAGAAGGAAAAAAAGTGGCTGCTACTGCTGAACCCAGGACAACTGTTCATCTTCCACCTGTGGAAGAAGTAAGTTAAGGCTTATCATGACCTCCTGGCTAAGTCATCTACATTTGGTTTGGCAAAGCACTTCAGTAATTTTTGTAATTTTCTGTCCTTTCGTTTCACCTCTTTATCGTGCCAGTATATGGACAAATACTCAAGTGGTGTAAAATGTTATTTTTATAACTTAAACGCTGGTCCCATCTCAACATTTCTCTGAACCTAAATGATGCAACCTTTTGCAAAAGTCAAAAAAAGTGATTTTGGACTTAGCTAGAGGCCTTTTGGTACTACTCCCATTGGAAATGAGCTAGTGTCATTATAAGGAAAGTTAGACCTGGATAGTATAAGTTTATCATTTTATTTAATTTTGAGTTTTGAAATATCTGAAGTGTTCACTCTAAGCATTCAATATTCCATTCTACCTCTTCTCCTTCTCCTCCCTGCAATATTTAAAAATAAAATAATAATCAACTATTACACTGGAAGGAGACTCTCTTAGGTGCCTGAGATCCAGACTGATGCATCTGATCTCATTTCAAATGGTCAATTTATTTCCTCCTTTCCTGACACTGGTGAAATTGTGTTTTTATTTCCAGCTATGATAGATTTGTTCGCTTGGTAAATATTATATGGTACAGGAGTCTTTATTTTTTCATATAATCTTTGTTTACAAAGTCAATACAATCACTTGGAAAATACGTAGCAAACACTGCAGTATATTAGAATCTTGTGTATTGTGTTTGCTATAGGTACAAATTCAATACAGCAACTCTCCAACAATTGACATGTCAGGTAATATATCAACTGTTGGTATATTACTTTTTGCTCATCCTATTACTACTTATCAAAACCAGCTCGCCACTTCTTCTCATTAAGGACTATTGCTTCAGGATGCTGAGGAGACTTCAGTCTTCCTGATGTCAAGTCAGATTCCCAGAAACTTTAGCAAAGGTGGCATCCTTGTAACAGAACTGGATCCCAGTTTATTATCATGAAAATCACACAGAGACAACACTGATTTTTTAATGAACAAAATTAGTCTTTAAGTTTTCTTGGAGGAAAATTAATTTAAATGAACAGTAAACAATTCCCATACAAAAAAAAAAAAATTTCCAGCATAGAATAAATGTAAGTGAAAGTTACAGATTTTTAAATAACTTTGGTGTTAACTTCTGTGTATATACTTTTCCTGCATATGTGTTCTTGGCCTTTTCTCTGAATCATAAATTATCTTGTGTGCCATGGAAAATAGAAGAAAAAGGAGTTGTAAACAGAAGTAATACCAGGTGACCTTCATTATGTTCCTGACCTGTTGGTTTCTTTGACCTGTTTGAGTGACTGTAGAAAAGAATTTGTATTTTAGCGTCTCAGTTTTATTTCTGTATGAGTGGAAGGCAACTCAGTTACACTTTTATATTTTATATAGTGTTTTTTGATTCATAACTGAAAAATGTTGTGTCCTTAATGGTACTGTTAAATACAAAGTTTTAACTGTAATATTTGTCCACTATATTCACCACTTAGATAGTGATACTAAGTATTTTTCAAGGCACAAAGTTTTGCCAGGTGAACTAATAGAAACACTGCATTGAAAACCAGTTTTGGGCTGGTTTTTTTTTTTTTTTGTTTTCTATTTTGTTTTTTGACTGATCGCAGGACTGTTTTATGCCTCCTTGTACTCAAAGAGTTGCAAAACACAAGTGCCAAAAGATGATATTTGTTCTTGAGCTTGGATGCAGGCCATATTTCATCTTGTCCAGTGTTATAGCGCTTTTAGAATTCACTCGATCACAGAAGGATGATACTAATATGACATATTTATTAGAGGTAAAAATACCCTTATTTTTGTAAATGCCGTTATCCTCCTTTCTGGCAGTTCTCCACCAGACTAGATTAGTGTCCATAGATTGATGGAATTTGACATTTTGAGTGCTGAGTAGGTTTTCTTGCCATCAGACACAGCTGAACAGTATTTCTTTGATGTCACAGTTTCTAGGAGGTGGTTTCTATTATTGTTGGCTTTATTCTGTTAAAATTAGTTTACTGGTTGTTCCAGGTTGGACACTGCCACTACCACCAAAGAAAGACAAGGATTTTGCAATATTTATTTGTTTAGAAGTTGTTAAGGATAACTACTTTGTCAAAGTCAGTCAAAAGTATTTACATCAATGCTTAGAAGGAAAGAGGATGATATAATATTATATATAAGGGTATTTAGGTTCTTTTTTCAAGCTGTCACTTCGTTCCCATGTATCTTTCAATTGTCTCCCTGTTCTTCATTCTAATTCCTCCCTCCTCTTTCAAACCCTATGAAAAACATAGGAATAAAAATACCGAAAGACTGGATGGAATGGACGTTTAATAACTGGCAGAAGGAGCAGATAATTATTTACTGTTTTATTATTACGGTTAACTGGTATATGGACATGAGACAGTAATTTGGAAAGTTCACCTCTGTATGTCTCTGTATTGGGTACTGAGTAACATCAAGGATCAAAAATGTTTACAAAAGATTTTTTTTTCAGTTGCGGTCTGTTGTCCCCAGTAAATGTTTGCATACATCCTTATAATCACACTTCTGATTTTTTTTTTTCCTGCAGACCAGCAATAATTAAGCTATCCGGGGCTCTTTGAATACAATCTCATTACTCAGTACACAATGTCATTACTTTGAGCCCTTCCCTGCCTTCAAGAGCTATTACATGACCTCCAGATCTCTCTTAGACTCCATGTATTACCATTAGAAGACATCCACACTGGGAAATCACTCTGTTCCTGTTTTTGATTAATATTTCATCAGCCACGAGAGGAAATGGTATTCTTTAGCAACACTAATAAGTAATTGAGCAGATGAGATGCCCCTGCTGCTTTGAAAAAAGCAGTATGTAGAGGCTCTAAAAGAACAGCTTTAGATATGACTTAAGATACTAAATGGAAAAAAAAAAACAACAGAATGTGCTGTCTACAATGAAAAGTCAGTAACAGCATCATCAGAAAACTAATAGTAATAGTGCCATTGTTAGCAATAGGTTGTCAAAAACATGGTGAAAATGTATCTTATTCAAATTGGTGTTCAGAATATATTTTCACAGAAGTCATTGATCCATTGACTTTAAATACATTTTAAAGAGAGTCAATGAAAACCACATGCGAAAGATAGTGAAAACTAATAGTTGTTAAATAAAGAAGTTGTGTAGAAACTTTTTCAACTGCTAGTTGAAAACATCAATCATTTTACGATCAACAGATATTTTGGACTAGCAGTCTAAATGCTTATTAGCCACACTAGAGTTATGAACTGAAGGAAACTGTTAGTGATATGAGCAGTTGTCTTTTCAGTAAATAATACACTTGATGAATCTCTTTGCTGTCTGTTCTGCTGGCTCAGACAGAAAAGTCTTCATTTAAAGTTTTATTTCATTTTACTATGTTTTCCTGGGTCACTTTTTTGGGAATGGAAAACCTAAGTTTGGGAAGCCCTGCCACATCATTGGTTCGCAAATAATTGCATTAATCAATATGCTTAGGAAGAAACAAGTGCTTGTGATGAATTGCATTATATCAAGGCAAATGAAGACCAAGAAAAATATGTTAGACATCTAAGATAAGGAGCTGCTGAGGAAAATTCAAAGGAAAAAAAAGGCTTATAAGAGGCAGAAGCGAGGACAGGCAGCCTGGGAAGAATACAGGGATGTTGTTCGGGAAGCTAGGGATCAGGTTAGGAAAGCTAAGGCCCACTTAGAATTAAACTTGGGTAGGGATCTTAAGGATAACAGGAAGGGATTCTATAGGTACATTGCAAATAAAAGGCAGACTAGGGACAAAGTGGGCCCTCTCCAGAAGCTATTGGGAGAACTGGCTATCCTGGATTTAGAGAAGGCTGAGATTCTTAACGACTTCTTTGCCTCAGTCTTCACTGGCAAATGCTCTGACCATACCACCCAAGTCTTGGAAGGCAGACGCAGGGACAGTGAGAATGAAGACCCTGGGCCCACTGTAGGAGAGGATCTGGTTCGAGACCATCTTAAGAACCTGAAGGTATACAAGTCCATGGGACCTGATGAAATCCATCCGTGGGTCCTGAAGGAGCTGGCAAATGAAGTTGCTAAGCCGCTGTCCACCATATTTGAAAAATCATGGCAGACAGGTGAAGTTCCCGATGGCTGGAAAAAGGGGAATATAACCCCCATTTTCAAGAAGGGGAAAATGGATGAGCCGAGGAACTACAGACCAGTCAGTCTCACCTCTGTCCCTGGCAAAATCTTGGAGCAGATTCTCCTGGAAGGCATGCTGAGGCACATGTAAAACAACAAGGTGGTTGGTGACAGCCAGCATGGCTTCACTAAGGGGAAATCATGCCAAGTGCAAAGTCCTCCACCTGGGTAGGAGCAATCCCAGGCACAGCTACAGGTTGGGCAGAGAAGAGATTCAGAGCAGCCCTGCAGAGAAGGACTTGGGGGTTTTGGTTAATGAGAAGTTGAACATGAGCCGGCAGTGTGCACTTGCAGCCCAGAAAACCAACCGTATCCTGGGCTGCATCAAAAGGAGCATGACCAGCAGGTCGAGGGAGGTGACCCTGCCCCTCTACTCTGCTCTCGTGAGACCTCACTTGGAGTATGTGTGCAGTTCTGGACATGGAACAGTTGGAACAAATCCAAAGGAGGGCCACGAGGATGATCAGGGGACTGGAGCACCTCCCATATGAAGATAGGCTGAGAAAGTTGGATCTGTTCAGCCTGGAGAAGAGAAGGCTGCATGGAGATCTCATAGCAGCCTTCCGATATCTGAAGGGGGGCTATGGGGATGCTGGGGAGGGACTCTTCACGAGAAACTGTAGTGATAGGACAAGGGGTAACAGGTTCAAACTTAAATGGGAAGTTTAGATTAGATATGAGGAAGAAATTCTTTACTGTAAGGGTGGTGAGGCACTGGAATGGGTTGCCCAGGGAAGTTGTGAATGCTCCATCGCTGGCGGTGTTCAAGGCTGGATTGGACATAGCCTTGGGTGGCATGGTTTAGTGGGATATGTCCCTGCCCCTGTCAGAGGGGTTGGAACTAGATGATCTTAAGGTCCTTTCCAACCCTAACTATTCTGTGATTCTGTGATCCTGAGATTCGCTGTTTCTTCCTATTTCCCCCAGCAGGAATATAAACCTTTATGCTCTTATTGGAAAGAATATTGTAGAGAATGCTAGTAGTAGTGTCATGATGTTGGTGTAGTGATTTAAGATCTCTGTCATCCAGTAATTATTTTGTTTTGAAACTCTACAAGAAATTTCCAGGTACCTGTTGTTACTGTCTTTATGTACTATTGGTGCAGTCCTTTGGGTATTTATAGCCAGGTATTACTTTTAAGGCTTAAATTATGAACGGTGAGAATTTATGTTTTCCCCAAAACCATAGAGGAGTATGATGTACAAAAGTAAATCCATTAATCCCAGTGGTTTCATGGACACTTCTGCCTAAGATGCATGAGGATTTACTTGTTTTTTAAATCTACTGGCCTTAACAGAGGTTACAAACAAGAAATGCAAACTAATGGATTATCTCTCCAGTTGTATTAATTAAATAACATACATAAAATATAAAGAGTTATTAAAAAAACCCTAGGAATTACTTTATTTCCCAAAGTGAAAGAGATGTGTGTATGTGAGTGTGTATGGGGACTACTGTGTATCTTAATGCTAGGATTAATGCTAAAGTGGATGTTATGAATTAATCATGGAATTTAATTTACCAGAATTATATTTTTGGCATTGCGCCCCTGTAATTAGCATCTTAAACAGAAGTGGTTTTGGTGATCTTTATGACAGTCAAAGCTAAACCTTCTGCCATTAATTTCTTGAGAATTGTTTAATAGGCAAGAACTAATTTTGCAACTAGATTTGAAAATGAAATGGGTTCACTTAGTGTGATGGGCGATAATGGCCTCCTTGCTTGTAAGTTGGACTCATTTCTGTAAGCTTGTTGGGTTTAACATACACACAAAAAGCTTTGGAGATGAATAAGGGCAAAAAGGAAGAAAGGGTTTGGTTTTAATTTTCTTCCAGGTGTTCTATGTTCTAGTGAGATGTAACTTTGATTCAAAACCAATCATATCAGGTTAATCATCAAGTGACTTCCCTGCTTAGAAGCCAAGGGTTAGGTATGTTCCAGACTACATGTGTGATCTCGGGTATCAACCGGCCTCCTAACGCTAGGTTTGAAGCAGGAAATGAAGATACCAGTCCACAGAGTATTTTGCTGATCAGGTTGATCTCTTCATGTCTTTAATTAAAATTATTTTAAAGACCAAAGCATTCATTTAAAAAAATAGCACATGAACATTTGTGTCTTCTTAGATTTTTCCTACCCCTAAATATCTAGCCAAAGACAGAAGTAATTCAGTTATCTCATATATATTGCTACTGCCTAGCTTAGATGAAGGCAACGTTTTTTCGTCGTTTGGAATTTGCCAGCTGTGTGCTGTTGGCTACCAAAACCTGGAAACTGTTATTCCAGTGGCAGCTAACAGCAAGTAGATATTTTTCCTTCCCCTTACTGTTAATAGAAAATGAAAAGATGACAGGTTTATCCAAGTGAGAAATCTTGGTTTTCCATTCATTTCCCTGGGGTAAATAGTACTTTGTATTATACAGGTGCTCCTGGCTGGCCAGCAGTTGTGGGTCGAAATCTTCACCTTGCCACTCTTGGTTTGCTTAAAAGAGAAAACAACTCGCTGGAATACCTGATATGGTGGAAAGCATTAGCCGCTGCTGAGGGGGGCATAAGTGGGATGTTAGCACAGTATCTTGAAAAAAAAATCAAAGACGGGTATTTGTAATTCTGACCAGAATACATTTCTTCCTCTATGTTCTTTCCACTGAGATCCTAAAGTGTGTGTCCCTTACAAACTTAGAGAGCTCTACCTGGATCACTCCTGACTGCGAGTACTAGCGTTTGAGCAGAGTGGAGCAAGGCTGTGGATGCCTAAATGGCACAGAGGCCTTGAGTACTCAGCCATCCTTTTAACATTGCTTTGCTCTCTTGCTGCTTCTCTTCACTGAGCTAAACTGTGTTTATTTTCAGCTATTTGGAGGATACTGATATTGCAGAATGATATGCTTTTCCTCTCTTTACCCGACTTTCCTCCTCCTTCAGCTAATTTTCCTTTTATTGTAGTAATTAGAAAAGGTCTTTGATCACAAATTCAGTCTTGCTCAGAGTTCAAAAACAGAGTAACTTCTGCTTGGATCTTGGGGGTTAGTGTGCATCCCTCAGATATAAATGGTAAACAGCATTTCTTTACCCCACCTCACACAAGCATGTGAGAGCTCTGACTTGCAAGCCCTTACTCTGAAACTGCAGTGATTTTGTTAGCTGAAAGTGTAACTACATTATGAGAAAAAAACAGCAGTCTCTGATTCCATGACCACCTCTGTTTCCTCTCTAGTGTGCCATAATCTAGATAAGTCTAGATTTAGTTTTGGGTTTATTTTGGGTTTATTTATATATTTAAAAATAATGTGATCTCTTGCAGCCATGAACTGGGTATGATGAAGAAAATTCATCAAGATAACTCATGAGTTTAACGTTTGTGCTGCTTGTAAATAGAATCCTTTATTTTTCTCATTTCACTCCATCTTAGGTATTGTGTTTGTCACAATTCCTGTAAGCAGAAGTAGCAAGAGCAATAAACAGGAAAAGAATTATACATTTTATTCTTGTGAGAGAGAATTGATTAGCTGTAGTTAATTGATGTTTTCTAAGTTGTAACTACACTACCCTGTGGGGCTGCACACCAGACTGTCACCAATGACTGTCAGGCTCCATGTGATATTTATGGAGTGTAATGCAGACAGTGTATATGTAGTATATTGCAGATACTTTCTCCTTTCTTTTAACAGTTTTAGAATGTTCTATTCCCTTTCAGTAGAATGACATTTTACAGAGAAATACATAAATACTTTTTTTTTTTTTTGCCAAATCCTTGCATATTGTAAGTAACATCAAATAAATGGTATTTTAAATACCGTTTTCCTAGTTTCTACTGGAAGTGGATAATCTTAGGATTTACATAAGCATCCAAGAGGCGTCCAAAGTATTTGTGTGTGAGTTAGCGTTTGGACATCAATCTGGCACAATGACTATACTTCTTGAAAATTTCTAAACAGCATTTTTTTTCATACCAAATTTAATCTGTGGGAATTTTTCCTAATTGCAAAATATTCAGTAACTGTTCTTGAAAGCTACAAAATACATAATGGGTCACTGTTAACCAAATTCTAACACCATTATCGTACAGAACAGCTCTCCTGATCCAGTGCTGCTGTCTAAAATTGAAATTCTGTCTCAGATTATTTTTTCTCTAAATGGATATGTCTATAGTATGCATATGATTGGTGAAGGACATTCTTAGATTGCCTTATTCAAAAAATACATAGGTAAATGTAAAATTTTCAATATTCTAGTTCATACTCATCTTGTGAAAAAGAAAATCCTGTCTATTTGCATTCTAGAGAATTAGAAATCAGAGACAAGATAGTTCCAGGGCTTCCTATTAATTATTAATGGAAAATACTGTGCAAATACCAAAGCAAAAAAAAGTTGTAATGTCTTTGTCTCTAACCTGCAGCTGAACTGCCTTTGGTTGTGATTGCCTGCCACTTACACACAAGGTTGATTGGGCCAGTACTTGATTTGAAGACCTCCCATGAAGACCCGAACATCTATTTCTTGTTGCTGAAGTGATTTTATCCAGACATAATGCTAGGTGCTGAATAAACCTATACATGTGTAGAACCAGCATTTTGGCTTCCTGTGTTGGTTATTACTCGTCTGTTTTTGAAAGCAGGATTGTCTGCTCTGTATTCTAACCAAGTTCTTATTTTGGTTTATTGAATGTCACCTGTCAGTTTTTTCACTAAATTTTCAGCAGGAGTAGATAATCTTGATTTCAAAGGCCAGAGTTCATTGTTACTGAAACCTTTTAAGCATCTATTTCCTTCTGCTCATTATAACTACCACATTTGAGATAACAACTGGCTTGAAAAAGTGAGTTCTGGGCTGCAGTCTGACAGGTAGAAGCACTCTATTCAGGACAGGCTTTATGCTTGTTTGATGAAAAACAGGACCATTCTTGGTAGACAGTAATTTTTAGTTGATCTCACATGATGAGAAAATGCAGATACTTCATGACCTGTTTCTTTTTCAAAACTGAATTCATAAAGCACAGGTTCTTATATACCTGCTATAGTTCCTTAATCCATTAAAAACATTCTTTGTTTCATCTCCAAAGCAGTGCATTGACATGCAAGTGTGAACTCAAGTGTGTGCACCAATGCTATGACTGCACCATTGTAATGAAGATGAAATGACTGTAATGATGACCTTTCTGTGCCTTTGTCTATACCATGCCCTTCTCTTTAACTGAACACCTTTCAAATGAACATGTTCTGAACTCTTGAACTGTTCATTCTGTTCACTGAGCTTATTGCTCAATCTGCAGTTTATCATTATGTGTCTCCAAAGACTTTGTGTTTCCTTATATTTGACATCTAGATGGAATTTTTCATAACCCTTTACTAGTCATAAATTGGATTGTTAGAGGATTAAGTTAATCTTGTTTCTTTATAGTAGCTTGGATTTTTAAAGCCCTAATTTAGAGGGGTTTCTTTATTTGTTACTCTCCAATCTGCAAGAATGAAAAAACCCTATACACCTTAAGATTCTGTATGCTGAAGTTATTTATTTCTGCTCATTTTGAAGGGAATCGTACCTAAGAGGTGCGCTTGAAAAGTTGTCATGTTTTTCCCGTATTACTATTTCTTCCTTTCTGTCTAAATAGCAGCTGCTGAAAATGGCCCAAAGCAGTGCATTATCAGATAAACAGCATGTCAGTGAATAGACTGTAGAAGAATGTGTATTTTTCTTGTTCCATTGGGAAGGGAAATAGGAAAAAATGACTTATGACTTGCAGAAAATTGTTAGGGTGTGTTAATCATATCTTTGCTTTTCCTTACTTTATTAGGAGGTACTTCTAACAATGTAGGTACTTTCTATTAATCAATTAACAGCTAGTGTTAAAAGTGAAAGGAGGGAGACAAAACCCCACACATATTTAAGAGTGTTTTGGAGCTTTTTATTATCTAACAGTAATGTAGCAGGTAATTTTTTATTTAATTATTCTAGAGAGGTTTTTCAAGAAAATTAAAAATTATATATTATAAATTCAAAATATTGAAAATAATCCTGAGAATTATCAGGCTGGTCTGTATTAAGATAGTGGTGTCAAAATCCTCAATATACCATGATGAGTAAATATGTAGAAAGCATAACACTTGAGTCATAGCTTAAGGCTGAAAATTACTTAAATATAATTCTTGTATTTAAGCAGCACACATTTATTTCTTTAACAAATAAACATTTTTAGCCTTCTTTATCTGCAAGGTTCAGAATTGTCAGACTGGTTATAGAAGATGAAAAATCTAGAGGAGTTCCTTGACCTTTTTTATGATCTCCCCATCCCTAAACTCCATCAATGACATGAACTCTGACACTGAGAATGGCAAGATGTAATTCTTTATGCAAATGTCATAAAACCTCACGTTCTACTCTGGGCATCTCAAATTTTAATTTTTTTCATTCAACTGCAGTTCATGTTAGCTAGTATCATAAGTAAAATGCGAGGCTCTTGAAAGCTCTTAGGTTTATCTAACTCCATCTGTAGTGAAAACTTTGAAAAAACTCATGATATTCTACCATTATGCTACTTATTTCTTCTGGTTTATTCTGTTTATTGATTGATTGATTGACTGCTTCAATGCCAGCCAAACCATCCAGAAAGCTTTTAAGTATAATTTGTTAAACTTCACATAATAAAGAAAGATTATAATTTTCATAACATATTTGTGCAGATGGACATGTGCATAATTATTAGAAATAATAGCAAGGCATAGGATTGCTTTAGGAAATCAGCATTAGCAGCAGTGCAAGAAGGACATGAGGCAGAGAACAAATGAAGGCTGACTAGGTGAGGATAAGTAAGTGTCCCATGTATATTAGAAGCTCTTTCAGCCTTCGTTCTAGGCCAGTACTTTCAACAAGGAAAGGTGTGAGCGGAAGCCTATGGCACATTGTGCTTTGTCTCCCTGACTATTTGATGCTCTGTTAAGGTAAAGAAAGGTATTACTTGCTGATATGTTAGATACTTCATTTTTAAATGATCATAAATTTTTGCCAGCACTTAATCACAGTAGGTTTACAGTGCGGAAGAAAAGTGCATATGCCAAACCGGTTGAACATTATGGAATGCGAGGTATTACTGAAGGACTGAAAATGGTAGGATTGCTTCTCTGTGAAACAGCTGAGAGTTTGATGCATTAGGTTGTTTTTCCAGACAATGATGGGAAGACTATAATTTGAATTTTTTCATCTGTATTTCTATCCCTATTCAGATTTAAAACTGTTAAAAGGGAGAAAAAAGCTCTAAAGATCTATCTATTTGTGAAACTTATAGCCATGTATAAGTAAATTCATAAACATTGATAATAAAAGTACAGGAAATAATGAAAAATATCTGAATACTGTTTCCAGAGCTATTTTCAGAGAAACTACTGTTTATTTCGTAGTAGATCACTGACTGGTGGAACACATATGAGGAGTCCTATCCATCTCTATTTTTGCTTGTTCACAATGAGGGCAAATTATGTGTTTATTTTGGATATATAAACTTGTTAACTCTTACTGCACTTTTCCATCAACCCAGCTGTTGATAGCATTTTATGACTTTATTTCTCAACATTTAGGTTTAGAAGACTCTTATGTTTCAGTTCTAAATACTGTAGAGACTTCTCATATTACTAATATGAAACTAACTGGCATCAAGGCAGCATTCACTATTTCCAAAGCAGTTTACCGCTGTGACATTAATTTACAGTACTGAGCACTGTGGAAACTTTCATCAAACTAGGAAGTTAGTTTTGATTTGTTACAGCACGCAGTGGGTGTTCATAGCATATGTTTTTATTTAATCCTTCAAAGAGTTTTCAGGAAATAGCGGCTAGCATGTGATGAAATAATATCAAAAGACATTACTAACATTTTAACATTATACGGATCATTATACTTCATACATTTTGGAATTATGCTACGTTATATTTATGGTTTCACTTTGTTCTTGCAAGCCACATTCTGCTTGGTCTTATGAAATAACACATTGCCGGAACGGAGTGCAGTGGAACTAATAAGAGTCTTGTCTTAACTTGCGAAAGATTAAGCAACTCCCTCAAAAGATGTACTGGGTTTAGAGCAAAAGCAGAGTTGGAAGAACTTGGAAAGAAAATGAAGAAAATGTCTCTCCTTTAGTCAGGAATGCATCAGTTCTGCCATGCACGTACCACCTTGTAGCAAAGAATTGAACGGAGTTGCTCCTCGGAATTTTTTGATTTCATTTGTGACTGCTCATTAAAATATGATATGTCTTCTTAATGACTTGTAAAGAAGGAAAGAAATACAGCAGTAACTACCGATGTGACAACTACATGGAAACTCTCTTCAAATTCCCTTGTAGAAGGTTCAGCATTGATACTGAGAAAAGGCTATAAGTAAAAAGTACAAACATGATTTTTTTAAAGGATCCTACTGCAACACCCTTTGGTAGTCCACCCATGGTCTTTGATGGGCTTGCCCTCAAAACTCTGCTGAGGAAAAAATTGCTGTGTGTGCTGTGGAAAGTGTGGTAATAATTTATTCCGTGTATTTTTGGAAGTTTGACCAAAGTGTCTTTGTTAAGGGCTTTGTTTTCCTCTATGGTTATTTAAGTCTCTATAAGACAATTCATTATATCTGTATTTCACATACCTCAGTTCAGTGTGTGAAACAAAATTGGGTGAATATGACCCGCTTTTTAGACTGTACATTACCAGATTAGGGGATCTGATTTCTTGGCTTCCTCCCCTGACCACTCAGCATTTCTTCATTTTCCTCATTGCGGGGGACAGCTGTCGACATACTTGGTTTCTTGGTTTCAATGTTAAATAAAAAAAGGTCATTACATACATGGAGTTCTTTCCTACAAAACAAGAATCCCAAACATCTAATGCAGCTTCTGTGGTTTGGTTCGTTTGTTAGTTTTTTAAATCAAGTATCTATCTCATATATTACTAACCTGACTTGGATAAATGGCTAGGTTCATCTGCATATCCAGTATAAATACCCACAGACTTTTTCAACAGCTCAGTGGACAAAGGCAAACTTTCCTTTGAGCAATATATGGACAACTAGCAACCCGGAAAATGAACCTCTGTACAACACTACTGAGAGACTCTGTATCTTTAGTTGTTACAGGTATAGGAAGCTCTTAGAGCTCAGGTGGCACTAGACTGAAAATTACTTCAAGGTAATCTGTGAAATAAATTATATTTTAGTGTTTAATGCCTTATATACACTGGAAGTGTGTTTTGGATCATATAATCTCTGTTACTTTTACCCAGGCTGTGACACTGATTTGGTAACAAGATGGGAAACAGGTCAAATGCATGTACTGCTTCCTTTCAAGCTGTTGTTTTGCTTTGAGAAAGCTAGGTAATTTTTTGAAGAAAAAAAAAAAAGAGTGAACTGGCGGCTGGAGAGTCTGAAGATTCGTTGTACTTAAAACCCAAACTAAACAGAAAAAACAACTGAGAAAGAGATGGAGGGTGGGAAGAAAAGAAAGGCCAATGTGGGTAGGAGTAGCTAGCTGAAATTCTATGGTCTGAGTTAAGCAGCAAGTCAGATTAGGTGGTCACAAAGAGTCCCTTTTGGCCTCAACAGCTATAATTTTTGAAGCATAGGGCAGACTTCCCAGCGCTGCAATTTTATTGTGACCTGGAGGGGTGAAAGGGAAAAGCCTCCATACCTATTGCTTTTCCAACAGCATGAGCCTGCCTGTATTCTGTGATGTGAAAAGCTGCTGGGTAGGAGCTGGACTGAGACCGTAACTCATTTCACAGTAGCACAATTACATCTGCTGTATGATAATCACTTTTGGTCGCTGGCCACTCACATTGTATTCAGGCTAATAACAAGGAGGAGGAGGTCTCTATCCCAGGGCTGGTTCCATGAGCTGATTCCTTGATAATGATGATGAAATAATGTATTCAGGCAAACCTTTCCGCATGTGAATTCTCCTTATAGTGGTCTCTATTGTGTTTCCAGTTACCAAAAGACTCATATTGCTACAGGTGTATTCTTTTCACCTCTGTTGTTTCTTTGTATTTTCGTGGCCATGCTGGAAATCAGTACATTAGCTTAGTCCTGTGCCATTACTTGTTTCCAGAACAGGTCCTCAGTTTCACCTCTGTATATCCTGCTGGTCATTCTGTCTTGTTCTCTGGTTTGCTGTTTACACCCATGCTTATGCAGTTTGGACAGAAATACTTCTGCAAGAGAAGGGTTTTGTTCTTTTAAGCATATCACTCCCTTGTGTGAAATTGTATGTAGCAATAGGATTATATCTCGACAGTCTAAAATATTAACTTGCTGGAGGCTGTAGGAATGATGTCTTTAATGCCATCCAAAAGAGGATGCTGTTCCAAAAGAGAAATCCTTCACTTGAATGTTGAACAGCTTTCTGTCACTTTGTGCCACTGAAGTTGGGAAAAATAAGCCAAAGTTAGAACTCAGGACCCCATTTACAGGCTTTTTGATGTGTTTAAGCAATGATGAATCTGATGGCTTGACCTTGTACTGAGAATAGCAAATGAAGGTAAAGATTAAAGACATTGATCAGTAGAAAGCAAGTGTTTGCCTGGTTGGTTCTAGGTTTGTAGCCCTTTCTGCATGTCTTAAAAAACCTCTGTGTATTGCTTGGGCATTGGCTTGGTTTGTCTTTTATGGAATGTGGTGTGATTTGGGCTTCTACTGATGATTTGGCATCTTGGTCTATTACATTTTTTTTTCAACCAAATTATTTTGTGTAATAACTATAATGTTAATGGAACTAAAGGTTATGGTTGAGTTAACACTTGTCAGTTTGAAAATAAGCGTCTTAGCTTCATTTCGACATTTGCCTTTCAGTGTCAGTCCGTTAACTTGTCACACACTATAATTTCATTAAAACCATCATTTAATTGTAAGTTAATGTACAGCTATCTTTTATAGAAGAGCTTTACATACTGCCTGAATAATTTAAATACAAATTTTCAACTGATATGACTGAAATAATATGAAACACTAAAATCCTTCCAAACCACTGTTTTTGAGTTCAGTAGTGAGAAATAAGATGTAACAACCACATTACTGCACCACTATAACACAGAGACAGTTTTTCACATTATAATAAAAAGAAAGAATAACTATTTTTATATATATATATATACACATTTGTCTGTATTTCTTGTACCTGCAGCATTGAGATGTACTTCATATGTAATTCAGAGAAGTTTCCATTATTAAAAGAAGGACAGTGTGAATAGCGTAAGCTCTATAGAACTGAAGAAAGAATTAAAATCTACATGCTAATAGCTTTAGTGCTAGTCACAAATAGTCTTGAACTTCACATATGAGATATATAAAAATTATTTCAAAATAAATTCTGGTTAACATTCAACCTGATTGAATCTTTGGAAGCTGTGTTAATGTATTTGTTCAACTCACTTGCACTCAAAAGCTTTTAAACAGGATATCACTTTTTTTATTATTATTCATGATAATGTAATTCCTGCCTTTAATCTCTTCAGAGTTTCACATTAAGTCATTATATACAGTTCAGAGGAATTTGGATCATCCATTAATCATAGTATCTATACTTCTGTGTGTCTACTTTTGTCCATCTGAAATTTTTCCTCTGAAATCAGTCACTTGGCAGCAGCAGACATCTGGGGATAGTTCAAGGTGTTTGACTGAAGAGACCTTACTTATTAAACTTGTTTTCTGCTACAGTATGTATAGATTTATGTAATGTGTGGCACGCTGAAACAGAAGTGATAGAAATATTAGCATAATCATTAAATATGAGCCTCTTTGTGTTTCCACTGGAAACGTAGGTATGGATAAATATACTGACTGATGACATATGTTTAGTAGAATAATTATCTAAAAACACTTGGCTAATACAAAAAAAATATAAGGCACAATGATGTAGTTGAGAATTTTCTTGTAATTAAAAGATTTCTATCAATCTAACAAATTTCTACCAATCTGCATACACCAAAGGACTGAATTAAGGTTTCATAAAAAAAAATCTAAATTTTGTATTTTTTAAGGTTTAAGAGGTTTATTTATTTATTTATTATTTTAATAGTGTTTGGTAAGAAGATGGAGGGAAGGGTTGAGAACTATACAGAATTATTAGTAAGTATTGGATTCTTTCCTTTGGAGTGCTGACACTGTCTTTTGAAAGGAACTGATTATTTCTACCTGTAATAATGGGTTGCTTTTTTATCAACAAGCTACCAAAGAGTGATTAGTGGCATATTTAAATTAATATTTAAAATATTTGTGAAGTTAGGACAGTGTTGATACTGAACTGTGCAGTCTATCCAGGTTTTGAAATAATGCAATATTCTGTATCCCTTTTTACTGCTTTTTCCCCCAGAAGTCTGATTTCTTTTTCCTGGACCCACTCTGACTTTCTTTCTTTTGTCCTATCATCTTGTCTCAGCCCTCTCTTTTTGTCTTTCCCATCCCACATCATTTTTCAGCTTCAGTCTTTTACACTTTTGTTCCACTCTTCCATAACACTTTTTGTTCTGTTTTTTCTATTGCTCTACCTCTTTCTTGGCATTGCCACAGCTGTAATTTCCTGCATTTAATATTAGAGTAGTGGGAGAGAGCTTCTTGCTTTCCCACACCTGCTGTGCAGTCAGTTTAGCAAACTGCTGCTTAGAAGTAGCTAGATGTTCTGTTCCTGCAATGCTGGCCTGGATTTGGTGACTTATGAGGTCCCTCTTTGCTTTAGGGGCTTGGAGGCTTCCCAGAAAACACTTGTAAGAATTTTTGAAACTTCTGAAAATAATGTATTTTTCCCTCATTGGCCTGTTGGAAAACATGAGAGCACGTTTGCTGAACTTTCCCATGGAAGTTGTGCCCCACATGGACATCTATAATAGGAAACTTCAGTGAGAACAATTAGAACTTGCTGAAGTTGGGAGCAGCAGCACTGAAGCCTTGAAACGGGAAGTGTTATGCACCATGAAAAGAGACTATGTCACCGTCATCACCATAAGTAACAACCTTTAATTTAAGTGATAGATAAGAATTATACTATTGAGTCTTGAGTCCTTGAAATCCATTTATGACTGTTCTGGGTTACCAACTGTGAAAACATTTGTGCATATGCCATGTTATTTTTCAGAGAGAATAGTTGGAGCTAAATATACATTTCTAAAAGCTGAAGAGACATAATCGGTTTTCATTTCTGTGTGCAGGCTTGTAACTAAAACAAGATGTGGTATTTTAGCAGCCAGGTTTCTAATTGAATCAAGTTTCTAATGTTTGGGCTCAGTGTACGCTATTGAGAACAAAAAAAAAAAAAGTTACAGAAAGTACAAGCATCTATTGTACTCTGATCTTTATGCACTGAAACAGACCTAATAGCTGAATTGCTGTATTCTCCCTGATATTAAAAGAAAAATGTGCTTTATACCGTGATTTTCATGGAAGCAGATGAGGCTATAGGGGCACAATGGGAATGATTATGAAAGAGACTAAGACCCCTATTTATTGTGGTAACAAAGCTGTATGTAAATTTTGCTTTTCATTAAAGCAGAGTTAGTTTAACCCCAGTTGTACAAAGGTGACTGTTTTCTACTATTTAGACAAACAACTTCCTAGTGTAAATTGTGTTATGATTTATATGAATCTACCTACTGTCATAAAGGTTCCCCTAGAGAATATATATCTACCATTGTATCTCAATCATGATAAGAACTTTTAAAGTAGCTGTAAATACATTTGTATATTTATATTTTGATAAAGTTTATTATTGCATAAATTCACATCAAATAGGCACTAGTATATAAATAAGGAAATTAACTCCTCAGCTTACTTTTTATACCTTTAATATTAACCACAAAAGCAACTGGTAGGCCTTGTACTCCAGGCACATAGCATATACAACATAGTTACACAGTATACATGCTAACAATGGGTAACAAACATGATTTATAATGGCAACTTATGCAAATTAGTATTCGGGTTTATATTTATTAGACATACATGTGACTGCATCTGTTCAGTGTATAAATACATGCATGTGCTGCAGATATAGTATTTGTGTTTGGTTGTTTCGAAATGTTGGTTTCAGGGTCTGAAGCAAGTTCATCTCAAATTTGCATGTGGTGACCACATTTATTGTGCAATAGTGACTACCATTCTTAAACACATAAATTGGACAAATGTGTGTGAGTTATCACTTTTGTTTGGATGTAAGGCCATGTCTACATCTTTAACTTTTGCATAGGTCTTCAGACAGTTGTATATTTCTATAACACTTTGAAAGATGCAAAATACTATATCATATTGCTGCCTACTGCAACACCAGTTATAGGTTGACTTCAACTGCTTATTAGGTCATTCTTTGAAGGACACTGTACTTACACTAAATCAATGAACTTAGGAAATATTCTTGCTTCCTAATTAACCTCTCCCATAGTTAGTGCTTGTTTGCAGGCAGTTTAGTACAGTCATCGTCCAACTTTACTTGCCCAAACTGTATAATCTTTTTAAAAGCATGCATATTTTTACTGGGTCCAACTGTCAGTGACTCAGCAATGAGGGATGTCTTCTCCCGTGAGATCAGGATAAATGCCTGTAAGAAACTAAATTGTATTAAAGAGGAGATTTCAGTAAGCAGAGATTTTTTTTTTTAATTAAATATGTATTGTATTAATCTTAGCCTTGAAAGGATCTCTCATATTTCAATTTAGTTGCAATGTGTTGAGCTATCTCCCGTGACAACTGTTGCTATTGGATTTAAAATACCCATCTTTTCTGGATAACCTCGAGTTAGCTAAAGGCTAAATTTACAGATACTGTCTGTGACCTTGGTCAAGTAAATGTTCCCATAATAGAAGTATGGTAGTATTTACTTAAGTTCTTTTTAAGTGTTGTTAAGAACAATTCAAAGCTGCTTAATGAACCTCAGGTCCTACATTTATCTTAAATGTTATAAAAGGTTCATAAATAGGCCAGCAAATTCCAGCTTGTATCCAAGAGAGTTTAAGACATAGAAAACCAGATAAATACGATCTGTTTCTTCACTAGGACATTTGGCATACTTCTTTTTGTTTGAGATCTTGTGGAACTTACCTAATTGTTTGTTTTTTTTTTTTGAAAGGTTACTCCTTTGTCAGTATCAGCTATCTAAATAAACTTATACCCTCCACGTTCATGTTTTTCACATTTAAAGACATTCGGTAGGTTGAAGTCCCCCACAAGAACAAAGGTAAGCAAACATGAAACTTCTCCCAGTTGTTTGAAGAACACTTCATCTGTAGCTTCATCCTTGCTAGGTGGTCTGTAACAGACTGTTACCAGGATATCTGCTTGGTTGGCCTTTACCCTCATCTTCACCCACAAACATTCAGCCTTCTCACTCACAACATTGAGTTCAAGGCAGCTGATGCACTCCCTGACATACAGTGCAACCCCACCAACTCCTTTTTCCTTGCCTATCCCTTTTAAAGAGGCTGTAGCTATCCATTGCAGCACTCCAGTTATGCGAATAATTCCCCCACATTCCTGCAATGATGATTATGTCATAATTTCCCTGCTGGTCAATGCCTTTCAACTCTTCCTGCTTGTTGTCCATGCTGTGAGCATTGGCATAAATGCATTTAAATTGACCTGTGGATCTGGACTCTTAACAGTGGCATGCTACCTCATGGCTCATGTCTAGCAATCCTGGTGTTAACCCTTTCCCCCTTCAAACTTAGTTTAAAGCCCACTCTGTGAGCCCTGCTAACTCCTGAGTTAGAATCCTTTTTCCCCTCTGGGAGAGGTGTACTCCATCTGCTGCCAGCAGGCTTGATGCTGTGTAAACCAGCCCATGGTCAAAACCCCCAAAATTTGATGCTGACACCAGTCAGGGAGCCAGGAATTTATTAGTGATATTAATTAATTAACATGACACATTAGAGTTATTAAATAAGAGAAGAAACATTTAGAGGTGTTTTCATAACGTTTTCTGACAGCATTATAATAAAACCAAATGTAGAAATACCTTAGTATCATAGGTTTTTATTGCTAAGAAGAGTCGAGAGAAATATGACGTTGTTATTATTGACTAAATGCATAGTAAAGAAATAAACGATGTTTTCTGAGGGGATCCATTATGGTAAACGTTCTTTTTTCTAAAGCAAACATATGAATATATGACAACATGTTACTGAAACATAAAAAAGATGGTGACAGAAAGCAATGTTAAATAATTCCAATAATTCTTCTTTACATTGCATTATATGAGATAGTGTTTAATTTTGTTTTACTTTTCCAGTTATTTACAGCAGGATATTTATTATCTCAAAATAGTTTGTTTATGAAGTACAGAGAACTGTGATGGTAAAAAATGAAAAACCAAACAGACAGAAAGTTCAGTAGCATAACTCCATGAGCCAGAGGTCCAGCCAAACCATGGCTATTAATCATCACTGTCCATTATTTACGGAAGATTCATTCATTGTTCCATAAAGGTATCTAGAGGGTCAATTAGAGACAACAGACAGGATTTTTCAAAGACACAAGAGGGTCAATTAGGCCCTTCTTGTAATTTTCTGCTTTAACAGCAAATGCCAGCCTATCCTGCAACAGATACGGTGGAATTTAGAATTAAATAGTGTGATTTTTTTTCAAGCTGTTACTTTGCAGCCAGTATGAATTGAGTATTGTCAGTCGTCGATAGAAACAAAAGGAAAAAATTATCACTACAGTTGATGAAAAGCACAGGTTTGTTTTTTAGAGTCGGAGCACTGCAAATGCCCAGAAGTGTCTGAGATAAAACAGTCGGTACTTTCCATAGAAGTGAATCATTTGTCTGAAGGTAGGACCAGATGCAAATAATATTGCTAAATACCAGCATTAAAAAATTACAAGCATTTGATGCAGAATACTGTTTGTAATTATTTTTTGCATCAACTGCTTGATAAAACACAAAATAAACCATAGGAATGAGATCTCAATATAAATAAACAATTACAGTGGCATTCATCAATGCATTGGCAGTTCTTTCAGGACAGAAAGTAGGAAAAAAACACTAAAATGTAAGTACACATGTTTCGATAAGCAGACATATATACACGTACACACACCTCAAAACTCTTCCAAAGTAGCAGCAAATTTTAGTAAAATAACTAGCTTATTCTTTAGCTGAGAGCAGAACTTCTTCAATAAGCCACCAGTGAACATGTGCATCAGACGTACGGTAGCTCTACTGCAGTTATTTTTGTTTCAATGAGTTTGTCTTTCCATGAGAAATGGTTGTTAGTGATTGGCATGCTCTGCTGTGTAGATCTGAAAATACTGGGATATTTTTCTCCTCTAAACTTTCATTCAATTACATTGCCACTGTTTTAATTTAAATGTTGCTTGAGTCTGTTTTAAGTGAGAGCAGCCTCTACAAATATGATGTATCAGTCTTGTACAGATTTTTATCTTTACAGATGGATTTTTTTTGGAATGTCTGAATATTTGATGGTCTCCTGTGAGAGTAAATCTCATAGTGTACTACATCAGTTTGATCCTCACTGTCCTGTGAAACCCCCTATTCTCTGTAGGATTTCAGCAGAGAGTTCTAACTAATGACTTAGGACCAAATTCTGCCCTTAGATGCAGGCGTGTAATTCTTACTGATTCCAGAGGGACTTCTATGAGCATATCAGAGAACACAATTTTGTTCTTAGTGTGTGAAATTATAGCACAAATGGACAGTAGGATCTCATGCACATTCATCTCTGTGACCCCAGGCATACAGGAATATGATACTAATCCACCTGCTTTTCTCTTTGCTCAGTTTGTGCTGTTTCTTGTAGATCACCCCAATTCTTCATCTGTCACTTGAGTCTATGTTTTTTATATTGTTCAGTGGTCAGAAATTTTCTATAGTGATGCTTCAGTGAAATTAGTGACGTCAACACAGATGTTTCTTTAAGTAGCATTAGTAAAAAAGACACTTGTAGGAGATGTTTTTTCTTTTCCTGGGAAGTCATGGTACACGAGCATTCTTGATCGTATTCTGTAGGGAATTAGTTTGCAAAGACAGAAGACACAAACCGAAATGTGAGCGCCTGTCTGTAAAGTGGTTTAATATATATACATACACAGAGAAGAGAGGTTGGCTTGCATCACGCTTTGCCTCTGTAACGATATGATGTGTTGAACCATTCGGCCTACATGTGAACAAAACAGATATCTCCTCCTTGTATTAGACAGTCTCCAGATCTACTAGCAGATGTTGCTTTCAGCATTGTCCTGTTCAGATTCTTTATAGTGGAAGAAATCAGTTATTAATTTATTTTTTCCTGCTTATTTTTTAACTAAACTTTTCCATATTAAAAATTTGTAATTATTTTACTCTTCCATTTTCAGGAATAGAACTAGTATTGCTCTGGAAAAAAAAAAAATGGAGCTAGCTCAGTTAGCTTTAATGGACTATCTTTTTACACATGTTGATTACTGAAATTAAGTGTTAAAGCTTAGACTGGCTTATCATCTACTGTTTGTACTCAGACCTACATATAAGAAAAATGTTCCACTTTTTGCAATTTCATTGTGGCAATTTGTCTCATTGCTAAAACTCTACAGTTGAGTATTTCTTGAACTGATTGCTTATTAGGCCTTTGCTTATTTGTTTTGTATTCGTGCTGTATTGACTGCTTACCTCTTCTATCGCAGTCCTCAGCAGATATATTTATCTTCTAGGACAAATTTATGGAAGACTAAACATTTCCAACCCAGGTATTTAGGTACATTGTATTTGCTTCCTGACCACTCTATCCAGTAGACCTGAGTCTTTTGTGCTTTGAGTAATGCTGTTCTTCACCAAACTCAAGCTGGTTTAGATGTATCTGAGGAGTCTTAGACATCCTCAGCATGCACAGAATTGGTTGTCTTTAGTATATGCTATAATTTTAAGTTAGTAACTTTAATTCTGTGGCATAGTGCCACCCATGTCCTAGATGTCAAGCATCAGACTTAGTTAAACCTTTCAGATTTTGATTCCATTTCAGTTTTTTAATGCATCTCTGTGTTGTAGAAAATTGCCTATCATTAGTATCTCCCACAGTGATTATAGTGTCCACTTTAGTTTTGAATTCTGCTCAAGACAGAACAGAATCTGTATTGCAACTCATGCAACAGTACTCATATAATGAATTACATTGTTTATAAAAATCCCTGTTTTCAAGTTGTCTGCTAAGTCTTTAGAAAGCTAATCACTTATCCAGTTATTTGTGAAACTATTTGCAGAATCACATGATTGTCTGGGGGAATCTAATTTATAATTTTTAACATATAATTTATACATCACTTTGCCAAAGCTTTCTTAAAAATCTGTTTTCTGATATGAATTGGAATGACTGGTGATACTAATTTTGCTTTTTTAACCTGAAACTGCAGTTGAACACATAATCTGCAATGATTTATGTTTACATAATGTTCCATTTTCCTGTTTGTGTAATATGTACAGGCAAATATTCATTTTCTCAAGCTGGTTCATTAATTATATTTATTAGATAGGTGTCCTTTGTTATTGTTTGGGAACTTATATATTGATCTCTATTACATGAAATTCTCAGTCTTTGCTGTTCACTAACAGTTGGACAGAAAACCCACGTGATCATCTGAGTTCAAGATGAAAGTGTTTGCACATGCAAACTATCATCAAGGAACCCTCAGATATCACTACTCACATTAACTGTTGCATGTTTTATAACTTGCATATGACTGTGACGTCCCCTCCTTAGTGTCTTGCTGTCTTGCTTTTAAGGATTATAATTATTTACCAAGTTAAAATATAGAAATAAAAAACCTAAAACATCAGCTTGTAGTGATGTTAAAGTAGGTGGATTGGTACACGAAGATATCTAGCAGCTCATCACAGTGAGTGTGTAGCGGAAGAAGTATTGAAAAGGTCCAAGAAGCAAATCACAGACAAGAATGGAAATGACAGCTGCTTTGCACAAGTGCCACTTAACAATGACAAACGTTTTCGTTTGCATCTTAATCTGAATTAATTTGGGTGAATTGTACCCAGGTCAAATTTTCAAATAAAAAAAATAAGTGTATAAACTTAAGGCGAGCTGGAAACAGAAGCTGTTTCCTATTTGGGCTGTTTGTAAAACAAGGACGTATGTTTATTTGGATTTCTGTAATGCTCTGAGGTTCACAAAGGAGAGCACCTTGAATAAAAGGAAAGAATTGTCATTCATTAGAGTAATTTCAAATGGAAATAGGAAGGTGCATAGACAGGCCTCACTCCTGGTTTGTTGCTGACATTCATAGTTGTGTTCGGCACTGCTGTTTATTTTCCAATTCAGTGACATACTCAGCTCTAAAAGAGAGGTAATGCAAAGTATGACTGTGTTCTGTACCTACACTACCGCAAGTAAAAACCTGAATGCATAATCAAGAAAAAACAACAAACTTACTTTACTTTGTTGAAATTAGTTTGTCTCTCCCAAGGTTCTTCACATTGTGCACCATATCTGCTGGGAAGTGTTGGGACTCTGTGCAGGCATGTTTTGGCTGCCTGTGATTTGTTCCTATTTCTTACAGTGTCCCTGTTCCAGCTATTTTATTAGCTTGCTTTGAAAAGGTAACATAGCAAATTTTCCATCAGAGCTAAAATCATGCAGTTAAAAAAGAGGATGCAGAAGTCTCACTCAACTGTTTAGCCTGCTAGAGAGCAGGGTTTTTAAGTGCTGCATTAAACCTTTGTATCCATTGAAGTACCCTTCACCAACTATCTGCACATTGCTAAAATCCTTCACAAACACTTTTTTATTGTTAGATTGAGCCACTTTTACTTGAGCTGAGAAGTACCATATGCTTCAGGTAACCTCTCTAAAGCAGTTGCCAGTGGGACTACTTCTGTAGATGCTCACCAATGTGTGCAGAGGTTACACAGTCTCACCCATGGTGAATAATAATGTCAAAGAGCCATTAACAGTGCAGAGTGACAAAGTGTGGAGAGATCTGTGTTTAATGAAACAGAAATGAACATTGTATTGCCCTTGTTTTCTGTCAGATTTTCCAGGTCTCCATAAGGCTTATTAATCTTAGGGTGTAATGGAAAATGTGTTGCTATGTTACATACTACAGCAGCCTTTGCGCTTGAAGGATTGAAGGCATTATTAGTCTTTGTCTTATTTACATACTGTACTTCGGTGTGTGCTACCATCGCTGCACTTAGAGCACAGTGGAGAGTGCAGTTATAAAATGTGGATTTCTGAAGTGTGTACTAATGCGTGCAACCAGATGGCTGTATGGTAAGTCATCTTAACCTGAAGTAATGATCAGAAATCCTCTTTTGAGAAACACTGACAACCCTTAGAAATTGTTACAGACCTCGGAAATTCACTGTTATAAAAAATACAAAATAGGAAGACTTGATTGATAACTACATTTAAATGCATGCCAGAATGAATGTGCCCACATTTCTAGAGAAGAACATTCAGGCTCTCATAAAAAAGAGGGAGAAAATGAATAGATAAATGGTATGATTGTCAGACAGTTATTTCAATAAGCATGTAATAAACTTTCTCTACCACTTTTTTTAATATAAAGGCCAGTTTCAAATATGCTCTGGCAAAACCAATGTTGTATTTACACATGAGATGTTTTTATTGTCATTCCTTATTAGCTAGGAAAAAAAAAAAAAGGAAAGCTGTTGTTCCTGTTAGGAAAAATCCTAGCTTCCAGGGACAGATGGATAATCCAAGTTGGACTGTATGGTGGTAACGTCATCTGGTATCTGTTGTTGCTATGAGGTTCTTGTGCCTCATTTTCAGCATGTATGGGCATTAAAATAATCAGGATCTTTGTACACATTCAGCTTCCCTAGAGACGAGAAACCATTGCAGAATGATGCTTATGATAGTCAGAAGATATAGTACATCTCTGAATATTACTTTATATTTTAATTATATCTTTTTTTTATTTCTAAATAATTAGTAGCAGTGACATTCCAGCTTATCTGACTCATGCAGCTTTGGAAATTTTTAACATTTAACAGAAATATTGTGTGTTTATTAGCAGCAGTGGAAATACTTGCCTTTGGTACATTCTTATATAAGCAATGATTTTTTTCTCTTCATTTGCCTTTTATTTGGCAGCAAGGTATGCATTGATGCATGTTTCAGAAAGAATCATCTGCATGGAGATATTGTAGTAGTACTTCTCAAATGTTACTTGAAGACATATTGGTTTGGTTGGAGCCTGCTCAGTGCTTCCCAACAGTGCACACGCAAATCAAGGCTACGTTCCCCTCCTCTGCTATGGGCAAAGACCAGTACAGAGAAGGACTGGGACTCGATATACTTGCGGAGTACTGGGCTTGCTTGCTCCTGCTGATCCTGGTTTGGGATGGGAGAGGAGCTATTGATGACAACAGAGATGTAATGGGATTTCCACCAAGTCTCCCTGACCAATCTGTCCACCATCACGTCACCAAGTTCCTCTGTCTCACATATCCTTGAGCAATGTCAGTGGTAATAGCGATTGGCTTTCAAGTGCCACAGAGTGGTGGCAGAACCAAAGTTAGGGTGTCCTCAGCTGGCAGCTGCCGTATGCAGTTGTATGTCTGTGCCCAGCATTGGCCAGGATGTAAGTTCTCCTGCAGAATGGCTTATTTTTTTTTCCTGCTTGGAGCTCTGTTCCTTTCTTTTTGCATGCAGGACAATTATGAAGTAATTTGCATAACATGTACAGTTTGCCAAATTTTGAAAATTGCCATGTTTGAAAAGGAATTGCTGCCATTCACAGTGCCACGCTGATTAATCACAATTAGGGACAATGTAGAGCACTTTTATTAAGCTTCCTGGGAGCAGGAAAATTAGTACTTCCTGAAGTGATGAGAGTAATTCCATTAGCAAGAATTCCCATTTAAACTGTGTCATTTTTGTGCCATTTTTGAAATAGTTTTCACACCTTTGAAAATGTTCTTATAGCTGTATACAGGTTGCCTAGAAGTATGTTACCATTGCATTTGCATTCCAACAGCATCCTATGAGAAGTTAATTACATGGGTTTTTTATATAATATTTTCCTGATGCAGCCCCAGTTTAGATAAATGCTGATATAAAAACATCACAGTTTGAAAGATACACATGCCTATATGTGAGTTTTACTCTAAGTAATTTGTAGGACCAAAGCTCAGACTGGAAAATTGTCCTTATAGAATTTCTAAATTTTTGGGATCTCTCTGAAGCTTCCTCAACCTGTACTTACTTGACTAGAAGGAGTGTTAATGCAGGCTGCCATGTAATGGCTACAGGACAGCACACCTGTTTCCATTGCGAGTGGTACAAGTATCTGGTGGCAAGGCTTTTACTCCAAGTGAATATATTTAAAGAAATAGTAAAGTATTCCAGGATGGAATGAACCACTATATTTTCTGTGACCCCACAACTGTTTGCACATCAGAGGCAGGTTATCAGATAAATACTGCCAGGTTACTAGCAGAGCACGGAATTGCTCTTCATTCTCTTGTCACACTGATTTTTCAGTTATTCCCTACAAAACTGAACACAAAATGGCATCTTAGAAGCAATCTCAAATTCACAATTTCTGTCTTGCAACCTACCTCTCCCAGAAAAGTCTCTAAATGGCTGTGTCAAAACAGCATTTTAGCAATAGGACTGCATTTAATCCTGTTTTATCTTGTATGTAGTGACTACTAATTGAGAAATAAAGTAAGTGAGAATGACCCTCTTGGCTGGTGATTGCGGCTTTTACCTGGGAAGTGGGCCACTGGGGTTTCAGTACCTGCTTCAGTGAAACTTTAATTACTTACAGAAAGTGGAATTGTATCAAGGAGAGGAGTAAGGGGCCCTCAGCCACCACATGGCTATCAACCAGAGACAGGTGATGCCTTCCAATCCCCCCAGGCGGAGAACGGAATTAAACCAGGTTACTCCCACATCACAAGTAAGAAAAAGATGCCTCTTTAACAGAATTGTGAATCTAACGTTGTTTTCTGCTGCTTTTCTATATGAGAGCCAAAACCAGACTGTTTTGTGGTGAATTATTTAGGGTTAGTAGGTTGTTTGGTTTTTTTATGTTTTGTTTGGGTTTTTTTGTGGTATATTTTTTTTGCTTTTTTATCTTTATTTTTTATTTAATTAAGCATCGGGGAAATTTATTTCATCATTTAAAAATAAAGTTCAGGGGTTTAAAAAGAAGTTGTTTTATGAGAACCAACCTTTTATTTAATTTTCTTGAATCAGCTAAAAGAAGCTCAGTATATTTCTAATCTTGCCAGTGAATTTAGGTATAGGTTGTTTGTGCTACACAATTTATATTCTGTGCAACACTAACACATCACATTACTTAAAATGTAAATTTATTTATAAATATGCACACATATATAGTATGTGTTTATATTATTTTAGATTTATGTAAAATATATCAAAGTCTTGTTACAATAAATTCTGTGAAATTACTAACAGCTTTCTGTTGAACTGTGGCCTCATGTAGCAACTTCTTAGGAGTTTCACTTTTCTTCATCATTGTCTCTGTGGTGCTTAGTGTTAGAAACCTGATGTTTTTCCTTGATATTTACAAAAAAGAGCATTATCATAATTTGAAATAATGTGTTTAAGTTATCAATATGTGATATATGCCAGCACTCATAAAAGTAAGATTTCTAGATAAACACTGGTAGAAATATTTTTAACCATGTAAAAAAAAATCAATTTTCATAAGGTCACATACTCTTACTTCTGTTTATATACAAAGACTATATTAAAAGAGAGATTAAATTTTGCTCTGCAACATAAAATGCAAACAGAAAATTATTTTTCATTTTTCAGGCCAAGCAATGGATTATCATTTATTTATGAGACTTTTTTAAATCTGGAATATATGGAAATATTTTCTTGAAGCACAATGTAATATTGAATTGGGAATGTTGTCTGACAGTTTTCTTCTTACAATTGCATAGAATGATTCTACTGTATGAATTTTTAAAAAAGGCTTCAATATACTCTGCATTTGAAAGGGAGGAAGTAATCAGAGTAATCTTGAAGAATCTTATAAATAAGCCTCCTCTATCTCTTTGTTCTTCAAACAAAGTTCTGCAGAACAGACCAGGCTGTAGCAGATTTTAACGTCAAGGGAGATGTCCAGGTATTTTTCACTTCTCCCAGTATGTGGCTGCATGCAAGAGTGGTCAAAACACATGCTGATTCATTTCTAGTGCTTTTTCCTACTCCTAAGGCATTACTCTAACACAATCAGTACAGAGGGCTGGATTTTAATCAGAGTGTGAATCTGGAGGTAAATGGGTCCAGCATTTTAAAGGGTTTGTTACTTTTTGGTTGAGAATGTATGCTAGAAGTCAAGAGGGTATTTTATCCTCCAAAAGTTTTTGTCACTAAGGGTAGCATTTTTCCCTGTAATTGGGTATAACTTTCCTTGTTGTCAGAGAAAATTATCTGAAGGACTACTGAGGTAGCTGTGCACCTCCAGTATTTCAAGTCCATAGGTGCCTAATTGGAGGGATCCTTAATAAGTCTTGTTAAATAGCATGTGCAGCTACAATAGCAGATTTATGCCTAGTATGAAGCATATGTTGGAAGCTATAGTTTGTATCAGAGACCAGAGGTCAGCCAGTTGCATTTTTTTTCCTAAAAAACCTAGTGTAAAAAAGGCCCTGTAAATTGTGGAGTGGTAGTGAGAGTGAAGGAAAGAACAAAAGATAAAAAAATATGTCTTTATTCTGTGATCTACAATAGTATACCTTAGAATTCAGCATTTTTGGTATTCATAAATTATAGTGACAGAAAATTGTAATGCTAACCTATTCATTTAGGTTGATATGAATTTTACATTAAAATGCTTACAGTTTTTATATATTAAAAGAGTCCTTGGAGAGAAATGAAGCCAATTAAGGAGAAATAAAGACATGCATGTCTTTGTGTACGTATACCTTCATCCAAATGCAGTTATGTAAACAATAGTAATTTAAGATATTTATGCACAAATTGCTTTTTCCTTTCCCTTCTCCAACAATTCTTTGTATACTATGATTATAATTTGAGTATCTTAAGGAGAAAATAACTTATCTTTTTGCTGCAGAGAAATGCTGTGACAGAAAATAGTTTTCTCTGGGTTTGTTTAATGCTTAATACTGTAGTGGCCAGATAATAAACAAAGTGTTTTGTATTAATTTCAAACGGATATTCTGCTTTCATCTTCAGTTTTCTGTTGTGTTCCATTGTACTGAATTCAGGAATCAATTCTGCCACTCTCTATTCTCTGTTAGTATTTTTGTATTGTTTACATCACTGGAGCAACTAGAAGTTGTATCTGGGATCAGATGCTACACAGTGAGAACACAGAGAACTTGTTACTGCAAGAGTATGGGAATATGTCTTATGTAAGGAATAAGCTTTTACATGTTGAATCTAAACTTTCTAGGTAAGCTAATTTTTGTGTAGGTTCCATGTGAGCCAATTTCTTCCCTCCAACCATGACCAATGCCATATGCTTCAAAAAAAGGAAAGTGTAATATAATCTACATCCTGTCTTCATTTCTTCTGGAGTGTAACTTAAGCTGTAAAGCATGAGATAACACTAAGTATGAGAATTTGGTCTGTTGAGCTAAATCATGTTTGATAAGCATAATGGCTTTACAGGAAGGAGATATGGTGTCTCTCAAGGTTCCTCTGTGCTGGTGAGATCCTACCCCTGTCTCCTGCAGCCTGCTCTGGGTCGATGAGGGGACATGATGCCCTGGCTTTGCCTCAGCTCATTGCCTTTGCAGAGCTACCAGGCACTGACCTGCAGCAGCCCACTGGCCCTGAACCGAGCACGAGCACTCAGTGCGCTTGGGCTTGTGGTGCTGTACGGCAAAACATGGAGGTGCCATTCCTTCTCCCTTCCCATGTACACTGCTGTCATGGCACTCTGACTAATGCAAGTAGTTAGTCTGCAGAGCTTTGTAAGAAATGTGGGGATGAAGGTTTTACAATGTTCACACATAGGTTATATCAAGCTGGTTTTCAACTTTTATCTGAAGAAACCACCAAAACTGAACTAAGCTGATTTCTGACAGTTCTGCTGTGACCTCATCAAGTCCATGTTGTTTCACCATTACAGGAGATAACACAATATGGCGTTTGGAAGGCAGCATCAAAAGAACAAGCCTGCAAAAATCAACCTTACTTAAGAAAATAAATCAATTTTAGAAGGAGTCTAACAGCAAAAGTCATAGTGTGTTAAACATAGGTAATTATGGAAGTCCTTCTAATGTTCAAGTTGGGCATTTAATATAAGCACATCTTGGTACATTTGGCATTCTGGTCATAGTGAGAAAGAGCTAATTGTAAAAAGTTACATATGGTCATCTGAACTAATTGCTAAAATGACACTACATTAACTGGATAATTAAAGATTGCAAACATGTGGCTATTGTATTCCTTGGGCATTTAGCCAGCAATTTCTGTGGCTGGGAAAATGTCTGTTAACATAATTCACAATTCGTCTGCTGTATCCTTTTTCATAGAAATAAATAAGCAACATGGGTCTTAAATTTAGGTTATGAAATCTTGTAACTGGTATTTTTAAATTGAGTTTTAAAACACATTTGTGATTTCCATTGTGTCTGTGTTTTAACACTTTTGAACAGTGGCAGCTTTGATATTTTTAGCATCCATCTCACAAATTAATAGTATTGATTTTTGGTTTAGTTTTATTGTTAGCATTTTGGAAAGTGTTCTGTAATTGTAGATACTTTGTAACATGAGACCTAGTGCTCCCTGCTTTATTTTGAAGAGGATGAGTGTTGGCACACAGTTTGAAGAACTTTGTAATAGCAGTAAATTGTCTATGTGCTTTATCTTTACCTATCAAGGTTATTTGTCAGAAAAATTATGTCTGGTAAGTGGGATTTGCTGCAGTGGGATACAGACTGACTTCACAAATCCCTATACCTAGTCACTTTATGTGTGTGTGTGTGTGAAGTTTTGGTTATTATTTTTCTTGTTCCTAATTTGAAAGTGAAATCTGTTGTCTCAAAATGACCTTAAAGTGACTGACCCCTAAATCTAATCACTTCAGACTCCTTTAAAAATTGACATATATGTCAAATTTACCTTTGACTATCAAAACATTTTAAAAATATTTCATTTGCTGGAAGCTGTAATAATTCTTGAGTTAGTAGTTATTGTTCTGGTATGATTTGATCTCACTTAGTTGATATCCATACTGTAAATTTTTAGCAATATATTCATCTCATCTTATTCTAAATTATCATTTTTGTAAGAGTAAAAAAAAAATTAGTTTTACATTCTGGATGAGCAACTTATTGATTGGTTTAGTCTGAGTGAAATGGTCACAAATGGTCAATACATGGTCAAAAGAGTGTCAGAGGCATATAAAAATAGATCTATATTTTTTACTTGTATGTTTGTTGGCTTACATATATTTGCATTCTTTTTGCCTTTCTATCTTTTTTAAATCTGTTGTAACAATTATTGTAATGACAGGAATGTGAAGTCACTGAGGAGAAGGAAATAGAGGAATACTTCTTATCCAAACAAATAATAACCATAATTACACTTTGTCTTTGCGCGCTGGTTGTAACCAGCAAAATGTATTGTGCATCCAAATTTTCACTTGTTCAGGTAAAAATTGTCATTAGAAGATATGGTTGCCTGTGTTATCAAGTTTCCTTGGATAAGATTTCTTTTTCCTACAAAATTCTACAGCAATGCGTGTTGTACACCTGTGTCTATGTTCATATCCAAACCAATATGAGAGATAGCATCATGATTGTGTCAAAACCACTGCCGTGTCATTAACACTCCATATTATCTGTTGCATTGCTACAGTGATGTCAGGATAACTAACAAGGATAAACTTGTCCAGGCAAAAGCATGAGACACTCTAAATTACCCCAAAATGCAAATTTCAACTAGAAGGGTCAAGGGAAAATCAACCATTTTTGCAGATGGAATTTCATCCAAATGGCATTGGATGCTGCTACCTGAGTACCTTGTGTTTGAAAAGGGAAATTGTGTTAAATCATTTGTGTAAGCAATTGGTGTTGCATTAGAGATCAGTTGGCTTAGATACAACATGTGATTTACTCTTAGTATGAAACCTGTCAACGCATTTCAAGAATGAAAAACCTTTGCAGTGTGTTTATGGCCATATCTGGCTAAATGATGATACAATGTACTTTATAAAACAAAATTAATCAGATTTACTCAGATACCTAAATTTTATTAAAGTAAAAAAGCCCTGGGAGTTGGCAAACAGTAGCAGTCCCTAGTTCTGTGAAGGAGCACAAAACATTCACTTTGCAGGTGGCCTAAACAAAACGTGCTGTGACATACTCATTTTTAGTAAGTGACCAAGGACTGGTTATGCTTTTGAGTAAACCTGTTACCAGATTTTGAGTCTCATTCATCACTGTTCTGAATAGCAGTCTATTCAATAACATCTTTCAGAGTGGGAGGGATAAGGAAGAAAAGTGAGGCTTCACTGTGGTAATCAAGGAAGTCTGTAGAAGCCTAGAAGGCAGAGAGAAATTGGTAATATATTTTGTTCTTTGATTAAGTCATCTCCTCAGTTTCAGCACTGAAGTGTGGTCTGAAATTTGTCTTGCACTGATGAAGCACCATCTCTAAGCAATGTGTGCAGCACAGAGACTCGTTGTGCACAACAGCACATGTGTGTGATGCACATTTTCTAAGCCGAAACGTTTCAAATACATTATTTGTTTGCCACCGCTTGAATGCAGTTCAGCAGCTGACCCAGCAAGGGGAGCTGTAGATCAGTGTGGACAGTTCTGTGGCTTCATAAACAAGAAATTCTCAAATAAGAGCATTTTCTTGAGAATCTATCTCACTAGATTTCTGAATTTTCACAGTCGTTTCAAGGGAGGGTTCCATAAAATACTTGACTGCACGTTGTATGAGAGAGCTGTTTATTCTCTCCTAGCCCACCCACCCTCCCCCCAACATTAAAATGTTTATAAGGCTGTGCTGTTTTTTTATATTAAACCAGCATCAATATCTGTGTGTGTGATATCAGTTCATCTAGTCCTGGATAATCTGGTGCAGGAGTCAATGAACTTAATGCAGTATTGGTAATCCAAAAGGGTCTGAGTTAAGTGTTTTTGACATGCAGAATCAAGAGTCAAGGGCAAAGCAGACTTTAAATATTCCTTCAGTGCAGTCTGGTAGAGATGTAATTGAATACCTCAGGTAAAGCATCTTATCAGAACGAAAGCTGGTTAGTGTCTCATCACCAAACAGGGAGGTGCTGTGCGTGTTCTCCACACAAGTGCTCTTTTGACATTGTGGAAAGTCCTTTGAGGTTTCAGTTCACACTGGAAATTCTGTCAGGGATGCATTTGCACATTATAGGATAAATTCTACTTTATCCAAGTTGGTGCATGGCATGGTTGTCATTCTAGCATTTCAGTAGCTAATGCGGAAACAGCTGAAGGATTTTGAGAAGTTGCACAAAAGGAATCAGGAAAGGAATAAATACTGCATGTTTATGTTGTTAATGTGATAGAAATCCTCATAGTAAAATACAGAATTGTTTCCACTCAGACCAAAATTATAGATCATCTGTTCCTTTAAGAGGCATACAGTGAGAATTTAGTGAAAAGACACTTATCAGGAGACTAAACTGCCAGAAATCTTCTATCACAATCTATCTCTGGGATTGTGAAGGTTTGTGCAGAGGAAGAAGTCTGAGCATAAACAATGTGTTCAAATGACTGTGAACAAAGTTTTATGCCTCTGGTTTTGCTAAGTCTTAAAGCTGCATTATAGATATTGTGATATTGGATATTTTTATTAAACAGCAGCTCTTATAGCTGTGCAGTCAAGGGTAACTGTCATTACAAATAAAGGTCCTCCAGCCTGTGAATGTGGACAGTATCCTAAGCAAGTAGAGGGCTCGGGCACAGTAGTCAAATAGAAAGAGTTCTAAAGAGACAGAGATTTTTCACTGCATTTTGTGGGTTTTTTAGGTTTATTACTAAGCATAGTAACAGATGAAGGCATTGTCATTTGGTTCTTCATTTTGCATTTTGTCTCTGTTAGTGCTAACCCATAAGACTTCAGTGTGCATTTTGTTAAACCAGAACTTGCTTGGGCGTTGCTAATTTTTTTCATCTCTAAACTGCTTCATTTGGGGAGGAGGGGAAGGAGAAAATGCAAAATAATTATAAATTTGAATCACAATTTTACTATTATTACATGATTAGAAGAATCCATTTGGATTCATTTCAACTCCTCATTTGAATATTAAATATAAAAATAGTTAGATAAGGAGAGTATTTCGATATCACATTGGATCTTAGAATGGTTGGGTTGGAAAGGACATTAAAGCTCATCCAGTTCCACCCCCCTGCCATGGGCAGGGGCACCTTCCACTAGAGCAAGTTGCTCCAAGCCCCATCCAATCTGGCCTTGGACACTGCTAGGGATGGGGCAGCCACAGCTTCTGTGGGCACCCTGTGCCAGCCCCTCACCACCCTCACAGTAAATTTCTTCTTAATAGTTAATCTAAATCTACCCTCTTTCAGTTTGAAGCCATCCCCCCTCGTCCTATCCCTACCTGTCCTTCTAAAAAATCCTTCTAAATTGAAGGTGATCCCCTCCCATAAAAAGAAAAAAAAAAAAAAAAAAAAAAGTGAATTACTGTAAGTATTATCTAACATTCTATTTGGACATTTGGTTGGAGAGATATAATTTTCAGCGTTCTGGGGGCACTACAGGTTTCAAAAAGTAAGCTCTCAGGACTGTGAAGTGCAGAACCTTCTCCTGTTTGAAATGATAAAATATCCAGAGTGCGTGAGTGTTTAAAACTTAGAAATATATATTTTTGTGTGTCAAAAAGGGTCCAAGCAATGTTATGATTAACTTTTGAGCATGAGTGATGGGGCCAAATGGTAGGAGGCTTCTGTGGGGTATTTATTACAAAAGAGTTGTGTCATGTTAAAGAAGAGCTTCATTTCACTATGGTTCGATTTGTATCTACCTTGTACCCCCTTATTCTCTTGTTCTACAGAGGAAGAAGATCTGACTTTAAAGGCAAAACACAAGAGCTGAGAACAACCACATAAAATGATTCACTTTCTCCTTTTGTCTCTCTCCCCCCAGTGACCCCAAGGACATTTTGCCATTTAGAAAACTTTTAATGGCATCTCACTCATTTCATTTGCAATCACCTCAGTGTGAGTTCCTTGTCCCCCTCCTCCTCTACCACAGCTGGCTCACAGAAAGGAAAACAGGCTTTTAAAATTAGCATTTCTTTATTTTGGTGGTTGTTTTGAGTTTCAATTGCTATCTTTTTTAATACTTTCCTCTTTTTTATTTGTATAAGTGTTTAAATTACCTATTTTTGAGGAGCATAAAAGAAGAAAAGTTCCTCATAGCAAGAGCTGTATTTCCCAGTAGTGTAGTATATACAGCACCTTAAAAATAACATCCTGAATGTCTAGTATTCACAGAAAGTGCAGTAAATGTGTTTTAGAAATAAATATGCTCAATTTTAAGTTACCAGACTGATTCCTGAGGATGGTGAATAATTCTGTGGAAGCATTTATTGCAGAGCTCAACCGTGCTGCATCACTTACAAGAGCCTGGCAAGGTGGAAAAAATACAACTCTCGAACAAATCTCAAGCTAGTAATATTCACCTTTTTTCATTTTCCTTTCCATTTATAATTGATTCTAAACTTATGTGCATCTTTCAAAATAACTGTCTTATTGATTGGAAACAAGCTATAAAATGTTATTATAAGAGTCATTCACTTTTTCTCTCTGATTAATGTAAACGGACTCTGATCAGGCAAAACAGTATTTTTTCTTTCCCTATATTATGTGATTTGTATCTATTACATATGTAAAACAGCATGAAGAAAATGTCACGGATAGAGAAGAGCATTTATCCTGGGTGATGCCTCCTGTTCAGGCAGCTTAAGATTAAGGATTTCATATTTATGCAAAAGGCTGTGCACTTCTTAGTCTGTGCTGTGTTACAAAACTTCTGCCCAAGCCTTTCTCATCCAAGTGTAAAATATTCTAAAATACAGGAACTCACCCTTGTCAGGGGCCACTGAAATCATTACGTTTCTGTTTTATATGTGCTTTTATGTGCATTATCTTAAATAAAGTGCAATTCCTGTCTCGAAAATACCATTTCCAAAAGATAGGAACCAGGTTTTGTAGGTGGGTGGTGCACACACGCTGGTAGTGAAAATATACCTGGAGAAGTGTTAAAGCAGCTTACATTTTTCACTCCTTTGGTAATTAAGGGTTCATTCTACAGCCATCTGTTTTCAGCACTTAAACCTTTGTACAACAGGAAAGAGTCCTTTGAATGATGGATATTCAGGATCAGGTGATCTAAAGAAGTTTGTTCTCTGTATCAGTATAGGAATGAAACCAGTCAATTTAGCAGATGCAGTAAGGAAGCTTGTGTTTGTTGGCAAACTGTTACTCTGACTGTATCAGCAGTGTGATTCTTGTGTAGGTGTACTTGAAAACTCCCAGCAGTAATATTGAAGAATTATTAAAACAGCCTTTTTTCAGTATTCTGCCCCATGCAGTTGTACCCATTCCTGGCAAACTGCAGAGATTCTTGAATTCCTTTGGATATATGTGCGTTTGGAAACTACTTAGAAAGATGTGGTATGCTGCCTATAGTAAGCCAAGCAAGAAATGTTTTTCTGGAAGTAGCAACAGTTGTTGCCTTTGCTGTGAATTTCTGTGGATTTTTCGTCATGAGACATGCCAGTTCTAACTTTTTAGCAGGTAGATTACTTCTCTCTAAAGGTTTCTAACACCTAGGACTCTTCTGTGGCAAGGAGCTTTGGAGCAGTAAAAGGTGGAGACTTATAGAACTTCCTCTCTATAGTTGTGTGTGAAGAACAGCGTCCAGTCGCTTAACTTATTTGTAAACCTGTTGTTTTTACTCCCTCCACTTTAATTTCAACAGAAACCAGTAGGCCTCCCTAGTTCTCTTGTGCTTGGTTCCTATTGCACCATAACCAGTAATTGGAACTGCTTTTTATTAAAGATATTCTTGGTGGAATCAGCTGGGGAAGCCAAATAAAAATCTAAATGGAAAATATAAAACAAGAGTAAGTAGTGGAGAATTTTCAGTGTTAGTTATTGATTCCCTTGATTGTGAGCACACAGGAACGCTGACACTCAGTGTACCTAATTGTGATTTTATTGATTATCATTTCTGTCTTGTTTATACTGCCAGGGTCTGTTGGTCACTGTAACTGATGGTTTTCACTCATTCCAAGTCTTGCAGCTCCGATCAAGTAGTCCTTTGTTCCTTCTCTTCATTTTTCTTGGTACAATACCCCTGCCTATTCAAGTTGTGTGTGTGAGCGCTGCTAAAGTGGAAAATAAAAAGCCTTGTAGCAATTCCTTAGGCTCTAGAGGCACATTTGGTTTAAAAAAACAAAGCCGGTGTTTTTTTCCTGGGAAAATTGGGTAAGTCACTTGCTGAAATCCTGTCTTAAGCACACAGATAAACACACAGATAAAACAAAAGGCAACCAGATATTATGTGTCAGTATCCACAGATGACTGCTGTGAACACAGGTACTGATAATTTTAGTGTTTTCTCAGTTCATACTGCTTATTTTTGGTTTACATATAACATATGAACTGTTTCTCATGCTCTGCCCAATCTGATTACCTGTGTAATGAGCACAAATTACAGAACATTTCCAGGGTTAGCAACATCTTGATTCTACATAAGTTATAAATTTCCCCGGATCGGACCAAGGTACCACATCTAGCGACAGTGCTTAGTCTGTGAATAGGGCTGGACTTCCATGAGGGTTTTAAAATGTGAAGAATCAGGGAAGAAATGTAGGGACAGGAAACATCACACATTTTCAGGCATGGTTGCGAGAGTAGTTAATAGCCAGGAGATGTGTGTATGTTTGGATGAGTGGGAATCTGTGAGTGCTCCCCAGGGCTTTGCAACAGCCCTGTCTTCTCACCTGCCTCTTGCTGGGGCATATCTCCTGGAAATGTTCTGCTGTCTCTGCACTTGCAGAGGTAGAAAAGATGTATAGAAATACATCTGTGTGGTTTGGTCTTTCTTTCCAGTATGTGGTATTTCTCTGACGCAGGGCTGTTAATTGTCTTTTTCCCAGAGCAGATCCTTACACTATAACATTCTCCCATGGTTAAAGGAGATGGGAGAGATGTCTGTCTTCACCCTTCTACATGAGAATAAAAATCTGCTACATGAAAAGATCCTTTTCCCAGGTGTACTACTACCCACAGATCCTCCTGTGGGGAAATTAAAAACCTCAGTGTATATATATCATTCCTTTTTTAAACCCAAGTATGTTGTGACAAAAAATAACAAAAATCATACCAAACAAAAAAAGAGTGGTGAGCAATTTACTTCTTAAATAGCAAAACCACCATAAGTCAAAAATATTCATGTTTCTCCTCTAGTGACTTAAATTTCTGGTGTATTGTAAAGCAAATGCCATTAATAGTTTTATGGCAATGATTACATTAGCCTTACAGTCTATTTTTACTAGCCTTTTTTACTGTCACATTTGCTACATAAGCCTAATTTTATGTTATTGCAATGATGTTCCATGGTGTGTTCAAATAATCGATAGCAGTACAAGGGTTGTTCCATTGGGATCACATTATATGAGTTTATAATATACAATATACACTTTGATGTATACATGTAGTGTTTGCTGTTTTCCCCCCTCTTCTTAAATACAGAAATTTCTAGTTGTGTTTATTCCCCTCGTCAGCATACTTTATCATATCAAAGCCTTTACAGACAGTGTAGAACTACTGAGTTATGTTTGGGTCATGTTTTGCAGTGTGCCCTTTAATACTGTAGCTTTAGAAATGCAATTTTCAGCCTCTGCTTATTAGAATATGATAAAGTATTCCTGGTCTATGTCCAGCTTCACTAATCTCCAGACTACACTTCATGAATTAGGCATGAAGGTTTTAGTCAATGTGCTTTCAAAGACCAATGTTTAGGGAATCATGGATTTTCTACAAGCTGAGGGAGAAATCTATAATAGGAAGAACTGATTTTCAAACATCATATTCTGTAGAAGAGGCAACCAGTTCTGGCTAGGAAACAGAAAACATTTCCTTTTAGAATACTCAAGAACTGGTTAAAAATGTATTGTACATTTTAACTTAAAAAGGAGTAGCTTTTTAAAATGCGCTGTAAGTGCTGTGTAGTGTACAGAGGCTCATACATATTAGATACCACGTAGACACCTCCTGAATTGTGGGTTAAAAAACAAGTCACACTAAAGTTGAATCAGTTTAGTGGTATTAACCTACTCACTGATGGATGTTCATCTGCCTTTACCCATGTACTGTTCATATGCAGCAGATCCTGCTGTTGTGAGGTCTGATATGGGGAAGGTAGACATGTTGTGAGTTGGAACATATAAACAGAGCTTAAATCCCATCTCGCTGATTGGGCTTTCACTGAAGCCTAAGTCTGAATTAAAGTAAAACTTACAGAAAAATACACAAACATGCATTCGTAATGCCATCCAGACTGACCCCCGGGTGTCCACTTGTGACCTTAATTATCTTTTGTTTGTCGGTAAGACTCATCATCTTGATTTTTGTGGAATATAGGCTCAAAGATGATTCATGAGCTAGTCATCTTGAGGAAGACCTGTAAGCAATCACTCAGACTTGAGAGAACTATAAACAATATTCACCTCACTGGGAAATGTCATCTGTTCATATACTGCATAGCTTGACTTTAATACTGATTTTGTTTTTGTTTTTAAGAGAAAAGGTCAGTGTTAGTTGAGTGGAAGTCACTTTTTTAATGCAAAGGGGTAGGGCAGCTATGTAAGTCAAACTTTGAAGTGTTTCCATAGTTCTCTCCTAGGGTCTAATGTCTAACCCTTGCCTTAGGAAACTGCAGCACTGTTAGACAATCTTATAGTTGATTTATTTCTTGCAAAACAGGTTGTTAAGGAGTAAATGAGAAGGTACCCTTTCAGTATTTATGGCATCGGTGTATGCTAATAAGTGTTGATATCGCCTAGCACCTTGCAGTTACTACTGACATTATACTCAGAATTAATAAACAGTGATGTTTAGTCATTGAAGAATTAAAGGACAGTTGTAACTTGTCTGGATGAAAATGGGAGCCTTTCTGCCTGAAGGGGACAGCCATGCGTAATGAATCCCATCATCCCTGTTCCCTTCTCCCCAGACAGACGTGTTCTGATGGAGGGGGAGGGTATGTCAGGCGGTTCACATGAGTGTTTGTAATATTAATTTCTTCATCTCATCATGAAGTCATTCTATCAAATACAGGATTTTTTCCCACTTTTGGTAAAGCATAAATAATATAAAGTGCTGACAATGCTTTTCTTTACCTGTGTTTTTTAAAATATTTGTTGCGTTTCTTGGAAGAAAAGAATTTTTCAGTCCTGTGAGGCTGATGTGTATGTAGTGGTATTTTCTACCTGTAATACCTCTTGCATGTAAATACAGAAACATATATCCACCTCCACCACCCATGTGGCATGCTTATCTAGGAGAGAAAGACTAAATGCTGGCTTTTATGTTGTTCTTTTCCAAAATAATCAATAAGTTATGTCTGGTAAAAATGATTCTTAACCACACATTATGGAGTTGCGGGTGATCCCATGAAACATAGAAATCTATGTCTCAGACTCTCAGGCTATTGACTAGATTGGTAATTCTTTAGATAAGAGCAAGACACCATTGCACAAGAGTTTTGAGCTCTTCTCAGCACCACAACATCCCTAAAAGGAAAATGAGACCTATAGCTGGATATAAATTGTTTCAAATGTGGAACACCAACTTGCATCTGTCTGTATTTCCCTATACAGTCAAGCAGAACAATAAGCAGGATAACAGTAAGCATTGCTAGCTCTGGCTAGTGACAGTCAGAAATGTGGTAGAAAACTGCCACAACAAGCCATAGGTTGTGGAAATGTCCTTCTGTATCTGGCAACTGTGATGATCAATGCCAGGAAATAGACGTCCCTGAAATTTACTTTAGCAATGAAGTAAATGCTCACATGGAACAGGGTGTCTGAAAAAAGTTTGCCATTGGTAGAATGAGTTACATTGCATCCCACTTGCATGGACAGCCTGCATGAATCAGGCACCAAATCCCATCCTCTTCTTCTACCATTTCCCTGTACATTGCAGCCAGTATTCATCCAGTCCAAAGGTTGCAGTATGTGCCTTTCCTTTATATCTGTATAACCAGGAAGCTGGGAAAAGTAGAGCAGTAAACAGAAATCCTCAGTTAATTCCACAGACTTCATAATGCAAAAATATGTAATAGTCAAATGTAAAGCAAGGTAAAATACACTAATAAGAATAGGATGGAAAAACTGTGATGAAAATTATGAACTGGAATAGTGATCAGTGCCAGTTGTTCTTTCTTTGGAAATAACAGAAGATTGAGGTAGCTATATAATCATGGTTCGTTAACTGATTGTTGAAATTATTTTCTCTGTGGAAATTAGAGACAGGTGAGATAAATACTAGGAGTATTAGCCTATGCAGATCTAACCTCTTGAGTACATCGCTGTGTTTAGAATGCCATGCAGTGCTTTGCTATGTCATTCAGTTGCTCTGTTAGAAAAAACATCCTCTGTCTCACTTTGCTATAAAAACTTGCAGTGTCAGCCAAACATGAGTTAAGGCATAGAGAGGGGCATATTAGGAGGCTGTCTTTCAGAATTTAGAATGTTAGTTCTACCTTGTAACATAAAAGTTGGTGCTGTTTTATAAACTTGTTATTAACTTGATAACCCCATCTAAAATTTGCAGAAATAACATGTTAGTGTGGGTGGAAGGGTTATGAGGGTCTATTTGATAGTTCCTTCAGCTACAATGAAAAACTCAGAAAGTAGTGATTTGCTAGTGTTTGGCTTCCTTATGGTGCTTTCAGGGTTCATTCTTTGGAAAAATACAAAGAGCAGACGCACCTAAATTGTTAGATACTGTGTTATCAAATAAATTGTTTAGGCACTTGGAGCTACAGGTATGTATCTCATGATCTCAAATACAAAATTCAAACAGCTCGGGAAGGTTAGCCGCTGCACAGCACACATGCTTTTGAAAATGCCAACGGGCCCATAGCTTCCTTTTCAAGTTTCTAAACTCCTTTGAAAATACAGTGAGTGATGCCTAACACCTGCTAAGAGTCTAATTCCTCATTTAAAAATAAAGCTCCCACATCTCACCAAATTTCAGTGGTATTTACACTTCAACTGCCTGAGTCACATTTGAAACTAAGATATGTGCTTCAAAATTGCACATTTCTCTGACAGCACTTTCTTAGCCTGGGCTTGCCTTTACCCTGAGGGGAACGGTGAGGAGGGAGAACAGGGACTCCTTGTTCTAGATTCCCAAAATTGATATATCATCTATTCAGCTAAGTTGCACATGCAGTTTATCTGCCTAATGTTGAAACCTGATTCATGCATATGTAACTGGAGTAAATATTCTTGCATGAGGTTGTTTTGGTAGGCTTTTTTTGAATGATACATTAGGTGTGCTAAGATTCCTCATTGAGTTTTACTGTCTTAAGTGATTACCTCAACTATCTCTGTGTGTAACATTTTTAGCCCTTCAAGGTTCAGTTTTCTGTCAATTTTAAAATCTTTTTTAGGCACACTATAGATGTTGTTAATAGAACTGCATTTGTCAATGGGTTATAGAGATTAGAATCTCCTATTACTCTAGTTTTTCTAAATATATTACAGGAAGTTTCTGTGGTACATGGTTGGCACATGGTGACATTGTATTGTCTTTTCCTGCATTTGTGGGCAATAATGGATTGAAGAGCACATTATGCTTTTTTATTTTGCCAAAATCCATACTGGTTAGATATACGCCTAAAATTCACATTTTTATAAATATCATTAGAACTCCTGTGTATGATTAATAGACTGAAACTTCTAGGACTAGGTCTTGACAATTAATAAATCACTTAATAACATTTATATTTTTACCAAATATTTAATGTGCTCACCTCTTTTCTAACTGAAATGCAATAGTATTTGTAAGGCTACAAGAAGAATACAGAGGCAAAACTGAAATCTCACTAAAGGAAGGTGGGAGCTGGTCACTACTGGACCATTAGCCCTGTGTATTTGGACACGTGAAACTAGTCCCAGTGTTCTCATCATGCCAGATTTTCAGCATTACTTGAACATCCCATCCTTATCTTCGAAGGAGGGGCTTCAGAATACCTGTACATCAAGGTAGTTATCATTAGTACAAAATTTATTATTAAACTTATGTGCTACCTGAATTATCATGTGCATTTTTACTTCCCCGTTTGTTTTCCATTTGGCCCTGTTGGTTGTTACAGAAGCTTTATTATGTTCTCCCATCTTCTCCTTAATATTTCTCTGGATAAGCCTGAGATTCCTGTATCTCTGCTGTAGTGCTGCAATTGTATGCTGCTTTCAGGTTCTCTGCCCAAACCAGCATATCTTATTCTAGATCCAGAAACAATGCGTAATAACTTTTTTTGCACCAGCATTTTGGGTTTCTTTATGATTTAAACTAATTCTTTTCTTTGGCATGAAAACACAAGATGGCTGTCAAGCAACGGCCAAGTACACTTGAGTAGGAGAAGAAGCTGAAATAAGCAGATTTATGACAGAAAGAATATTGAAACTGGATTGGCAACCCTAGTTTCCCCTTATGGCAATTGTTCAAATTGTTTTCAGAATACACCTTAGTTATTAAAATATATTCCTAAACTAATCTTTTACAGCTCAATTATAGAATAATATAAAGGTGTGATCTGATGCCCAAAAAGGACTTTGGAGAGCTAAATCTTTGTTGCAAAGTTCATATGAATCTTGGCTTTGAAATATTCTGAATTTAAGACTGTTTGCCAAACTAATAACATGCTAATTGTCTGGTCAGATCCTTTATAATGTGAAAATTATGATCCAGTTAGCATTATATTATGATTAGATAGGGCTAAATAAAATCTGTGATTTTCCTATATTAAATTTAATTTACATACAATGTTCCTCTAGTCATATTTATACAATATTGAATTTTACCATTTAATTTCTGATAAATGCTGTGGTATCACAGCTATTTTGGATCATCACTCCAAAAAACTCAATTGTGCTTACAGTTTGGACTTTATCCTAAATGACCAGAGCTTGTTAGGTCTTAAAAGACCCAGACACATTCACACACACTCTCGCATCCCTCCTCAGGCAAAGAGCTGTGAACAAAGAGTTGGTACAGGAGGGCAGGAATTGAAAAGACATAGATTTTTAACACTGTGTCAGCATTCTCAAATCCACAGAATTACATAGAGAAATATATGAGTTTTATTTTTGCTTATATATTACCTGGCTCTAGTGATATTTGGCTTATTTATGCTGAACTGGCCATGTTAGAGCTTTTTTGGTCCCATCTTTCCCTCACCAAGACTTCAGCTCCCTGTTGTCACAAGAAAAACTTCTTTCTATTTTAAGGCAGGTAGTTTTTGTCATCAGTCGTGTTTGATTCAGTCTTACACAAGTTTGATCAAGCTGCATATCTCACTAGGATCAATTTTTGCCGTAAAGTATAGATTGAAATATGTGTGTGTCAATTTGAGAGAGAGAACAGAGGAGATATCTTTACTAGAACTGTATTACAGTTGACAGATTCCTCCCCCCACCTTCAGGTATTGATGGCACATGTGGGGGATCACACATTGCTTCAGCTCCAGTCTGGCTTTGCTATAGTGTTACTGGTGTGTAAGAGTGCCATCTTATCCCATGGACCAGCTGGGTATATATACATTAAGTTTGTGTTTCTTATTTGGAAAGTGGGTGTTTTAAGAGGCAGTGGAAAGAGCTGGAAGCAGATCCGAGCTAACAATCTGGCAAGGATAGAACATTGATAGAAAGAAACACAACCCATGTGCAAGTGAAAAACCTATCTTCTCTGAATCCCCTTCATACTGCAGAAACCTCTAAATACATAGGAGCACAATGCTGGGAATGACCTACATGGTGTATGAACTTCTTCAGTGGAAAGATCCCTGTGTGATGCTGGCAGAGCTCTTGCAGGTCAGGGCTTCTCCATGTCAGGCTTTCTAAAGCTGGCATTGTTGTCGTCCTTGTCAAACAAAATGCAGTACCATCCCTAGCTGCTAAGACGTGGCAGGAGGGGAAATCATGTTTCTTTCTTAGTTGCAATTTAGAAACATGAGGTGAAACAAAAAGACCGTGGGGTTCCATGGGAGCATATAGCTAGACATAAAAAATGGCCAGGGGGAAAAACTGTAAAATAGATATGTAAGTGGGGCCCCATTTGTATATAGATTTCCAGTAGTGTTGTACTTTAGGTAGAGACAAAAGGGAAAAAAACTGAGAAAACAAGGTCTTTCCTCAGTGAGAAAGTGTGAGGAAAGGCCTGGCTTGGAAGATTCATGTCAATTCTGTTTAATTACCTGTTAGTCTACTGTGCTTTAGGACCAAGGGTTGTGGTTTTCTCTTTGGTATGTAAATTTAAGACTCTGTTCACCTGTGTAGGAACCCATCCTCAAAACTACAATCTATTGCTAAGATTATTCTTACATAAAGGAAAATTAATTATAGCATATTGGCTTACAGGACCAGTTTTATCTATAAATCTTTTTTTCAACAATACAGTATGCAGTCATCTTTGTAAAGCTTAATTGTGTAAATTAAGTTCTGTGTCTATTATGGTTTTATAATAACAGTACCTGATCTCCACTGTCAAAAGCTTACTAAAATATAGGCTAAATGTATCTTAAAGCTCAGATACAAAATGTAAAAAAATACATACACAAGCATATTTTATCTTTCAAATGAGCAAAGCTAAGTTGACACATTCAAAACTAACTTTTCCCATAGTTCAGTTTTATCTTATACCTGAAATTGTGAATATGCATTTTATCCTTTCTGTGTACAGGGGCAAAAGTAACTATGCACCTTTGCTATATAAGCTCCTAAAAGACTGGATTATTGAACGTAGTGGAGTTGGTATGCTCATTATCATGATAGGAGATATGATTTAGGAGTTTAAATTATTTCTATATGTTGATGTTTTTGCCACAATTGCATGAGTCACTTGCCATTTCATTCTTGACTGCATGTGGTCATTGTAAAAGCCATGAGAGTCTTGACTATATACTAGCACAATTAGCAAATGACTCCTAGCAATTGGACAACCTCTCTTGATAGAGGAAAATGATCTGCAATATTCTCAGCCCACAAAATAAATAGAATGCAGTTTATGGTATCAAGTTATATAGCAGAGGCAAGTGAAACAGGACTGTGTAAGTTTCCTAAGCCAAGGCTATATATTGACAGAACTTAGCAAATGTGAAGCCATCCTAATTACTGGTTAACAAAGGGATATTTTCCACTAAATTTCATATATATATATTTTTTTTTTTTTTAATTTTATTGCAGGATGCTATTGTTGTAGTTCAGAAAGCCCCGGGCAGCTTAGAATTCAGGCAAAAAATCAATAGCCCACTTGTTGAAGATAAGTGAATTAGCTTGTGTTGAATGTAACTGAGTACCTGAACACTTCAGTGAGCAGCCTTTGTTTTGTGAGAAAAGAGATCGGTAAGGTTTCTCTTCCAAGGGCTATGGTGGTGCACATCTCACATTAATCAAACTGAGTAAGAAGCAGTTGACCACTTACATGGGGAAATAATTTGTGAATTTTCTTTCTTTCTCTCTTGCTCCTACCTGTCTCTGGCCATGGTATTCCCATTCCGTCCCATACTCTCTGAACAGGTCAAAATGGTCTGCTCAACTTCAAAATGTTAGTAGAAGAATTGTCACATGGGCGCTTTAAACATGGGGTTGGAGGAGCTCAGATCTCAAACCAATTGACTTTTATTAATTTTTTTAATGTTATGTATTTGGCATCAGTCTCATGAGCTTTCAAGACATCCTTCATGGCTTTTAGCCTCAGGGGTGCCAAGGCAGACTTACCAGAACTGGTGAAGTCTACTGCTTTACTGCTTTGGGCAGTATGAGGTTTACCTCATCCAAGCATCCTGAAATGCAGGAACTTTTTTCCACCTACACTTAACAGCCACGTAAGCAGAGGGTCAGATGTACAAGCAGTGATGAGCCTACTCTTTTCAGGCCTGACCGTGCTGGCAGGTCTGGCAATGCTGGTGATGCATCACCTTGGCCCATTTCCCTTAGTCATGCCATCAGAGCTGGGAAGCAAAGCTTTTAAATGTTGTCCATGCTGGCTTGTTTTCAGCTGAATAAATCAGGTCTGCAGTTCCTCCTACGTGGTACAAAGGAGGAACCCTTTAGCAGCTTCTGAAGAGTAAAGCTGTTTTTTTGCTAGTTTGGCATTCCTTAGCTGTGGGAGTTTTGACAGCCTGAGACTTTATCCAGGGCCCTTTCCTTTTGGGAGAGCTGGGATTCTAAAACATGAAGCT